>JARLTB010000186.1:7217500-7710000 GCA_030141615.1 Unio pictorum | reverse complement strand
ATGAAACTTACAGCTTCCTTCATTGGCGCTCAGCAATGAGGTTAATTTTAGGACTGATCGGCCTGGTGTTAGGATAACGTAATTGGGTGGGACATCGTGCTTCAAGTCTGCGGCATGATATCCCAAGGCTTGACATCACTGTAAACACACTGCAGAGATTGTAACAATATGATTGAACAATTGTTAAAGGTAAATTAAAAATCTTACACCTATAAACTAATTACATGATTTCCATGAAACTTTATTCACTCATTCCTTACATGGTTCAGTTAGTATTGATTGAAAATATAGCGGCCATATTGTTTAGTGTTGTTACTATTTCTTCTACATGTATGGTCATATACACTAGAGGCTCTACCAAAAGACATCCGATGATGTCCAGTTGGCCAATGGTGCTGATCTATCCAATATTACCATAACCTTATCTCTACTCGTCCTGTGAATTCAACATAGGGTTTTCAAGACTTTTAATGAAGTCTAGTGTGTGCCAGTGACGTCGATCTCTCATGTTCAATATAGCCGCAACTGGGACCTTATTGAAAACTTGTAATCGCTAATCCAGAATCGAAGGTAATATCAAGATTGAATGTTATTGAAAACTAGTAATCGCTAATCCAGAATCGAAGGTAATATCAAGATTGAATGTTCACTAAAAGACTTCTCAAAATGTGTAGTTGTTCTGAAACGAAAATGGCGCCAATCTTACATCCAATATGGCTACCACAGTAGCTATCTTAATACTCGTGTTATTGTTACTGCAGAATGGAAAGTCATATCTGGAAAGTATTGTCATGGATGGCTATGTCAGCATAGGAATTTCGCCAGTAGACGTCTTCCGATAACTTGGTCGCAAAGACAATTGTGCTAGTCGTACATCAAAAATGATCTTTCTCTAATAGATTTGTTAGTCTGCAAGTTTAAAAGCATTGCCTCACCATTATCTCTCTCTCTCTCTCTCTCTCTCTCTCTCTACACACACACACACACACACACACACACACACACACACGCGCATACGCACATGCACACACAATAATAGTGTAAGACTTCATTCTGTAATGATTTTGCATGACCGTGATCTGTAAACGCGAGCGCACAAGATCGCTCTTCCATACGAGGTCCTTTAAAACGAAAGTAGGCTAGACACAGAGGTGCATGAATCTAGCTAAACCAAATGATTTCACTTTAAATTCAAAGGTTTGTTTGTGTTTATTGTTTTGGCGGATTGAATAAAGTTAGGTCCTTTTCAGATGTGTATGGTATAATATTTTATAGAACAACCCAAAAAGTATGTTTTAAAAATAACTTACAAAATGCACGTTCCTGAGATTAACTTTCCTGGCTCTATTTATTAAAAGTTGACGTTTTTTTTTTTTAAATTCAAAGTTGACGTTTTTTTAAATTCAAAGTTGAGTTTTTTTATTATTCAAAGTTGACAGTGTCGGATAAATTATTGTTACAATGCATAGCAGCTCATTTTTACAAAACGAAATTGCAAATAAAAATGACAATTTATAACAATGGCATTTTTATATACAGTTAATGTTTATTTGCTTACCATTTTCTTGAATTATATTCAAGTTGGATATTGAAATGGAAAAGTTAAATGTATTTATGTAACTTATCAGAATCTCTCTCTCTCTCTCTCTCTCTCTCTCTCTCTCTCTCTCTCTCTCTCTCTCTCTCTCTCTCTATATATATATATATATATATATATATATATATATATATATATATATATATATATGTGTGTGTTTGCGAAGTCATGGAAGTTGGAAAACGGAGCGGATGAAATATCGCAAATTGTTTAGGATAATTGATGTATAAATTATTGATAACTTTATGGTACACATAATAATGGACAGAAAAAAGGAGATTAATAAACGTCAATCTTGTGAACGAACTTCTGTCAAATTTCGTAAAAGACTAAATTAGCAAATTATGCTCCGGTTTGTCGTATTTTTGATGCATTTGGGTTTTGTTAAGTTTTACTGAGGGAATTCTTACAGTGTTTGTATGTGTGTTTAAACTATCAATTTGCATCTAAAAATCCTGTTCAGCAAAGTGAAGACATTCTTATCAACACACAAAGACTTTCTCATTCACATCATTTACCTCAAACAATAAGTATTATCAACATCAACATTAAACTTACACAGTCAGTACGAAACCTATGTGTTACACTCGACAGTACACTCACATTACACCGTCTTATGAACATATATATGCAATGCCTCGTATCTGGAAGTGTCACTCTTCAGCTCCATTCGCAATTTTCTTTTTCTGGAGGCCACGAACGCTTGTGGGATTTTTAGTGCTTTCGAGATTAGACTATTGGAATTCACTTTTGTGTGGTTCATATCATTATCTAATACATAAACTTTAAAAAGTTTTAAAAAAAAACGTCTGCTCGAATCATCCTTAGAGTGAGAATAACTGAGCACAAATCCACCCTTCTCTGTTGTCCTCACCGGTTACCCGTTAGATCCAGAATCAAACACAAATATGTTCACTATACTACATTTCATTGACTAGCTGCAGTCTATTATATCTATTATTAGAGACATAGTAATGTTTACTTCTTTAATTGTTGTCAGCATGTTATTTCTTTTGTAATGTCATCGTGTTTATTATTAAACTCTTATCGTTGTATATGTTTTGTGTGTTATCTAATATTATAAAGCGCTTATAGCTTCTAAAGATTAGGTGATATGCTAGGTCTACATTATTATTATCATTATTATTATTATTATTATTATTATTATTATTATTATTATTATTATTTTTATTATTATAATTATTATTATTATTATTATTATTATTATTATTATTATTACACAGTTAACTAGAGTTTTTATGCTTATTATTATTATTATTATTATTATTATTATTATTACAAAGTTAAATAGTTTTATTGCTTATTATTATTATTATTATTATTATTATTATTATTATTATTATTATTATTATTATTATTATTATTATCATTATTATTATTATTAGTGATATTCCAAAGTTAAATAGTTTATCTGCATTATAAAGTTATTGACTATACTTACATATGTGAAAGCTAGCCTATAATAAACACACCGTACATAGGATCCAGGACACAAAGCAATATTACATTAGTCATTCAAAATGTTAGTTTTATTCTTCACAGAATTAACTTATCAGTAGTTGATTACAAGCAAATAAATCTCTCAAGTCAACTCAGCGTAGACATCCAACCTAAAACGTATAGTACAGATATATTAAACACGTACGCATTCTCAGCGACAAATGTACACAAAGAGGATAACACTTACACATCCTTGGGAGCAAATATACACAACATGGATGACACTTACACATCCTTGGGGGGCAAATATACACAACCACATAAATAATTACATTTTCGTTAAACTATTTTTTTCTAATTTGCAAAAGCATATGCATCAATTGAAAAGTAGAATGAAATTGCCTACCATAGACTCAGTTCTGACCAGTATAAATAATATTTAGCTGGAAACAATCCAAGACTAAATATGGTCATATACAATACATCGTTTAATCTAAACTGAAAATGGTCCTGGAGATATGTACGCCTGTCCGAAAATAGAGTTATCTACCTTTAAAAAAATGACAAATAAATAATATCACTTAATAACAGTAATGACTGGTCAATTAAAATACTGTATCATTTGAAAACATTACAATGAAGACCAACATTAATGAATACTAAATACTTTGCTTTGTATCAATAAAGAATGCACTTGAAAGATGTCCTTATTAGTCCCATTTAAAAGTTGACATGTATTATATTATATTATATTATATTATATTATATTATATTATATTATATTATATTATATTATATTATATTATATTATATTATATTATATTATATTATATTATATTATATTATATTATATTATATTATGTTATGTTATGTTATCTTATGTCATGTCATGTCATGTCATGTATCATAACATATCATATCATATCATATCATATCATATCATATCATATCATATCATATCATATCATATCATATCATATTCTATTATTTTATGTGTATTTTATAGATCTTTACTCCAAATAACAATGCCAAATTTCTTTAAGATTTTTTCCAGAGATTATATATATTACGGTAATTTTGCAATCATATTTTGCGTACTATTTTCTGATTGCTTCAACTGATTCCTATTTTTCTTAATGTTTCTAACCATCCATAAATCGTGTATTCATCTCCTTGCAGTTAGGTGTCATTTAGATATAGTTTTGCGTCTAGCCACCCCGAACTTACAAAATGAATTTTTATACAATTAAAAACCATCAAAGTTTAGCAAAGATAAGTACATTCCTCTTACATTCTGATAAGTTCCAAACATTGAAATTACCGTTCACAGCGTTTCTGTGTTACAAATGTATCGTATCTTTTCGTGTCGCATCGTACTGTTTCGTGCCATAACGTTTCCATTCCGTTCTAAAGTCGTTCTCCTAATCACAGCGGTTCTTCTATGCAGCATTTCCAACCGCATTCTTTCCATGCCGTACATTTTTTTGCACATCGTACGGTCATCTGGCCGTTTCTAATATTGCCAAACACATTACATGTTATGCAGGAACCTATACCAGAGTCATTTTTACTTATCTGTTGAAAGATGCATAACAAGATCATTCCAAACATAGACTGGTATACCATCCATGATTTAATGTTTCTATTATTGCTGGGGAAATTGACAGAACAATATGGTTCTGTTCTACACATCAGAGATGTATGGTTGCATTACTGCGGAGAAAATACCAAGACTTCATACCTCGCTGACTTGACATTTTGTACTTATCGGGACATCATGCATGAAAAATTTGTAAGAACTATGTTCTTATATATTTCTAAATTTAATTTTAAAGTTTTTCTCAACCTCATTCGCTGTATAAAAAAAAGCATCAGTCAAATCAGTTTGTTCCGCAAGAATTTGTTTTGGCTTCTACCTTAGTTATTTTTCTGTTGCATGTGCTTCACAACGATTGCATATATCCACTATAAATCTGCACATTAAAAAATACAACGAACAAAAGAAAAACATGGTGTATGATCGTAAGTGGAGAACGTACACGAAAGGTAACATGAGTGTCAGCCGCTTTTGAACAATATTAAATATATGAACAATGCAGGAGGAATGAGTGTATGTACCTTTTCATTTATAAATCAGCACTGACTCAGTTTTGTTAAGTTTAAATTGAAAATTTATTTCTCTAGAATTTATTATAAAGCTGACGATGCAGGGTTGCCAACATATATGTATATTCTTGTATCGTCAGTAAAATGATGTATATTTGATTCATTATCGACTCTAATATATATAGGTTTCAAACAAGTGTCCATAATAGTGACCGTTTGGGCATGCCAGTGGGTTTGAGTAATAATAATGTTTCATCGGGGTCACTATCTTTCTTTAGAGAGGGAGGGGTAAAATGTACGATGCACTTCCAGTTATCATGATTATTTATATTAACTAATTCTCGAATGAATAAAAGCAGTTAGTAACTATCATCAATCTAATCTTTGTTATGTAAAATGTTTAAATGTATTGATAATCATTCCTTTTGAAAAGTGTTGATTGGTATCCATAAATGAACGTGTGTATGTCGATGATTGACGTTCACTTGGTCTCGTACCATTGAAAGAATGCAACGCGATAAAAGATGCGGGGTTCCAATAATTATTTCCATGCATGTTAAATGAATAATCCGAGTTTTATTTAAATGCAATACTTTTTCTTCATAAATAATTCGGTTGCCAACCTCGCGGGCTTGAAGCAACGTGTCTCAAATATTCGTAGCGCTATAGAATGCCACCTCTGTGACGCCTATTTGACTGCGTTTTTGGTTTACAATTCGAAACTCTTGGCGAGTTAAGCCGTTGGAATTCCTGCTTTGGAAGTTATTGCGCTACCTATGAAAGACGACCACGAGACTTTTAGACGTATATTTAGAAGAAAACACTAAAATTATGAAAGCTCCAGGAATAATTTAAGTTTCATTGGCAATATCACGAACTTGCAGTGATTAGAAAATATGAAAGAAAACTATTTTATGCAGGGTGCGAGAGGCTGCCAGGGCCTGCGATGTATTTATCAATTCAAAAGAAGCTCGTCTTTTTTTTAAAATAAATTAGTTATTTTATAGAACGAAGTCAGTTCGACCATATCTCCCTATTTAACTTCAAAGTATTTATAAAAATTGTACATTTTTTTTATCTTGAATATTTCTTCGATATACTAGCGCATTTAGAGAATGTCTGCGACCAAAAATCAAAGTAATAAAATATACGATTTTAATGTTCATGGAATCCTATTTCATGATTCTTGAAGGAAATAAAACTCGCTTACAAGTTACATGTTCCGTATCCGATTACTCATCAGGTTTTAAGTAATATGCATGCTCAAATAAAGCTTCTTCTTAAACTAAATAAACAATGGCTAATAGTATTTTAACTAAAAGATCATCCTTTATTTCAATTAGGCGGACTTCGCGAGTTAGAAAATTCATGAGTAACTCTGCGTACCTGCAAACACACACGCCGCACACACATACTTATCTAATACATAATGACAACGTTTAAAAAAAACTAATTCATTTTTACGAAAAGTAATATTTAAGAAAGTGCTAAAATAACATATGATCTTACCGATTTAGAACTGTTTCATGTTTTTAACATGAAAAGTTACCGTCAATACTCAGAAACTGACTCCCCTATTTATCACCATGTGTGTTTCAGAATTATCATCACCCCTGTATTTCTCACATTGCTAGATATTTGAATCCATAACTCAAAATAAATATAAAACATTTAGCAAGATCTTATAATAAAAAATATATTAATTACTATAAAGTCACGTTTGGAAGTGGGAACTCATTTATAACAACATAACGGTGTTAATACTTTAAACGAGAAAGATATTGTATAGGTAAAATTCACAAATAGGAATAATAATAATAATAATAATAATAATAATAATAATAATAATAATAATAATAATTTATTCAGAATCTAAGAATCACTCTATAAATATGTTTCTCATTAGGTTGATGGATGATATATCCAGAGTTTACCTGAACTTCATTAAAAAGAAAAGAATTCTACCGATTTTGATTGCAACAAATACCGGAGACCAGCTATGCCTTTGAAAACTGAGAAAGTATTCAATGTTGTAGAAATGATCCAAATAAAGAATCGGTATGACTTGGTAAGAACACCTTATGTAGCCGTTAGTTATCGTAGCCTTTTTGATTACAATGTAACGTAAATGCTGTCTACAAACCAAAAACAACACAAGGAAATCCTCAATAGCTGTCATTAGCACCTTAAGCTGGAATGATACACTCTACACTACTTCAATATTTCAAATTTATTCAGAGACAGGTGTAATTTATGGTCGATCAAAGTAAGGTTATTATCTTATACTTCGATATCATTTCATCGAACTTTTAGGTTGTTTTTTTTCCCATACAGATAAGGAATCGATTCCGATAAAGACATATGGCAATCGGAGCAGGGTCGCAGCTAGTGCGGTACTAATATTTATGGCGGTCTGAATTTTTGTATTCATGTCCTCTTCGTCTCCTTTATGGCCTAATTACATCCGACAGTTGTTACTGCTGTGCCACGTAATCGGTCTGATAGCAGTTGTAAAAAGATAGTTACATCGTACAGAAGGTGGCATGGAAGTTTATCAAGAGACAATTTTAGTTCGATATAAAGAGATATTTCGGAGGAATTCATTACGCTTTGACAGTTTCCGCTGAGTGAACATAAAGTTGAATATTTTTCGGTGACATATATAGCTCTCAGTCCGAATACCAAGGGTTATAAAATAGCGCTCATCACCTCAAGTTACAATATAATTTTCAGTTCTATTTAGTGAGATGCTTTTTATGCAATAACATTAGATTTGGCATGCATTTCAAATCGAATCTGAGGGCTACTGACGAGATAATGACATTTTATGTGCTGCGTAGTAGAATAAACTCTTTTGCTGCTACTTTGCAATATATATATATATATATATATATATATATATATATATATATATATATATATATATATATATATATATATATATATATATATATATATATATATATATTGAAACTCTGCTTTTGCTATTACATACTGAAATTTCACTGAAACAACGGTTAATCTATAATCGTTATATATTAAGTGTTTCCTTGGGGCATCCGAACATATCAATAACGATATCAAGAAAATAATTTTAAACCACACTAAATGAACTTCAACTTGACATCCATGACATTAATATTGTTACTACTACTACTACTACTACTACTACTACTACTACTACTACTACTACTACTACTACTACTATTATTATTATTATTATTAATATTATTAGTAGTTTTGGTATTAGTATTATTATTATTTGTAATGCACTATTGCATTATTGAAATCGAAACACTTATGTCTTGCAAAATAGCTTAAAGCTTTCGTCAAGAAAATAACTTTAAACTGATTTCAATGTGTATTTTGCAGATATTTCCATCCTCCGAGCAAAAATATTGAATCCTGCAATTAATACTACACTTGTCAAATATATTTGATCAATCTTCTAATATTTATATTCTGTCCCTCTGTCTTGCCCAAGCATGACATCGGGGTCATCTGGTCTAAATTATTGAGGCTGCCATTACAAAATAGGTCTTTTACATCCAAGGAGCTTTTTGGATTTTCGATGTGTTTCATTTCAAACTTTAATAAAGGTATATGTGAAAATTATTGTAAATTTAAATTTTTTATAAAAAAAATCAATTAAAAATTTCATGACTTTTTGTTATTACTTGTGACATTTTTCTTACGATTGCAATTGTCATTGTTTGGAATCAGTTATTAGTGTTACGTCTTTACTAATGTATTCACAGCGGACTTTAATGTATTGGATGTATGGGATTCAAGTAAAAAGCTGGGCTCAGATTTGTCCAGGATACAAAATTAAAATTTGTTTATAATATTTGATTATTAACGTTTCCATTAAATCAAATTCTACAAGTAAAAGGATTGTATTTAAAACGAAACTAAAACAGTTTCTGGAGGCAGATGTTTTGTTTTATGTAATATTGCAGTGCAGTTTTGCGAATATAAGGCGTCAAGCCATTATAGAAAATGTATAATTCTTCGTAAGTCAGTCATTTTTGTCAGCAATTTTCAATGTTAAGCTACGTATGGGGCAAAGGCTGATTACTTCATCCCTTATATCATTGCAAATTGATACAATTTATGGAGATTCGTAATACCTGAACAACTTCTCACTTTTAATAAAGCGAGACTTCAAAGCATACGTATTTCGCTGAAGCAATCATCAGATCTCTAATGGTTACCACCCAAAACTAACGAGTTAATTGTGTTCAGATTCATTCAAAGCTTCTTTTACACAAGCCTGTCGAAAGTGCTTTTAATAGTTACAAACTCTTTCCTTTGTTTAGTCGTTCCAGAGTAAAACTCTGCTAAGATAAAAATATAAATCGACGATATACAGGGTCAGACAACTTAAATTAGAAGTGGCGGTACAAAATCTAGCAGATAAACTATGTTTGCTGGTGTCATGTTGTTTTATGTAGATTTACTTGCAGCGTTTCAAATATATTTTAAGAGGTGTCTACGTCACTAATTTGAATCCATGTGCCGTAGCAGCAAAACAATTAGCTATCACATTAAGCAAAACAATGTCCATTTGTAGTTTTTTTTTATTTTAGATAAATGTAAGTACTTATCATTTAATATAAAAAATATTTTCAATAATAAAATGATATTATGGTAATTTGATCCAGGTGCTTCCATATGAAAACAATAACAAAATGATAATAATACGATCCATATGCTATCATATCAAAACAAAAAACACTATAAGCACGTGGTCCTTACGCTTCCATATTAAAACAGTAAAGCTAATTTACCTATATACTGCATTATTTAAAGAATATACATCACAACTGTATGATCCATATTCTTCTATATCAAAACAATATGATCAAATGATATATATGCTTTCATATCAAAACGATATGACCACTTGATCCATATTCTTCATTATAAAATCAATATGACTACATGATCCATATTCGTCTATATCAAAACGCTATGACTACATGATCCTTATTCTTCTATATCAAAACAATATGACCACATGATCCATATGCTTTCATAACAAACCAATATAGCCACATGCTTTATATGTATGTATGTATGTATGTATGTATGTATGTATGTATGTATGTATGTATGTATGTATGTATGTATGTATGTATGTATGTATGTATGTATGTATGTATGTATGTATGTATGTATGTATGTATGTATGTATAAAGAGAGAGAAATTTGCACAGTATTTATGTTTTCCTTCCCTTTGTGGATCGAAACATCATAAAGTATTGCGATGTGTATGACTTATGGTCCAATATGTCAGAGGACTTGAATGTAGGGTAGTACACCTTAACCGCCCTTGGTAAATAACGACTTGGAATTCGACTTAATTAATTTTTTTGATTTTACAAATAATTATTGAACTAATTTAGGATTACGTTCGCTTTTCATGTCTTTAACGCGAAGAAAACGTTGAGCCGTTTTGTCATGCTTGTTGTATGTTTGTTGGAAAAAAAAATGTTTGCAGTATTCCTTTTAAAGATATCACTAAGTGGGTCATACAATGTTTCCAACGTATCTGGGTCCAATTTACCTTAACTGGATTGGTTCACAAATATCGGCATACAATTCAAATATCCTCGTATATTATCGCGAAGTGCACAGACTGACTTTAGGGCCGTCTGCAATTACGATAAGGTACGGTCGTAAACGGCCCTTATAAAATTCTTCCAATTTATATATGGCCTGATTTGAACTTGAAATCGTAAATCAGACCAGAGGATCAAACGAACTCCCGAGCCTTCAGTCCCTTTTCCTACCAACCATCCGAATGACAAAAGATTTCGATCCCACGGAATAGATATTTTAAGCTCATATATTTTGAAATTTTGACAACGTCTCGTTTGATCTCGCGAATTGCGTGATTTACAATGGTGATAATAGCACGTGCTTAATCCGATATAGCAAAGGCTCTGAGCTGTTGAGGGTAAGTCGAGAGTAGACACCATCTTTGGGTTTTGATAAAATTACTGTATATTGCTGGACGTTATGAATTATTGCGCCTATCATCTCAAATTATAAATGGCGAATCTGAGGAAAAAGTCTCTAAATTATGCACAGTATTTGTTCACGGCAAACATTGAAAGTCATGCCTTATTTGAACAGTAGTGATCGTATGCTCTTATTTAGGTCCATATGATTTATATACATTATAGAAAGTTTCTATTGAATTTGAACCGTAACATATAAATTCGGGAAGTTAAATGTACCTTGATAGGTCATCAGTTTATCATAGTGTTTGATATTGTATAGAAATTAAATGTACCGTGAGGGAAACGTACTGATATTATCATGCAACATTGCTTTGCCATGTGAAGACAAAATAGCAACGGCATTTGAATTTGTATCAACAAAATATAATCATATCTACCTGAAGGGTGGTACATGAGGTTGTGACATGGTGGTGGGCCACGGATGGTTGTCACATAAACCGTGGTAAATATTGGTGGTAAGTAAAGGATGGTACCTGACGGTTGTACATGAAACTTTTAGTATATGAGAGAGTTAATCAAGGATTGCACCTAAAAAACTTAAAGTGTAAAATTGTTTTATCTATTTTACCGATTTTATTTCTGAAAACATTGGTCCTACTTAATATTGACGTAAGATTATATACCTATCGTGAGCATAGTTGTTGTTATTTCTGTTTTGGGTTTAAAGCAATTTTCAGCACAAGATAGACTATACATGACGGCCAGTATAACTCATGGGAGAAAAACCCAGGAAAATCCTTGCAAGAAACACTGACCCACGGGAATATACTGGTAAGCTTTCCCATATACCCAGATTGGCCGAGTCCTAGATTTGAAACCACAAAGACGGGTGAGATGGCAACCATATGTAAAGGCAATCACTTTAGACTACTCAGGTACCATAGACCTCGTCGAACGAGTAGTCTTTAGTATAACTTGTATGATGTTGAAAAATAACTTGCTAGATTCAGATTACATTTGTTTATATTTGATAAAAAAAGATCAAATGTATATAAAAGATTGTTTTATTTTCATGCATTTTCTAACGAAAGAAACCGTGTAACACATTATTATGTATACTCTAGAGCTTCACTGAGGATTCTTTTTTTTATAATGTACTTATTCAAAACACAGCACCGTCACAAGTATTAAGTATTTATGAAATCTGAATTGTCTAATGTTTTCGCCTTGTTTAAGGCTTCACGAGAAACACGGTTAGATGGATGGAAAATTAACATGGGTGGTCTTGTTTAAATGGTATAATGACAGCAGTCAGAAAAAATTCTAAGCAGACATAGGAATCGTCTGCATTATGTTTAAGGCTTGTCAAATCTCATTTTCGGTTGATCTTTATGGTGTGCACCTTAGCACATTACTTGCCAGTGTCCTGCTGCGTCCATTTTGATATTGACGGCTTTGAAAACATCCCACAGAGACGCAACATGCTACACCGACATAATCGTCAATCATAGACATAAATAGATCCGGTTATCTATTAACGGTGTAATGTAGCAAGTCAGAAAAACATTTTACTCCAGTAGTGTACAATAAACTTCAATTTTAACATTGCTGGTCTGGTTGACGTACAAGGATAGGAACACACTTTCGTATATTTTGCAACAACATACAAAATTTACGTAGAAATTAAATTTGAAATATATCAGAGTAATGATAAGTACGTAGTGTATGTAAGAAAGTTGAAGAGAAGTTAAAAAAGAATGCAAAATAAATAAACATATCAATAAATAAAAAAATTAAAAAAATAAGTAAATAAATAAAAAAAATAATTATAAAATAAATAAATAAATAAATAAATAAATAAATAAATAAATAAATAAATAAATAAATAAATAAATAAATAATAAATAAATAAATAACACAAACAAATAAAATAAATGAAAAAATAACTAAATAAATAAATCAATCAAAGACGCCGAATAAGTTCTCTTCTAAATAATACATGTTTGTATAGAACGAGTTTTTCAAAAAGGTTTAGAAAATTAATAAAGTGCATTTTAAAATTGAAATCTGGTCTTCAGATGTCCATACTAAATGACACCCAACGTACGCTCTGAGGACCCCTTAACAACCTCTTTACACACACAATTCACGTTCCCAGCCTTCTTTCCGTACCATAGTCTGAACAATTTCACATTAGGTGACGAAAAAGATTGTAAAAGCCGACCTTAACATAGTAAGATTGGTAATCAAAGTACAATACTATGTCCAGTGTTTGAGTAGAGCCTAAACGGTGTCAGGTATAATCAAATCAGTATTGGTCGCTTCAAAATTCTTTTCAAGTGATTAATGCCTGAATAATATGTTTCCCCAATCAGATTTATTGTATTATTTACAGTAAAGTAGCTGCCATATTCTCCATTTGTTTTATTCTAAATAAAGGTCTATAACTAACATTTATTCACTGAAACGGTTTTCTGAAACACGTGTTTAAACAAAAGGCAGAAACATCGAAAGTCATTATTCTTTGCAATTTCACATTGATCAAGCAGACGGGAAAAGCATGAAATAAACATCACCACTCCGGTGGCCTTGTAGTTACAACGTGTCTCAGATGCGTGAGGTCGAGGGTTCGAAGCCCGGCTGAGTCATCTCAAAATCTCATAAAATGGTACATGCAGATGCCTCGCAATGCGCTCAGCATTAAAATGTTAGTGGTAGGACTTGTCAGCCTGCTGTCAGGTTGACCTGACTGGGCGGGACATCATGCAACATGTGTGCAGCATGATGTCCCAGTGCATGACAATCGCTTATACTGTCACACTACAGACATCGTAGTGATACGATTAAAAAGGCATCAAAAGTATTACGTGAACCCTGCTCTGGATAAACAATAATAGCTTATCTTTTAGAATTAAGAACAAAATACAGTGATATAAATCAGAAAGCCTAAGTCTGAGCACTTCGCCAGTACCTTAAGCAGATCCAAAACAGAGATAAAACAGATAACATTTACATATAATACAACCTAATTATGACATTTACGAATGTAGTGCATGTATGATGACAGGAAGAACTGCTGCAGCCAAAATAGACAATTCATATGTATCCATCAACCGAAGCTTATGGGCTGAAATAAATGCATATATCATACTGGGAAAAAGAACTAAGCGTAGTTTTGGTGCATATTCTTGTACGAAGCACACATGCCAACTATGGGCCGTCCTTTGGCATAATTTTGACTAATACATTTTAACTGAACTAGTTGGATAAGTTCCATAAAGCAGTATATATAATGTATGGAAATTTCCATAAAATCGCAGTTGTATCAGTCGTTATCATTGAAACATCAAACGCAAAAAAGACAATAAATGTATATATCGGTACATTGAATGTTAATACTTTATTGATTTTCTGCTAACTTAAACATACTCGAGTATTGCAAAATAGGATTCACAAAGAACTGGGATCGATTACATAGAAATGAAAGAAGATCCTGAAGAATATCGGGAACGTGATTGGTTTGATTTACAAAGTCAAACATGCCACCAATTATAAATGTTTGTTTATAGGTGGGCTTTGCACGGGTGCTAACGAGCCCCTTAAGTGATATGGAATACTTATTTGGAAATAATATCTCGTTTACACAAAATATTATTTTCTTATTTCGAAATACTATTTCATTTTTTCGAAATACTATTTCGATATTTCGAAATATAACGAAATATTAATTCGAAATAACGAAAAAGCACTTCGAAATAACTCTTTGCGTTCAATGCAGTTATGAAATTTTCTTTACCTATAAAAATGCCAGATATATTTCATCGTGTGGTACCAAAACCATGACATGTTCACGAGAGACGAAGCCATGAGTTAAAATATATAATTTTTGGTACCACAAGATGAAATATACCCGGCATAAACATAGGGAAAGAAAATTTCCTTTTCATTGTGTACCACACATGTTCCAAAATCGAAGATTAAACTCACTCTTTGGCACAACATGCTCACCCCACCCCAGTTTTGTAAATTCACCTCACTTTCAAAACCCGATTATTTAAATATGGGTAACCTAACGGTAGCAATGGGTTGACCTAATAGGCAGTTTCTATTTTGTTTTCAGCTCACAAAGTAATCGGTTTTGTTGTTGAAGGTACAAAGATATAGTTTTCGAATATATAAGGGTAAATTTGTCTCATGTGAAAATATAGAAATGAAACAAAAATGAAATTAATTTCCCCAAAAGTCTCTATATTTCTCATTACAGTACATAATACATGCCAGGAACACAACACTTTTTTTTTGTGTTATGTAAGTTTTGCAATAAACTGTCTAATGTCTATCTGGCCAGTGCAAGAAAAAACATTTGAATGATTGTTGTTATTTATTTTGCCGTTTGCTTTAGCATCGCTTTCCTGAACAACAGATTTCATATGAAGTTGATTTTCCGATATATCAAATATTAGCTGTCATTGGATGTTGCAGTAAACTGAACACATCCCATTGGTTAGAATGGTTGTTTCTCACGTGTCTTGACAAATTAAATATGTCCATTGAAATATGTGGACCGCAAGGGCGCTGTGATGTGTATAGGCCTGTGACAGTGAAAAAAGTGACAATAACTGAATAAAACTCAATCAACGGCACCAATAGCTACCATCAGAATCTCACAAACAGGGACGCGATTGGGGGAGGGGGAATCCCCCTAAATTTGCAGGTGCTGTAAAACTGATGTAACCTATATACGTTGCTCTTCCCCCCTGAATCAGTATTCCCCTAAACCACAAAATTTTGACACTCCCCCTCTGAAACAAAAGTTGAGATGACGTGCCTGCTCGCAATCAGTGACTTTACAAATCATTAATCATTGGGATGGAACATCAGATGGCCGAGTGGTCTAAAGCCTTCGACTTTTCCGACCATTGCCATCTCACCTGTCTCGGCGTTGGTTCGTGTCTCGGCCTCGGCCTATGTGGGGATGTGAGAAAGCTTGCTACTAGATTCCCATTGGGCAGTAATTCTTCCCGAGACCTTCCTGTGTTATGCTGGCCGCCATATATAGCCTATCATGTGCTGAAAATTGGCGTTTATCCCAAAACATCAACAGCATTGGAAATACTCAAACAGTATTAGTAAATGACCTCACACTTCGAAGGTCGTGTATTAGTGTATTAGTTTATTTGTGTACATAAAAATATTTCCCATTGTTTACCAGTGTTTCAGAATTTTTAATATTTCCTAAAGTTTAATAGAGTTTAGAATTGTCAGTATTTTCTACTGTTTACGAGTGTCTTAGAGTTGTCAGTATTTACTATTATTTACGAATGTTGCAGAATTGTCAATTGTACCATTGTTTACCAATGGTTCAGAATAGTCTATATTTACTATTGTTTACGAGTTGTTCAGAATATTTTTGTTTACGAGTGGTTGAGAATAGTCAGTATCTACCATTGTTTGGGTGCCCCGAGTTGCCGAGTGGTATAAAGCGCTCTCCGTTATGGATCATTGCCAGCTCACCTCTGTCTGCGTGGGTTCGAGTCTCGGATTCAGCCAATGTGGTTATGTGAGAAAGCTTGCCAGTAGCTTCTCGTGGGTCGGTGGTTCTTTCCGTGGTTTTCTCGGGTTCTTCGTCCATCATTAATACTGGCCGCCATGTATAGCCTATATTGTGCTGAAAAATGGCATTAAACCTTACAAAAACAACATTTACCATGGTTTACGAGTGGTTCAGAATAGTCTATATTTACCATTGTTTACGAGTGGTTCAGAATTAAATTGTTTAATAGTGGTTCATAACACTATTGTTTACCAGTGGTTCAGAATACTATTGCTTACGAGTGGTTCAGAATAGTCAGTATTTACCATTGTTTACGAGTGGTTCAGAACTATCAGCAAATCAAACAGATCGTACAATTAGGTTTAACTATTATTCTGGAAACTGTTGAAAAAGATAGGTCAGGATTTTGATAGAAACAATTCACCGTGCCAACCGTCAAATTACTTGAAAATTTACGAAAAAGAGATCCAAAGTATTAAAGTAAACCGAACTAATTTTAACAGGTTATTTAAATAACATCAACACTCCGTCTGACCCCGTTAAATCATATTCAGAAAGTTCTAGCGAAATTGAAACGGCTTTAACCCGTGACCATATTACTTCAGGTTTGCTTCTTTCGAACACTGCATTTTACATTGTCTCATTTGCCTGCTGTGATTCACTGTAAAGAATCCTATTGGATTGTATTATATCAGTTTCCTCAAGAAAGCGAAATTTGCAAATACTTATTCAGAAGTCACCTCGTCCACCAAAATATGTGTCAATACCAAGCTTTCACGCTAGTTTTACAGCCATCTTTTAAGGGCTTCGCTTCCGAGCCAAATGGATGTATTAATCGCATGCTCACATCAGAGACTGTCAAGTCAATATATCATATCTCCCGAAAGGAAGTCCTTGACAGCATGATGGAACTTATTTTCAGTCATAGCTTTTCAGTTCCCATCGAATCGAAGAGGTTTCTGTAATGATAAATAACGGAGGGGGGGGGGAGATACAGACCCACACTTTTCTACTTTGTGTCATTTGATTGTAGAGAATTTCAGTCAAATTGTTACTTAATTCTACATAGGGTAAAGTGAGTTTGAATAGATGTACATGTTATATATAACTACGATTTGCAGATTGATTCTTTGACCCAATATTTTAAAATACAAGTGTTATCCTAACGAAAATAGGTTGGAAATAATATAAACATCATTTTTTAAAATAGACATCAGGTGGTAAATATGTCATCAATTGGAAACTACAGGTCTCCAAAAAGCAAATACTTTCACAGGCGCATGGCGCACGAGAGCGGATCATTTCTGCTGATGATCATGTCGGTCTGAAATACATTTCCTTTTTGCCTGAAATAATGAAAGGGACCAATGATATTACCATATTCAAAATACACTTTGAGTTGCATCCACTGTCAGACCGGGTCAAAACATGGGATCAGCCCTCTTACGCTCCATAATTATCATAATTATTGTCAACCCCTCCCTTCCAATAATTAAATATATATATATATATATATATATATATATATATATATATATATATATATATATATATATATATATGTACGTGTGTTTATATAGTGATTAAATTGATGAGATATAACCCTAATTATATCCTCGCACCAAATGATTCTTGAATAGCTTTATTCCCTCACGTTCGTTTTCATAGACCTTATAACATGGTTTGACATTACAATAATCCGAATAGTAACACTATCGATGTCATTGACAGGTGATAACAGCCGAATATTTCCGATTTCTGTTGATGCAAAAAACTGTATAGAGGGAGTGGATATTTCAAAACCTGGATTCTTCGTCGTTATATTTGTAGAAGAGTATAAGAGATAAACTTATATAAATTGACCTTATATGTTACTTTGATACGAATGGAATGCAAAAGCAATGTATATCATCAAAACTGTTTATTAAAAGCCGTACAGGAGGGACATCGACTTTAGAATGACGGTATTGAAAAGTGTAAATTATGGATTCATACTGATGAAGCTCTTACTTTAATTGTTGTTTTAGTTTTTGTTTTGAATTTATTTTAACTGAATTGGATCGACTATACCTTCCTTTATCCAGCATTATGATTTGTAATTGACCAAACTTGGTACATAAATTGTAATTGCAATTATTGAAAAAGACAAGAAGGCAAGTAATAGTGGAAGTCTTTAATTAAAATTATACAATGCTGATGCTGCTAATACTACTGAGACTGATTAAGTAATGAAAATGACCAAAAATGATTGCGATGACAGCCTGAATATATAAAAAGGCAAGTGTACAGAACAATCATGCCGAATCTACTATAAGAGAAAGCACGCAGGTGAGCGGACGCGAAAGAGAGTGAGGTTACCTTATAATTTGTAATCGATTGTGGTAATCTATATTTCTGAACAATAGAACCACCAATACAACAGTAAATATCTTTAAACCTCTTAGAAGACGTTACACGGAAAATCTCATGTCAGATGAGTTTGTATGAATTAAATCTGACAATCGACAGAAGTGCCGGTATGAAAACCATGCCAACGAATCTCAGCGGTGTCTGACACACATCTGTGATAAATAAAACCCATGTTTCATATATATCTCCAAATAAATCTCCCATATTAATGTCGTTATCTATTTCAGTATGTGACAAATACTTTCAAGGATTTTCCAAGTTCTAGACCTCATCAAATAACTCAGGAAATTCATACCAGGCTTTACCCACACTTACGAATCGGGACACGATCATATATCTAACTAAGTGCATTCTGTCAGGATGTATTAACATCATGTGACAACAAGAAACCAGTCTACTGTAATAATGACGCGTTTCCGTCTAATCAAATAACCATCGTCAGACAAATGGTCATATTTGCATAAGTATGTGTCCTTATCAGTTTCATGAGCTTATCTTAGTTAAATATCTATTTTGGAAAGTAATGACCATTACATGGAAAAAATTCGCTAAGAAACACTTAACACATTTATTGAACGTACATCGGTTTTCCGTATCAGAAAGCATGTAGTGTGTGTGTGTGTGTGTGTGTGTGTGTGATTTGCTGTTAGTACCATTTCTATGTCTTTGGTATGACTTGGCTGGGGTTCCAACCGGCGACTTCCCACATCCGAGGCGGACGCTCTAACAACTAGGACACCGGAGTGGTCTAGAAAGCCTGTAGAGTTGTGGACCTCGTTGTTCATGTTTTCAAGTTGTATTTGCTTTTTCTGTTTCATTGTTTGATAAGAACAGAAGGGGAGACAAGTCCAGCGCTATTTGAATATCTGATGAAACAAATCAGCACGAAAGAAGGTACATACATGAAATGAGCATAGTTTCGCTAATGCTTCAACAGTGTCAACGTAATTTCATGCCTTCCAACTATTATGTCTCTCGACCTAAAGTTTTCACTTGTATGCAACAAGACGGCGAATGGGATTTAAGAGTTCACATCAGGCCACTTACATCTTAAAGGTTTACTACGGTAAAGAAAAAGAAATAGTCCTTTAAATTTTCGTTTTTCAGTTTGGAAGATTCCATCTTGGTTCTAAAAGGATCTGTTAGAATCCAGATTTCGGTCATATTAAAAGTTATTGTGAATTAATTAGATTTCTGGCGCCATATGAGCTGAAGTCCATAATTTCTTTTCCTGCTCATTGAATAGGCAAATAATTTCTTGGCATATCACACAGACCGACACGGGCGATTGTTCTCGTTAAGTCATAGCATATATTCTTTCGTTACAGACTGTGGTTGGAAAGAAGAAAAGAAAAAAAAAACATGTTTCAAAGAGTTTCCTATTGTCTACCTTTCTGTAGAAACCATTCAACGTAAGACGGCAGGTTTCACTCGGTGATAATAATGACGGCAGAATAAAGAACATCAGCCGTTTCTTATTTCCTGAAATCTGTATAGCATGTCACAAATGACTAATGACGTTAAAATCGTGCTAAGAAAGAAACAAACATTCAACATATCGGAAAGACTTTACTTTTTCTGAATTTCCTCAATAGCAACACAGTTTTTTTTAACCACACCTGATGAAATAGATCTATGTAGTTTAACACATGATTTTGACGAATTATAGCCGCCAACTTTCTTTATCTCCGTACACATCTCGTATTGAAGTTAACCTCAAAAGATGAATGAAACGTCAAATATTCGATAAGTTATCTATCTCTGGTCTTTTATTTCTGTCAGTCCCCATTTCGCTTCCACTACCAGGCAGTCGAATTTACTTAATTTCAAGCAGCCCTATGAAAACAGGCACCTCTACTGTTGCAGCTTTGATGAAGATTACACGCAAAGGTTCCAGATTGTTTCAGTTACATGGGCAATAGAATTCTGACGTGATCGTTTGATGTTTTTCAGGCGTCGTTCAGTCTCCGAAAATCAGGGGTGCCAAAAACATCAGGGAAAACTTCGTTAATGTTAAGGTTTATTTTTTGAATGACTCAAACTATTCAGAAACGTAATACAGTCTTATTGTAGCATTATAAGCATGTATTTGTAGAGATGATGATGAGTCAGAGACGTAGAGACTGACGTATGACGAGAGTTTGAGACTCAGAAAGACGTATAATGAGAGAGAGAGAGAGAGAGAGAGAGAGAGAGAGAGAGAGAGAGAGAGAGAGAAAAGTCGGATAATGAGAGACAAGCGTATGATGAGAGCCAGCTACATAGAAACAGAAATAAGATGTGAGCCAGAGACGTAGTGACAGTGACGTAGAGACAGACGTATGACGAGAGTAAGAGACGAAGAGACAGACGTTTGTTGTGTGTGTGTGTGTGATTTGGAGTTTTAATGTAGCTTTAACAATGTATGTAATGTGGCAGTTTATAGTGGTTTCTAGCACTGGGCCACCATGCCGCAGACATGTAGAATGATGTCCTACCATGTATGATGAGAGTCAGAGATGTAGAGACAAAAGTTTGAATAGAGTTAGAGACGAAGAGACAGACGCATGATGAGGGTCAGAGACGTAAACAGACGTACGATGAGTGTACGAGATATAGAGATAGACGTATGATGAGAGTCAGAGACGTAGAGACAGACGTATGATGAGTGAGAGACGTAGAAACCGAGACGTCGGGAAAGACGTTTAGACAAGCGTATGATGAGAGTCAGAGACGTAGATACAGATGTATGATGACTCAGAGAAGTAGATACAGGCGTATGATGAGAGTCAGAGACGTAACGACAGACGTATGATGTGTCAGAGACGTAGAAACCGAGATGTAGAGACAGATGTATGATGATTCAGAGATGAAGAGAAAGGCGTATGATGAGAGTCAGAGACGTAGAGACAGACGTATGATGAATCAGAGACGTAGAGACGACGTATGATGTGTCAGAGACGTAGAGACAGGCGTATGATGAGTCAGAGCAAAAGAGACAGACAGATGATGAGAGTCAGAGACGTATAGACAAACAAGGCAAGGTACTAGGTAGGGTCTGCGTAGTGTCTAAATAGAATGTGTTCTGAGTAAAGTAAATGAAGGAATTTTGAATACATCTAGAAATTAGTACATATTACAATTGAGGAATAATTTTGGCCTTTAAGGAAACAGTTTTCAGAGAAAAAGGGGACTCGACAATCCGATGACTTAGACCGCCAAAAATATGAGCTGGCGAGTGAAATCCGGAAAGTGAGAAGTGACGAGTGAAGTCCGAAAGAGGGAAGTGACGAGTACAGAGTACAATCTAGGAAGTCCCACAAGGACGAGGCAGTCGGAAAAGAAAGAGAAAAAAAAAAAAGACTCGAGAGAAAAGGAAATGCTGCAACACAGTCAAGAGGAAGGTGATGCAATCAGTCGTAGACTCTTTTTAACACTCGTTATGATGAAGAAACAAGTCCAAATTATACACTGGCACTGCTATTAAATCATGTTGATATCATTTAAATTGAACTGAAATTACCACTTTTAATTTGTTTGATTATAATTGTTATTTTTCCTGTCTAAAGGGGCTCGTATTGCATTATTTCTTGCAAATAATCTTGCCCAGTTCTATGTTGATATGCTATTTTTCACTCACACCGGGTTTCCCCTAGATGACGTAACTAAATCCAATCAACTATCTCTCTTACTAAAAGGGAGACGTTACGTGGCTATTGTCGAGGAAAGAGAAGAAAAAAACATCAATGACTGACTTAAAGAATGCCAGCTCAAAATGAAGCTAAAAAGTTCTGGGTTATCCTTGGTTGATTTGAACTAGATAATGCTTGTGTGTGTGTGTGTGTGTGTGTGTGTGTGTGTGCGCGCGCGCGCGTGTGTGTGTTGTATTTACGGCCACTACTATCACCCACCCACTACATCAGTGATGTGTAGGGTCTTATGTTTTCCCCATGCTCCTTTATGTGGTCTAATTAGACCAGCGAAAGTTGGTCTCTAAACCTTTGTTTTATTTTGACTTTGCGGCTTAGCCGCAAAAGTCAAAATAAAAAAAAGGTTTAGAGACCAACTTTCGCTGGTCTAGTGGTCTAATATGTTACTAGATACAAAAAACGAATATATCACTTCGAATAAATACATATTTTAATTATTATTATTATTATTATTATTATTATTATTATTATTATTATTATTATTATTATTATTATTATTATTTCCTATACAAAGCACAAACTATTACTTACTTATTTTCCGGAATATCTGTCAGTAAGAATAGCCCAGACAACAAAAACAATCATTCCGTTAACTAGACTAAGTAATATCTAATTATGTGCCTGCATTTAAGGTACGTCTCGGTAACGGAGTCCCGTCGCAAATTACCACCTCTCTTTGAGTAATGGAGCGACGTGAAATCAAGCGTGAAGCTAATCTTTTGCTTTAGTGCTGACCCTGACATTGCTGATGTGCCGTAACTGACACGACACACGTGCTCTTTGTCCATGACACTTAGTTTAAAACTGCAATCGAACACAGCTGTACATTTTCAACGATACATCAGTTGTGCTACCAAATTCCTTGCAGGGTTTCGAGAAGAAACTATTTGAAGTTCTGTCTTTCTCTGAACGTATTATGAGATGATTGATATCTGTCGGATAATCAATACTGTGCAATCGAACACAGAAAAAGAACAAATGTGTCCCTTTAAAAGAGTTTTGTTATTGCGTTTGCACGATTATTATAATTGCCAGAGGATATATATACTATTACTAACACTGTTACTACTAGCACTGCTACTACTATTACTACTACTGCTGCTGCTACCACTACCACTACTGCATCTACTACAGGGGCTTTGGATGCAAGGGCAAACACATAATTATTTTGGGGTGGGGTGGGGGAAACACGTAGTGTACAGCTATTCAGTGTTACTGATGTAGGCCAAAACAGTTTAGAAGTGAAATTGGGGGAGGGGGGGGGGGGGGCGGGACGAGGACGCATATTCTCCTTTGTGCGTACGACAATGCTTGGGTGGGTTTGTCTACAGTGTTCGCCTTTACCGTTCACCGTCATCTCACCTCAGTCCGAGTGTTTTCGAGTCTTGGACAATGTGGGAATGTGAGAAAGCTTGGCAATTGCTTCCTGTGGGTAGGTGGTTCTTTACCTGGTTTTCCTGTGTTCTTTATCCACCGGTTATACCGGCCGTCATGTATATCATATCTTGCGCCGAGAAATGGCGTTAAACGCAACCCAAAATATGACAGTAACTACTTTTAGTAATTATTACGAAACCTTTTATCATTTTTCGAAAGTCTACTAAGCGTAAATATTGGTATTAACTTAATGTCACATTGAAAATTTTCATACAGAAAACCATCTTCACTTACACTACTTTAAGTTATAAAGCATAAGGTACAACTATTCATAGCTGACAGTTAGTGCAATCAAACCCTGAACTTTTGATTAAAGAGCAATAGCTTTACCACGACGCCATCATATTGTTTATTATATAAGCATTATACCTCCTCATAGTCTTATTGTCCAAAAATGACCATAAACATCGCAACATTTGTAACTAACCCCAAGTATCGTGCCATTTATAACTGAATCAATGCATCGTACCATTTATAATCGACATCTTACCATTTGTAATCGACACTAACTATCTTACCAAATGCATGAAAAACACGAGCCTTTTTATTGGACCTCACGAAGCTGAGGGAGCGTTTTCAGTATTTTTCTTACGTGTTGCCGAATGGTCGAAAAAAAGATGCGATTAAAAAATGATTTTTGTTTACAATACAACAACATTTTCTAATGCACTATAATTTACATCTTTAAGCTGCTAAACATGTGTTGCACATGACAGAGAAGGGAGTAATAATTATTGGTGCAAAGAAGAAAGGTAATTAACTTCAACAAACTGTTATATTTATATCATAATGAAACATTTAACTTTATCGCTTTGAAAAAGTATTGAATTTTTACAAAAAATTCAGACAAGCATTTACAATCACCTTTTGCGTATAGTAACCAGAAGTCAATATGTGTTTTTGTCTACTCTATTTATTACGAAGACGAAACCACTCATATTTCTGAACACTATGTACAGGCATGTGCCCTATGCTATTCAGCCTTCCATGGCTTCTTACCTTACGTTGACATTATCTTCATACATAAAAAGAAACAGAAAAAAATATTCTGTTTTTTTCCTTTATAATAACCCAGTATTTCTATTATTTTAAATAATATTGTAAAAATTTATGCAATTTGTTTTCCTGCATTATCTGCTGCTTAAAATGCAGTTTCATCGGCATGGTCCCATGTCTTGTTCTTACAAACGCCATATTTAATGACGAAGTTTAGGCAAGGAAGATGTAAACCCTAATAACGTTTCCAGGACATGAGTATGACGACTAAATCCTTTGCTTTTTAACCTAGCATTTTCACGTCTTCTGCCTCTCGATTACTTCGTCAAAAGTGAAATATAAAATAAGAAATTAATAGTAAAAAGAGGACATTTCTAATATCAGCATATTTAACTTCTTGGATCATTTTCATCATGAATAATTAGATGATGAAATAGCAAATTAACGTTATCTTCCGCCTCGCTCAAAGCAATCGTAAAGAGATGTATCGTTGAAATAAATTTGTATCACTAAAATAAATATGTATCACTGCTAAAAGGTGACAGTATTAAATAGGTATTGCCACTAAGATCAATATGTCTCACTTAGATAACGTCACAGATTATTATGTCTCACTTAGATAAATATGTCTCACTTAGATAAATACGTCACATATTATTATGTCTCACTTTGATAAATATGTCTCACTTAGATAAATACGTCACAGATTATTATGTCTCACTTAGATAATACGTCACAGATTATTATGTCTCACTTAGATAAATATATCTCACTTAGATAAATATGTCTCACTTAGGTAAATATGTTCAATTCAAATAAACACGTATCACTGAAAGAAATAATATATATATATATATATATATATATATATATCTATATCTATATATATATATATCTATATATATATTAAAATGATTAGGTATCATTGAAATAAATTTTTATCACTCAAATAATCATGTATCACTAACATAAATATGTTTCATTTTAAAATAATTAGGCATCACTTAAACGATATATACATATCACCGAAATAAATACATATAACGTTAAAATAATTAGATGTCACTGAAATAAAAATATGTACCCCTCAAAAGTATCACGTATCACTAAACTACATTTGTATCACATTAACATAATTAGATATCACTAAAATGAATATATATCATTAAAATAAATGTGTTTAATTATTATAAAAAGTATAAGTACTAAAATATATAAGTATCACCAAAGTTAACTCAAACGAAAGATTGCCATAATTAAAACAAACAGTAACGAACCTTCATCTTTCTTTTTGATTTTTGTGAGTTTGTTTTGCTGAGATATTGGATATAATTCGCACAAAGTATTTGCAGATATATATATATATATATATATATATATATATATATATATATATATATATATATATATATATATTGTTACGGCTATTGGATTTAATTAATTTATTTTTTATTGTTAAATCCAAATTTGTCATTTGGGGTTTGATATTCCTTAGGTGTTTTTTTTTTCTGGAAAATTCAGGCTGACCTAGATTCTAGTTGTAAACAGGCTGACCTTGGCTTATTTACTTCATTATATGATCTTGCTTCAGATTGATAAACAGGTCTTGAAAACTATTGGTTAATTTCAAGGATAACTTTTATTTTTAGTTCTTGGGGTGTAGGACATATCTAGAATACATGAGCAGCAGAGAGGGTGAATCCTACAACGTTTTCAGACAAAATTTGATTGAAATCCTAAAACGAGCCGTCCTATAATCTTATTTCAACCAAAAGATGGCGAACCCTACAACGTTTTCAGACAAAAAAAATTGATTGAATCCTTAAAACGATCCGTAGGATTTCGTTGAAATCTACGAAATCTCATTTAACTAAAAAAATGAAAACGAAGATTTTTACGATTTTTTAATTAATTTTGGTCGCAACTTGTTGTCATTCACCCTCTCTGCTGCTTAGTGATTTCATCACTGGTTAACAAAAAATAATAAATGATTTGATCAAGTCTTTATGATGAAAGTCCTTACGATGAAAATCCTTTGAAATTGCAAAGCAATTTAGGATCTCACAAACAAACTAATCGCTAACACCTCTTCTTGTAAATCAATCAGATTATTGGACTGGTCGGTGAGTTTGAAATTAATTCTGGTTAATGAATTATTATGGCATCGCATATAGACTGGATTAACCGGAGACTCAATTATTAAAAATCCTGGAGGAGCTGTTGGTGAAAACGAATAAAGAATATATCCTTGCTGAGCTTGATTTGATCGTTCGAGATTAATTTGATAGCTTCCTTCGATAACGTCACACACTAAATTGAGCGCAATCACCGATGAAATATTTACGTTGAACGGAGCGATATGCCTACCGCCACCATCTGGGTCATTATTGTGTTTGAGGATTTTTATTTCCGGTGATGATGTTTTTTTCCATGCATCATGAATTATTTTGAAACCAACATCGATGGCATCACCGAGAAGTTTTTTTAGTTCTGGTACGTTATATCCTGGTAGTTTGAATGTGGGGATATCTTCAACGCGGATTTTATAGTCTGATGCAAATTTTGTTCTCGATAGGGGATTATCGTCATCTAATACCACTTGAATGATTTTTAGGTTAAATACTTCCATATCGTCGATAATTTTGTTGCATGTTTCTACGACGCTGATAAATTCATATCGGCTGAGAGAGCCGGATTTAAGAGATATTAACAACAGCGATAAATCATTATTCATTGCTGTGAAGTTTTCGACGATTTTAGGTTTGTCAATAAAATGATATCCCTCTATTCTTTCCCCTGGCTTCTCTCTTCCAGTTGATTGGTATCCGAGACCAAAGAAATCTATAGGTACCCTGAACTCTATATAACTCTTTATTGGATTTTTAGGTTTTATTCTGTCGGTGATATAATTAGATTTTTTTGGTTCTGGTAATTTAACGGTTTCTCCCCGGGGTGGTAATTCAGGCCATCCTAGTACGGTTCTTATTGAGCTTTGATATATATCTACGACGTATTCTTCTGAGTTTATTTCAATGGCAGATGATAGCGTCGGCTCATGAACTGTTATAGCGATTTTTGATTCTGTTCCAGTGATCGATTTTATTCTACGCGCTAATTCATTATTGATTTGTTCGATTTGGTATGACCCTGTTGGTATCGAAACAACTTTCCAGTCTGGGGTTCCGTCGGGTTTATTCTCATTTGCAAACACTAAAGAATTATTGGGTTGTTGACCACCAAATGATTTTGATCTGATATTAGGCCAACTGTGATACACTCGTAGTTTTGCTAGAGCTATCTCCTTCACCGGAACCGGAGAGGGGAAATTCACACTAAACTCGGGTTTCGTTGATGTTATAGATATCATGCTTGTTTGTACTGGGTTCGTGTTCTCCACTACTCGTTGAAGTAATTCCTGCGGTGTTGTCATTGTTATTATACTCATGATTTATTTCTAATTTTGGTATCGAGGAATCATAAATACTGACCATCACTGAGAACTCACAATCTGGTATGGTTGATATTATTGAGATCATTTTGTTTTTTGGGTTCGTGTTTTCTAATTCCATCGATGTTGTCATTGTTATTATACTCATGTTGTTGCTCTAATTTCGATATCGCGGAATCAAAAATACTGACCATCGCTGAGAATTCACTATCTGATATAATCGTATTATCGAGTGACGACGATATCATCAATGATAATTGCGAGTATGCGGTTGATGCAATATGAAATTGAAGTAAGTAATTCTGCAGTTTACTCTGGCTGCATGATGATATCTTTTTTGCTATCCCGGTTGATATACCCCCGATTGTAGCCACCGCAGAAATGCAAATTGGAACTACGACCGGGGCAATCATTATAACCGATGCAAGTATTATTCCGGCGCCAGTGAGAACGCTTGATACCGAGTACATAATAATATCAATTGCGGTGATTCTTCGTCGGTATTTTTTTATTTTTATTTGATACTCCTCAGTGAGGGTTTTGAGTCTATTTTGAAATTCTCTGACCTGATCATAGCGACATTGCGTTGATGAAATCATTTTTATTTTAAAAATACTAGTGTTTTCAATTGTGAAATCCTTTCAATTTAGTTATTTACTTAAATCCGCTACGAATTCCAAATACCATGATACCGAAATTCTAAACAAATCAATATCAGTAGATGTTATCGTGAACTTTTCAGTTGTATCCTTGTCGATGATCGTTGAAATCGTATTGTTGACCCCGGATGAACTCGACGATGAAATATTAAATTGGTCCGTTGTCACTAGTGTTAATCGATAAATACCCTTGACGGTTGCAGTGATATCTAATTTGTTGTTTGTAGGTGTCCACTCAAATGATCCGTGTTGGATTGTGTACACGACGTTGTTGGTTTTCTCATGAGGAATTTTTGTTTTTTCAATGATTGTTATCATCCTCGAAAAATCACCTTTGACGGCTTCGATGAAGTTTTTCGTCTCATCGATGGATTTTTTAATATCAGGGAGTTTTATTTCAATTTTATCTAACGGGGTTCCAATAAATTTATCAATGATATTTCTACGAAATGATGTAAACTGTTTTCCGTTTTCTTCAATTTTAGATTCAAGTGTTGTTAGTTCTAACAGAGAATTATCCAACTCATTTTCATGGGTAGCAATCTTATTGTCGTGGGCGGCAATCCTGTTGTCGTTGTCGGCAATCATGCGGTTGTTGGTGATAATCATCTTGTCGTGGGTGGCAATCGCGTCTGTGATCGTAGACACAAGTGCACCTGGTTTAAGTCGTCCGTCGCTGGAATACAACGCAATAGAGTTTTCAGTGGCGTCTTGCTGCCGTTTTAAAATGTCATCCGCGGATATATTACTGGCTTTAAGTCGTCCGTCGTTGGAATACAGCGCAATAGAGTTTTCAGCGGCGTCTCGCTGCCGTATCAAAATATCATTCAATGACACATCACTGGATTTCAATTTACCCTGTTTGTCCTGAAATACAACTATTTCATTAGGATCAACATTTGTTAAGTTCAACGTCTCAGCGATTTCATCTTCAATTATTTTTTTTATATCCTTGACAGAATCAGGGGGTGCAGTGCCATCGGGTTTGGGTTTCAAAGATCTCCCCCAAATATCAATCATGTTATTGTAAAACTCTTTCTCTCTCTAAAATCGTTTTTGACGACTTCGTTGAAAAATCTTCGATTTTCTCCAGCGATTACTAGTGTATTCATTAACGACAACATGTGGTGGTTTTCCGCTTGGGTTACTCAAGGAGTTAGAAATAGCATCAAGGACATTTAATACTTCGCTGCCACATATTGGTGGGTCATTCATTTGTTGTGTTGGTAGCGTAGAATACCAAGTCTTCATTGGAAGGGTTTTTATATAACGCAAAAACTCTTTTGGTGGGGCTAATCCATATGAATCGAAATAGACAATCCCACGTGGATCAATAGCGTATGCAACCCAGTGAGTTCCAGGTCCGGTGCTGTTATCGAGATTAATGATTCCGGTTTCAACGCTGTTTGGTTGATGTGGTAATTGATCTTTCATAAAGACACCTCTGAAGTTTTTAATCGCGAGTTTTTTAGCAGCATCCATTAAATCAAAATTGGACATGGGAACCATCGAAGATTTGGGAACCATAGGTTCGGAAATCGAAGATTTCTGAATTAATAAACCGGTCCTAGTCTTAGACCCTTTCCGCTGTACCACGAATACGGGGTTCCTGGTAGTCTTAGACCCAATCCGTGAACGGATCGTCCCTTTTTTTTATATCCTTTCCCAGTTGCCTTCTTTAGTGCCATTCCTGCTGCAGTACCAACGGCTCCTAACGCTGCCGCTTTAGCCACCGCTGGGGCTGCTGCTGCAATCAAGGCCGGAATCGCAGCTAACAACGGAAATATACCGCCTGTTTTAATCATATTTTTGATAGCAGCCGCAGAGAGAGTAATCTGAACACCTTTTTTGGCTGCAAGTGCATCATTGAAATGTTTCACCTGACGAGTTGTCAGCGATAGTTTATTTGCACCACCAGTCATTTGGTTGGGTTTCAACGTGATTGTGGTTCCACATTTTTTAGCTGATTCCGATTGCAATTTTTTTAATTGACCGGGAGTTAACGCAACACTAATAACACTATATGACATTATACATAATAGATTGATTCTAAATCGTTTACAATTTCAATTACATGTTTTCCACTGGTGCATCTACCACTCTCATTCTTCCACCAACACCTTCGAGTAGCATTGATTTATCACTGAGAATGACAGCAACCGCTCTATAATCAGCAATAGTACCACGAAGCACATTAGCTCTAAAGTGTATATCAACGACAGATTGTCTCATCAAATCGAGATGTTCCAGTGAGAAGTAATAGATCGGATACAGATTTTTAAAGTCGTATTGTGATATTTGCAAACCAGTATCCACATTTTGGTCGCGTGCCATAAATGACAACAGACGATGATAAACTCGTGCGATATGATTTTCTGTGTAATTAAGTTGTATATCCTCGGATGGTTCCTGTTGGCCGTTTATTCTCAGTGAGACGTCTTTCACACCTAATTGATCAAATATCATATGACTGAAACGTTGATTGCCAACTCGTGAGTTATCCTGTAACGCAATAAATATATGACGTGGCGCAGAAACGCCTTGTTTTGATGCTAGATTCCACGTGAATAACCCGTTGATATTTGATTGCTTCACATCTGTACTCACTGATAACCAACTCAACAACGACTTTCCTCCATGGTCCATAAATGATAGTAATCGTTCTTCTGCGGTGATTGCTGGAGTCAACACTGGCATCCACAATGATATTTTTGTTAAATTGACTTTACCAGCATCATCATTTGGATTTGCATTGTCTGCTGGAATCCTCCAGATTGCGTCATTATCATCACTCTTTCGTACAAGCGATACTGTATGCTTCGCTCCGTAGATAACTTTTCGGACGTTTCTACAGAATCCAAATATGTGATGCAGTGGAATCGCGCATGAAAATGATTTACGCGCTCCTTGCAACATTGAAATACGTGTTGCAGCTCCTAGATTGAAATTAGCATCGTTGTTTATAATCATATCCTCGGCATCAGCATCACTATTATCACGTTTTTTTGGTCGTCTTACAACAAATGGATTTCCTCCAGCGGTATTCTTACCATCTTTTGCAAACATCATAGAGGGTCCTGCTGATCTTGTGTAATCATCGGAATATCTCGCTAACCCGATTATTGTTGTAGCCACATCAACATCGCGATCTATGGACTCAATTTCTTTTCCATCAATGAGATATCTAGCACTCTCAAATAACGCCATGATACCATTATTGACAAAACCGACTTGAGTACCAGCTGGATACGGTGCTGGTACAGCAGGAGTATCAGCAGCTGTTACAATTTCTCCTTCTACTTCAATAAACGCTTCACAGGGCAAAAAGTATTTACTGGTATCATGGACTTGAAGATCAATTCTTGCTCGACTATTTGAGTCTATGGCATGATAGGCGTAATATTGATAATCGCGTACAGAATCATCCTTGCCAACTGGGGCGTCTATATCAAATGCTGGATCACGTGACTGTTTGAACATTTTATTCTATTTATCAGAGTCTAAATCGCGATTTCCCATTTCATCGTCGTAGTTTTTTAAAGCCACTTCCTGCTATCATGTTTGCAATATTGCTTTGATCCCCTTGATTTATCATCGACGCTAATTTTTCATCTACTGCGTTATTTATAATTCTACTAACACTCGCAGGCATTTCCGCTGTAGATGGCAATGGTACCGGTTTCTTTTTTCGTCTCACTAATGATGTTAATTTATTCTTCGCAGTTGAAAACGCTTTTCCGGCAAGAAGATCTCCAACAGCACCAATACCCTTATCACGAATAACATCAATTGCTTTCATTGATAATTGTTTAGCCAACGGCATCACTTTTGGAGCCATTCTCGCAAATAACCCTGCAATGGTATTGCCTAAACCATCTCCGTAGTATGCTCTATAAACCGGAAACCGTGAATTAACTACGTAGACGGGGGTTGGTTTATCATGATTGTAGTGTATGATCATTATTTGAAATCAGAAACAATTTTTCAATTGTTATTTATCTAATCGATTCAGTCACTATGATAACCATGGACGGTTTCACCGTCTACTAACTCGCCAATGAAATCTCGATATGTGCTGATATCCATGATACCACCCTGAAATAATCGTCTACAGATATCAGCTGCTTCATTAATTATTTCCGGTGAGTTATTTCCGGCTCGGAACCCTCCTACAAGAACCTCTAATCGTGATATATCACTGAGAACACTACCAGGACATGAAATCCAAGGATTTTCCCTCGAAGAGTTTTCAACTAAACCACTGCCTGTTTTTGAAAATCCTTTGGTTTTATCAGTGATACCGGTTGCACCTTTTTCATGATCAACTTCTCTCGTTATTTTCATCTGTTGGGGGGATTGTGTTATATCAATAAATTTTGATTGTTCTGGTAGTCTAAGAAATCCGGTATCCGATTGCTCCCCTATAGATGATTCAGTTTTTTTTATTGCTGCCATATATTCCTGAAATGTTTTATCATCTCCTTTTGCTTGAGGGGAACCTGATAGTATCCGATATAACCCCTTATACCAATCTTTTTTAGGAGGGAGATTATAATCACCGTGGATATATTTTCTTCTCTGATGAAAACTCCTAGTGACAAATTCGGCTAATTCTTCCATAGAATCAAATTTTTTATTTCTCAATTCATCTAATTTACCGGGAAGAAGTTTTTCATTGAATGCAACTCGTCCACTAGTAGTATCCTCCCCTTTTTCTTGAAATTCGGGTAGGGGGATATCTTCTTGAAGTTCTCGTTGTTGTTCTGAAGCGGTTGATATATCCTGAGGAAGTGTTTTCAATGATTTTTTTGTTTGTTTAGTTCTTTTTGCTATTTTTTCTAACACAGGAAGAAAAGACTCTTCTTGTTTTTTTCCTTCTTCAGAGATTGTTGACACTATCTGTTTCGTTGCTGTGGTTACTGGTTTAAACAATTCTTCAGATCCCAAAGCAAAATCAGTCTGAAAACTCTGTCGTTGTTGTAGTTTATTCCGTACAGAGTCACGAATTGGTACAAATCTCTTAATTGCATCTAATCGTTCACGAGCCAATCGGGTTGTTAATGCTTCATTGACCATTATTTGAAATCAGAAACAATTTTTCAATTGTAAAACAATTTTTCAATCCCGACCTAAACACCATCGGATGGTCATGGAAGTATTATTTCGTTGTTTTAACGGCTCTATCAATGATGAAGGAAGTGTCAGTATTAATTATTTTTATATACAATTTTGACACTTCCTTCATTCTATTTTTGATCAATCCGAACCAGCCATCAATTTTTTTTATTCACTGTTTCTGACATTATCAATCAAAAAATGCTAAAAAAAATTAAAATCTCTATGAGGGACGGTCACAATCAAATAATGATTAATGGTCGGGCAATCAAATAATGATAAATGGTCGGGCAATCAAATAATGATAAATGGTTGGTCAATCAAAATTGTTCATTTTCTTGAATTAACGCCCGTAGGTTTCTAACTTTAGAATTAACCTCCTTTTTCAATTCGTATTCGTACCCCAATTCTTTTCGTATTCGTTCTACGATGGTATACAACGGAGCGAACACACTTACGTCACTGGAGAATGCGAGAGAGTCCTTAATAGAATTCTGAATTCTTTTGATGAGTGCATATTTCTTTGGCAGCATGTATTTATTGTTGTTAACTCCGTATTCTATATCCTGAAAATCAGACATGATTTGATCAGAATTTAACCCATCTGATAGTTCAATATCCCAACCTTTCAATTTTGAAATCTCGGATATGATGCTATTCATGTTTTCAGAATTCATTATTCTATAGCAATGACATATTTCTAAATGAAAAATATGACGCATTAGACGTAACTAAATCGAATTTTTTGTTCGGTCTTTTTTGAAATAGCCGATCGACAAATCCCCTCTGCAACTCTTTGTACTGAGGGTGAACAAATATCGAAGTGTCTACCGGCGCTGGTTATTGATTGAAATATTTTTTCTTCGTTAGTTATCGTATTCAAAGATTTCACAGGTCTCGCTTTTTTCGAGTATTTCCCAGTCCCCCCTCGTTTGGAATTCTCACTCTGTGTGATAGCCTGCAGATTTGATAAGGAATTGTTCTTCGGATTAGAATCGATATGATCAATGACAGAATCATCCTCGATCAATCCATAAAAACACTCAAATGTGAAACGATGATTGAGATAAGTTTTCGTTTCTTTTCCCTCCCTAACAGTAAATATCAAATACCCTTGATTATTCACAGAACCAACTGGTTTCTTCAGTCTGCGGTTTCTTACAACACCATCACTTGATGCTTCATAATTTGTGATCACAGGGTGTGGTCTGAATTCTTGGTTCATTCGTATACATAATACTATTGTTTGTCTAATTCATTGTTTGGTTTAATGATAAATCTTTCGATGTAGTCTTGAGGAGTTCTTATGATTTTATCCTTGATACTGACTTTGTCAGCGTCAAGAATACTGACTTTATCAGTGTCAGCGTCAGGGTCATAATTTCTGATTGATTGTCTATTTTTTATTCTTTTATCATAATAACGCTTCAACTCCCTGTATCGCTTACCACCGCAATTTAGACACAACTGCGATTTCCCCCTGACCCCAACCCCACATAGAATACAAGGTAACGGACCAAGGCTTCCACGTCGAAAGCTTTGCATATGATACCCACAAAACTCACTTCTGCATGATTTGTTACACGGGATTACTGATCCAATCATAAGCCACTTGCAGTGATTCATTATATAAAAATCTTTCATTTAAATGCTTGTTTTAATTATAGCATGATGGAGTTCAAGAGATTGACTTCGAAAAATGCTGAATTTAATGTTGATAAAGAGTTTAAGAGATTATTAAAAATCAATCCTAGATTTAATCTCGATAGACCCAAAAAACGTATCAAACGTCCAAGAGACGGAAACATGAAAGAGTTTAAGAGATTATTGAAAATCAGTCCTAGATTTAATCTCGATAGACCCAAAAAACGTATCAAACGTCCAAGAGACGGAAACATGAAAGAGTTTAAGAGATTATTGAAAATCAGTCCTAGATTTAATCTCGATAGACCCAAAAAACGTATCAAACGTCCAAGAGACGGAAACATGAAAGAGTTTAAGAGATTATTGAAAATCAGTCCTAGATTTAATCTCGATAGACCAAAAAAACGTAACAAATTTAATCTCGATAAACCCAAAATCCTTCGGATTTCAAAAGCGTCCAAGAAATTATCCTGGAAAGATGCTCAATTCAATCTCGATATAGTTTCTAATACACCCAAGAATACAATTCTTGATAAAGCCATGATTAATAAAATCAGAGACTGTTTTAATGAATTCAAGCGTGATGGAGCATCCTATTGTTGGTCAACATTTCGAATTGATGGTGTTGTTGACGCTACCATGAATGATGAAAAAGCAGCAGTGATAATTTCACGTGTTGGGGAAAAACGGTATTTTTTCCGAATCAAATTCATTATTGAAGTCGATGGCAAGTGGATTATTAAGGATAAATTTGAACCAATCCTCAAGAATAAAAAAGCTGTCATTGTGAGTAGAGATTCCAAACCAGGGATTCTAACCGGCATTGACAAACCATACTACGAAAGATCTTATCCCGTAACAGCAATGGTTTATGGGCTATATCCGTTAAATGATAAACCCGATATCGCAAAACTAGCTCCTATGAAATATTCGTCAGGGCTTAATTGTGTAGCAACACGGGTAATGGAGCACTTCACAAATGCATCCCGAGGAAATAAACTAACTGATCTAAGACGAAAAAAAATAACCGAGTGGGAACTGACAGTGAAACAGAACGGTGCAAGGATTTCTGATATAGCTAAGTTAGAAACATCATTAAGATTTCCAATAACAGTTATGACGATAACCGGAGAGGTTTTATACGAACCGAAATATAACAAAAATGGAGCACCAATACAGATTATTGATCATAACAAACACGCGTGGACACCTGCGGTAACAGTATTTCCACGAGAACGAACCGTGAAATATATCCCTAAGGAGTTCGTCGGGGATGTTTTCTATGAAGAGAGATTATTTGATGCTATTAATGCGTTGTGTAAGGATGATCCTGTGTCAGTGTGGTTACTTAGAAGTGATGAAGGATTCGATCAGTTTGTAAAACCAAATGGTGAATTATATCGCGTTGAAGAATTAGATAACAGAATGAGAAAAATCGCTAATGATTTTTCACCGGAGAGTTTCCATGAAAAACTACTTACGGATAGTTTTACTATTCCATCAGTGGTAGCTCACTTCGCAAGAGAAAAAAACTCATGGCGTCCAACACGAAGTGATTTTCTTGAGGATGTTAAATCGAGTTGCGTCGAATATTCCCATGGAGGACTGTGGAATACGAAATACTCACGTGATGGTATGATTTCAATTGATATATCCGCGTGTTATCCCGGAAGTTTTCTCGGATATGGGGAATGCGCTGAGTACTTCAAACGATTTGGACACCCAACACATGAAATGACTCGTGTTGCGATTAATGGACCATTACCTGATTTTGATTTAACCGGATTCGCTCGTGTGATATCATTCGAATTAGCTACAGGGTTACATCCGTGTAGTTATGTTTGGCTCGGTAGACACCTATCTGAAAAGGCCTGGATGCCAATAGTGCTATTGAGATATATGATTGATTGTGGTATGCTAATATCGTTGATTGTTTCCGAGGCTATTATATGCTATCGAGCTCAGAAAGAAGTTTGGCTACCACAACCCGATCTAGATCGTATAATTAGCGAATTGCGAAAACAATTCCCTGATTTCAATGAAGAAGAAATCATAAATCAGTCTAAGAAGTTATTTGAAATTAAAAAAGAACAAGCAAAAGATCTCGGACGAAGAATAATCGGTAAATTTACCCAGGGTGGACGATACGACAACGCAAAATACTCTTCGCGGTTGATCACAGATGTCGCTGAATACGATTTTATTGTAGCGGATTTAATGAAGCAGGGAAAACTTGTATCCCGTAAGGATGCTTTTCTATCCAATGGTGAGAAATTAGGTACGGTTGTTACCTACTGTGATGGACATAATTCCCAGTACACACATTTGAGAAGTTCAATGCTAGCCTATGCTTCTATTAATCTATTTTCGATGATAAATAGATTTCCTAATACCGCGGTTAGAGTGGCCACTGATTCGATGTATATACACAATAAATACAAATCAGCTGTAGCTAAATTCACAGATCCCGAAGAAAATTGGGGGCGTTGGCGATTTAAAAGGGAGATGCTACATGAGTATTGTGAATCCGCAGACGTTGCCATGGATGATAAATATCTTTGTTGTAACCGCGCTGAAAATCAATCAGAATTTTCTAATGCACCACCGGTATCTGATCCAATATGTCGATACAAGACAGTTTATTTAAACGGTTGTGGTGGGTCAGGAAAGACAACTCGTGCAATTGAATTATTTCGTCGGTCAACCATGATTGTGCTAACACCGACTCACAGACTCGCCAGAGAGATGATACAACGAGGGGTAAATGCCTGCACCTACCATAGTTTCTTTCGATGGAAGGGTGACAAATGGACTCCTGATCGAATGGGTGATAAATTCATTCCTGAAATCATAATCTGGGATGAAATATGCACAGTGTCATTAGATGTATTACAGACATTTCTCGAGTGGTTATTAAACAAAAACACAAAAGTCGTCATGTGCGGTGATCACGGCCAACCACCACCATTTGTCGGTGCATCTCCACATGAATGGCTAAGGGGATTTGTAGACTACTATGAAGAAATCACCACTGATTATAGATCACTTGATGAACGATTACGCGAGTTCAAAGCGCTAATTAGATTAAAACCGGATAGAATCCAATGCGAAATAGCGCGTGAAGTGATTTCAGAAACTCCAATGAATGATTTCTGGGAAACATGGAGACCAAATGATTTGATAATTGCAAGTAGAAAAATAGTCAGAGACACACTTCAAATGAAGTTATTTGAATTGCATAAAGAAAAATTTGCAACTCTTCCAGTGCCGTTGTGTTATAGGCCATCGGATACACGAAAACAGAATATTGAAGTTGATATTCCAGGACAGAGTGAAAAGCAGATTCTCGTGTTAAATGATATTGTGCTGGTTGATATCAATGTCGTTGAAGATGCATTGCGTGCTAATAAATCCCCGTGGACGCTAGGATACGCAGCAACAATACACTCTTCACAGGGATTGACTATATCGGATACAATTGTTTGGATGGTGGATAATCACATCGAATGGTCGAATTTAGTCTATCTCGCAGTATCCAGAGTACGAAGAATAAATCAACTTCGAAGAATTGTCCTCGATGATAATGACACAACAATAAATGATATTGATGTTAGCATCATTAATAAAAAACTCTCCGGTTACAAACAACAGGACAAAAAAAAACAACGAGAATTTGATATTGATGCTGAATTAATAATCACTTTGAAGAAACAACAGAATAATCACTGCGCGAGTTGCAATTGTATAATGCGTTGGCAGTATTCGGATAAGGATCCTCGCCAATTCACCGTAGACAGAAAAAATAACAGTCTCGGTCATGTCAGAAATAATGTGATGTTGACTTGTCTTGAGTGCAATAGACGCAACGGCGCTAGTTAAGACCATGCGGTGGCAATTGAGTATCCTCAGGAATTACCTGTAGTTGTTCTCGAGTAAATCCACGTTGAGGGGCAGTTGAATCCAGTTTATAGACTGGAGGTCTACCAGTTGATCGTGTTATAGTAGATATCTTGTGTGTAGTGACACTCCAAATAGGATCAGTAGCCCTTTTTCTACCCCCTTCAAGCTCTCCTGGTTCGTATAAGTACCTCACAATGACATTACTATGAAGAATTGGTTCTTTGAAATCTTTTTGTGGTTGTACGGGTATTGACTTCTTTTTAATCGCGTTGATAGGTTTCATGTTGATTGTTCTAGTAATCTCGTTATTCAGTGCAGTAATCACAGATGGTAATCTTTTAACCCATTCACGGGATCTTTTTTCTTGGATGAATTCTTTTGCGTATTGATATCCAAATAACCGCTCAGCAAGAGTCCGATTAAATCGTTCTACAATGGCCTGATCGCGATGTAGCGCAATATGCCCTCGTCGTATGGTGACATTATGATTTTTCATTGTAGATAATACTGCACCCTGAAATTCCTTGCCAGGATCAACCTGCAATAGATTTGGCCAGTGCAGAGGACCTCGTCGATAAATCCTTTCAAATGCAGAAGCGACTTCAGTGGCTGATTTTGTTTTTAACGGTTCTGCTTCTTTGTATCGACTTGCAATATCAACTACGGTTAAAGCGTATTTGTAACCACGATCATGTGGCAGAAATAATATATCAGCCTGATGAACTTCATTAGGAGCGGTCACATCAAAATGCGAGAATTGAATTTGTTTAGGCGGTGGTAGATAAATTTGCCATAGTGCCTGTTTGGATAACCAATTAGCCGCAGTGGTTTTTTTCACTTTTGCAGCGCTAGCGAGTTTATGGACTGCTGATTTACCCCTCCAGTATCCTCTTGGGGAATAATAAATTGATTCCATATTATTAATTACCGGCACCTAACATCAATTTACTTTTCATAGCCGATTTTATCAAAAATGAAGCCAATTTTTCTTTGAAGGATTTATCAGGAATAGCATTTAACGCATGAATTAATTTCACATCTGCTAGATGCCTGTGTTGCAGATTGCTGCTTTTATAAGCAACATCATGAAGGTGACAGGCCTTATCAATGGCGTTTATTGGTTCTTCACCGGGGTTGGTTTGATTTTGATTATTGAGTCTGATATCAAGTCTGGTTCCCGGTCCACAGTAGCTATATCCTGGGAGGTGCTTTTCTCCGGGGTACTTTGCCCATGGGGTTCCAGGGAGCTTTGCCAATTTGGCTGCGATATCACCTCCTCGTTTTTTTTTAAATCAGATTTCATAGACACAAATCTAAATTTCTTTGTACCACATTGCATGCATTTACCAGAAAGCGCTGATCGGTTATTTTTAGTTGTAACCGTCGTCACATCTTCTGTGCCAGTACGCGTTTTGCACTTCACACAATATAGATCCATAATTTATGTATAGAGATATGGATATAATTGATTTTTCAGCGACTAAAAGAAGAGAACCGGTTAAGCATCATGCAGCGCTACCAAACTCTATCCGGATGATTATAATCGGGCCATCTGGATCCGGTAAAACGCAATTGTTGCTCAATTTAATAATGAGATGGATGAAGTGGGATAAGTTGTATTTAATTGCTCCTAGCGTAGATGATCAACGATGTTATGAAGTGCTAAAAGATTTTAACGAGAATGCATCAGAAATTAGCGGTGAGAACGCCATTGATTTTATAACCGATATCGATGAAGCACCGAGTATTGATGATATTGATGGAGATATTAACAATTTAGTCGTATACGACGATATAATGTTGGATAAACAAAAAAATCCTGCTAGGATCTTTTCCCGGGGGCGTCACAAAAACACTGACGTGATATATGTCACTCAACGCTACACTCAGGTTCCAAAAGTCATCAGAGATAATTGCAATATTCTTTCTGTATTCAACGGCGTTGATACTCATACTCTTAGAAATATATGGCAGACATGGTGTTCTGATATGGACTTCAATCAATTTCGAGATTTCTTTAGTCATGCTCAGTCGACTCCGCACGGATTCGCAACAATAAATCTACATGATCCTCGGACACGATATCGTATCGGACTGGATCAAATATTCGGTTAAAATCATTTATTATTTTTTGTTAACCAGTGATGAAATCACTAAGCAGCAGAGAGGGTGAATGACAACAAGTTGCGACCAAAATTAATTAAAAAATCGTAAAAATCTTCGTTTTCATTTTTTTAGTTAAATGAGATTTCGTAGATTTCAACGAAATCCTACGGATCGTTTTAAGGATTCAATCAATTTTTTTTGTCTGAAAACGTTGTAGGGTTCGCCATCTTTTGGTTGAAATAAGATTATAGGACGGCTCGTTTTAGGATTTCAATCAAAATTTGTCTAAAAACGTTGTAGGATTCACCCTCTCTGCTGCTACATGACTTGCTGAAGGTAGTGACCTTCCATGAATTTCTAGAAAGATCGTGTGATCACTTGTTTACTTAAGAAAAACAAGTTATATAGACTTGTTTGGGATAGAACAATTCAGTAGAATTTTGGGCTTTAAAATGAACAGTTGTGTATTTATGTTTGAGTTATAATTTTTATTATTTTGTTCTGGACTTTGTGTCAATTCATTGAAGAAAGAGGATTTATTATCTATTTGGAGGAGAAAACATGTGCTCATAATTCATGTGGATGATAAATTAAACAAGAACTGCATCACGTGACATTGTCAGCCATTTTGGATTACATCGTCAAGATTCGAATCTGGAACTATTAGAACATTTATTTATCAGGACTCTTACAATTCCATTAGTGGATTATTTTTGTGAATTCTATATTGGATTAATGTTGGATTTGATTCTCTAAAACTGTAAGTTTATTTATTTTATGAAAATAATTGTACTAAATAAATCATTGTTAAAGTTTTACAAGCTTGTTAGTTTTCACTCTTTCTGTGTTGCTGCTTATTCGAGCCTAAGCACGTAACAATATATATATATATATATATATATATATATATATATATATATATATATATATATATATATATATCACCATGCAGTTACGATACATAATTTCAACGACAACCATTATGAGCATTTGAAATTGTCTCTATTGGATTTTATGAACAGTGCACCAAAGTCACGTGAACTTGATCCAATTCCAAAATCACTGTTGCTTGATTGCTTAGAACCGATATTGCCTTCATTAACTGATGTTATTAATATCTCCATCATCCGGGGAATTCTCATCATTTTTCAAAACTGCCATCGTAAAGCCTCTGCTAAAGAAACCAACACTTGACCATAGCGATTCAAAGAACAACAGCCCAGTTTCTAATCTCCTGTTCATATAAATAATCTTAGAGAAAGTTGTTCTAACCCATCCTGTATCTCATTTGAATTGAAACAGTCTTTTTAGAAATGTACAGTCTGCATATCGCCCTTGCCACAGTACTGAAACTACTCTTCTGGAAGCATTTAATGATATTCTATCTGCTTTTGATAGCGGTAAGATTACAGTCTTCACCCTCCTTGACGTGTCTGCAGCATTTGACACAATATACCATTATATATTACTTCACCGTCTCTAGCATGTATGTGACATTCACAATACAGCCTTACAGTGGTTCAAGTCCTACTTAGTCAACAGGACACAAATTGTTTCTGCAAATGGAATACACTCCAGTCTAGTTGATCTATGTTGTGCTGTTCCACATGGGTCTGTTTTTAGACCTGATCTCTTCATTATATACACTCAGCCGTTGTCAAAAATTTCAAAGATCATCACCAAGTGCCTCACCAATTGTACGCTGATGACACCCAGATATAAAAGTCTAGCCACCCAACTGAAGTTGATGCTATCATCCATGGAGTAGAGAGGTGCATTTCTAATGTGAAATCATGGATGATATGTAACAAGCTGCAGATGAATGATGATGAAACTGAGACCATTCTGATCACAACACAAAATAAACACAATATCAGCAACAGCAACATTAAATTCACACAGTCAGTACGAAATCTAGGTGTTACTTTGGACAGTACGACTGTGTGAATTTAGGTGTTACTCTTTGTGTTAGGTGTTGCTCTAGACAGTACGCTTGCATTGCACCATGTCATGAACATATCCAAGGCTGCATATCTTGAGGTGAAACGCATCCATTGGCAAATGTCTTTCAGTTGATGCAACTAATACACGTATATTCATTAGTACTTTCAAGACTGGACTATTGTAACTTAATTATGTCTGGATCGTCTCATTATCTACTCCATAAACTTCAAAAAGTTCAAAACACAGCTGCTTGGATCATCTTTAGAGTACCACAACCAGAGCACATGTCCCCGATGCTTTGTATACTACACTGGCTATCCTTTCGATCCAGAATCAAACACAAAATGTTTTCTCTGTGCTATGTTTCACTGACGGACTCCAGCCCAACATTCCTCTCCGGTCTCACACCAGTAAGATATTTACGCTACTCGTCTGACCATCGTATACTCATTATTCACACTATGAAAAAACGAAGCCATATGGACAATAATCTTTTGCATACCAGGGCTTAGCAATGTGGAATGAATTGCCCATTGAAATTAGACACAAAGACACAGCGATCCCTTTCAAAAATGCTCTTAAACTCACCTTTCTCGACAGCAGGAACAAACTTATAGACCTAAAAATGTTTCGTACCTTAAATATTTTCAGCACTTTGTTGTTTTCCAATTTTATGGTGTTTTTTTTTTCTTCTTTCTTTTTTGTATTCCTGTCGTTATCGATGCTGTAATGCGTTTAGAGCTTCTAAAGATTAGGCGCTATACAAAGTCCTCATTATTATTATTATTATTATTATTATTATTATTATTATTATTATTATTATTAATGAATATGCACTCTTTTACTTTGTTACGTACCACGGTCTAGTATTGGTAATGGTTTAACGTACACTCTTACACTTAAGATGGTTCCACTTCTAGAGTGAAACGATTCTATGTGATGCATTGATAACATACGTTACGCACGTCAGAATATGAGTACATAGGCGTTCTATTTACATTATTATTGTTTTATGGACTGACTTTCATTTGTAGAGGACAGTTATTGTTACTTATCAGAGACGATTAAACATTTAAAAGAGCAGAAAACAGAATGGATCTTGGCGCTTGTCGGCAAAACTGTATTTCTCCAATAGCCATTATCAATGGATATTAATGATGGCTGCTTTCTATGCAGCATGGGTTTTTAAAAAAAAATGATTACAAATCTTATTTCCCTGATCATAATAGAATTATCAAAGTAGTCTTCGTTTATTTAAGTAAATTCTGTATTTTGTTTTCCATCATTTATTTCTTGTAATTATTGTTTTATTTATTTATTTATTTATTTAATATAACGAATTTAATACAATATGTTTAGTAATCATTGGAGAGATGCCAAAATAATTAACTTTTTGAAATCGGGATAATTTTTTTTACAAAGATTCCAACCAATCCATACACACGAATACGGAAAAATGCGTAAAAAGCGCGCGCGAAAAGTCGAATGACTTATTGTGAATGCGACTTGTCGCGGAAGCCTAGTCGTAAATCGCTAATGACGCCCTATGCATTGCCATTATTATTTCCTATCATAGCTCAGCTATTCCGAGGGATAACTTTGTCTAAAAATCGCAGTCACATTATCTTACGTGTCATATTTCCTACATTTCGTGCTGTAGCATCAAAACAGAGCTCAAATGTGCCGTCATAACGTAGACACTTAGCGATAATAATGAAGCAATTTTGTCATTTCGAGAGGCGCAGTGTACTTTAGTTTTTACAATAGCAAGCATCTTAAAAAGGAAACCAAGAATTGGCCAGATTTACCAGAAACAAGCAGAATGCATTGTTGTAAACAATAGTATTGGTTCGCTTACTACAGAGTTATCAATGTCCTTACAACAGTCAAGCAATATTCATGATGTAGACGTATAGTGTATATAAATGTCGCAAAACTGATAATTTGAGAGGACACGTTTACTTGAAGGAATGATTCAGCCTACACGTTTTCTCTAAACACAGTTGCCTGGTTCACGTCGTGTCTCACTAACATACGCCTGGTTGTTTGCAAGGGTAAATATATATCCGAACCAAGTAAAATCTTAAATGGTGTTCCTCAAGGATCTATATTAGGGTGACATAGCCTAGAGCACTCTAACATTGCATTTATCTGGTAAATTTCTAAGACTCCATTAAAAAATATAAACTTCAAATAGACATCCACACTATATCAGTGTGGTGACATCAAAACAAAATGCATATTAACATCTCTAAAACGAAATGTATGGCAATCGGAGCATGGCAGCGTCTCTCTATTAGCATGGATTTACTTCTAACTCAAAATTGCTTAGACGTATCTATTATCAAAAATCAAAGTCTGCAATGACTACCTGTACAAAAACGTATTCTTTATTTTAACGGAACCATGACGAATACGAGTCTTTACACGGTCTTTCTCCAGATTATATCACTAACAAAATTGAACTATGATCATCGAATACTGAGCGTAATCTCCGATCGACGACTAACAACGACCTCCATCCAGATCCTGTGTCAAAAACCAATCATTACGAAAGCGTATCAGCACCTACTGTATGGAATTATTTACCACTGAGGACACGAAATTCAACTCCCTTTGCTTCTTTAAAATATCATTAAAATAAACTCTTTCTTGACCAGCTGGAATGACATATTATAAGCTCTGAATAGAAAGCTTTACCATCCATATATATATTCTCAAATGCTTGCTTTGTTAAAATTGCAATTAGGTACATTATATTTTGCGGTTATGGACCTAACCGTTTCTGGTGCAATATTTTATTTATATGTATTTTATTTATATTTATTTGTGTAGTTATTTCTTAAACACTTTCTATAATTATATTTTTTACAGAACATTTATTATTATACTTTCCACGACACATTTTTTAGCACATACTTGTGTAGGCGGGCCATACATTTCATTGCATAGTTATTTAATTTACTTGTGTAGGCAGGCCATACATTTCATTGCATAGTTATTTAATTTACTTGTGTAGGCGGGCCATACATTTCATTGCATAGTCATTTAATTTACTTGTATAGGCAGGCCATACATTTCATTGCATAGTCATTTAATTTACTTGTATAGGCAGGCCATACATTTCATTGCATAGTTATTTAATTTACTTGTGTAGGCAGGCCATTTCATTGCATAGTTATTTAATTTACTTGTGTAGGCAGGCCATACATTTCATTGCATAGTTATTTAATTTTCTTGTGTAGGCAGGTCATACATTTCATTGCATAGTTATTTAATTTACTTGTGTAGGCAGGCCATTTCATTGCATAGTTATTTAATTTACTTGTGTAGGCGGGCCATACATTTCATTGCATAGTTATTTAATTTTCTTGTGTAGGCGGGCCATACATTTCATTGCATAGTCATTTAATTTACTTGTATAAGCAGGCCATACATTTCATTGCATAGTTATTTAATTTACTTGTGTAGGCAGGCCATTTCATTGCATAGTTATTTAATTTTCTTGTGTAGGCAGGCCATACATTTCATTGCATAGTTATTTAATTTTCTTGTGTAGGCGGGCCATACATTTCATTGCATAGTCATTTAATTTACTTGTGTAGGCAGGCCATACATTTCATTGCATAGTTATTTAATTTACTTGTGTAGGCAGGCCATACATTTCATTGCATAGTTATTTCATTACTGGTGTAGGAATGTCATATATTTCATTACAGCTTTTTCGGTGTCCTAGTAGTTTGAGCGTACGCCCCGGATGCGGTAGATAGCGGGTTCGAACCCGATGCCGAGTCATACAAAAGTCTTATACAAATTGTACTAACAGCCGCCTCTCAAGGATTGATCGGCCTGGTGTTAGGATAATGTACCTAGGTTGGGCATGATGATACATGTCTATGACATGATTTCTATTGCTAGACATCACAATAAACTGTCACACTGCAGACATCATAGGGATATGACTGAATATTTTTAAAGCTACGTTAAAAATTCAAATCACATCCACTCATGCAGTAAAGTTCACACATTTCATCTCATAAATATTTTAACAAATTTGCATAGAAAAGTCCATACATTTCACTTCGTAACTATATCACTGTTTTGCATTTCGCTGCATAGTTTTTTTTTTCTTCTTCGTTTTCTTGCATATTTAGAGGCAGCTGACCACTGTACTACATGTTTTTCTGCTGAATTATATTATTAACTTTTCAGTCGCATAATTATTTAACATAAATAATTATCCATATCTTACTGTGAAATGTCACCAATATCAGGTGCCTATGAAAATAAGTTAAATCTAACTTCACTAGTTGGCATAAAGTTAAAATGTTGATTGTTGGTCCAAGTTCTCATTGATACACGTGATCATACCTCCGAATAGCAAACTCCTGTGCACCCGATACACGGTAATCCTCAGTTGTAACGTTTATTAATTACATTATGACGAGTTATTTTTGTTATAGATTTAAGTCCAACACAATACTGATGAAAATCCAGGGATTTTCCCGCTTACTGTATCAAGGAGATTTTTTTTTCTTTCCCCAATTCCCGTGTGCGTAGATGGTATATTTTTCTAATTGTTCTTTTTTTTTTGCTTTGTTCGTAAAAAGTGTAAACATCAACATGACAATCTCGCTCTTCTAGGCAAAAGCGTTCGCAACCGTGACATCGGGTTTTATTCTTGCCGTTCTGTAACCGGATACAAAAGGGAATTTCCAAGACTGTTTTCATTTAATTCCGAATATTTCTTCCATTTTCTGGAAACTGCTGTCAGGGGATCAGTTGGCTGATTTCGAAATTTTGTATTTACTGCAAATAATGCCAATTGAAAACATTACGTGAAATCTTTTCGCCTCTCTTGATTTATGGGACTATCTCACACCTCATTTCAATTTCGTTATGTGTTTTGTTCGGATTTCAATTGTCAGTCACTGAGTTGGTGAAGTACAAGGTCCTGAAACAAATGGAAAAGCTATACAGACGAGTAGTTTTGGCTATTGTGAACATTTCAGCATGATATAGAGTTTTCTACTAGAAAGACTGAACGAGGACCATACTACGAAGCACTTGCAGTCAAACCAAATACAGTTACAGTTGTCTACGGAACCTTTCCTCAATGATTATAGATTTCAGCGTTTTATTAATATTCCACCTAGCTAATCTTTCTAGTTTAAAAATGTCGGGATTTACTTATTTATGTAGAGAACTAAACGAAATAAACATGTCGCACAAGGAGTGAAGATCGCCATAAGACTGACTTAAACGGCGTTTGTTTGTGATAGGTTGTAGTGGGTTTCAAACAATATATATATATATATATATATATATATATATATATATATATATATATATATATATATGTATATATATATAGTCAGTTAGCTATATATATATATATATATATATATATATATATAAATATATATATATATATATATATATATATATATATATATATATATATATATATAGTCAGTTAGCTATATATATATATATATATATATATATATATATATATATATAGTCAGTTAGCTATATATATATAGTCAGTTAGCTATATATATATTTATATATATATATATATATATATATATATATATATATATATAGTCAGTTAGCTTCAAGAGCAACGTCTTGAGCGTTCTTTTGTACGGCTCAGAGTGTTGGAAGTCCACTGCGAACATAGAACACAAGCTCGAAGTGTTTCAAACCAAATGCCTGCGACGCATCATGAGGATCTTCTGGCCAAACACGATCTCAAATGAGGAACTTCGGCACAGAGCGGGTGCAAGCACCATCTCTGAGATCATTTCAACTCGGCGATGGAGATGGCTCGGACATGTCTGCAGAATGCCTCCTGACTCACTACCAAGGGTGGCACTGAGATGGACCCCACAGGGGAAAAGGAACCGTGGCAGACCCAAAGAGACCTGGCGACGAACAGTGGAGAGAGACCTTAAGACCAGAGGCCTCACCTATCAGACCGCCCCTGCAATAGCTGCCGACAGACCGAAATGGTGCTCTTTTGCTGTTGCCTCAAGCACCAGACGGCGCAGAGAGGATTGATATATATATATATATATATATATATATATATATATATATATATATATATATATATATATATATATATATATACATATATATATACATATATCTATATATACATATGTATATATACACACACACACATATATGTATATATATATATATATATATATATATATATATATATATATATATATATATATATATATATATATATATATATATATATATATATATATATATACACATATATACATATACATATCTATATACATATATATACATATATATTTATATATATATATATATATATATATATATATATATATATATATATATATATATATATATATATATATATACATAAATATATACACATATATACATATACATATCTATATACATATATATAGCTAACTGTACGTTGCACACTGCCATTAAATGGAGTCCAGGATTTTCTTGACTGTCTGGTCGTTGTTTCAATATTTAGCCTGTACTGGTTTGCCCAGAAACAAAGCACCTGATTGACATTTACCAATCTTGTACTGCGAGACGCTAACTATTTAAGTATTTGAATGGATAACATAAAAACAGTGACACACGTCATATATTTCATTACACTTTAGTGCTTCATCGATAGAGAGGGACTAAATATGAAAAAGAGTTTATATAAATAAATGACTGATAGATATTATCAGGAAATAAACCAATGATGATTTGATAGCAATGGGCGGTTGGTGGTATAAGTATGGTAAGAAATGGAAATTTGGGAATTAGATATTTTACAATATGCACAGAATGTACTGATATTCGATTGCTTCCTTTTGGAGTAGTTGTCACTCATTTAAACCAAACAACACAGAGTAACATTGATATGTCACTAATGAAGTCATTCCCGTGCTCCAAAGTGGCACGGATACTATGGCAGGCTGAACTGTCAGTTGGTAAAATGACATTGAATTTCATATTCAGATTGCGCATGGTTATCCATTAACTAGACAGGTACCACCTAATCAAGTATGTAATGTCCAGGCATATTAGTACGTGTTGGGTACAGTACAAGAATTTCCTAATGTACACCAGTATGTTTCAATGAACTACACCCATCATAATTTTGAAAGAAGTGTAGTATGGTGAATCCAAATCGCTTGTCATGTATCTTTGTTTACCAACAGTTTTTTGTTTGCTGACTTTAGTTTTTGAAAAAGTTCAATAAGGTTTGAGCACATTCTTGGCAATCACCGCTGTCGTGTCTTTGCAGAGTGTGTTAATGTATTTATGACATATGCATAAACATTACACGTAGTCACCCACGCAACTTCCTGAATTTCATTAGTATAAGCATTATATAAGTGCTTGTAAGTGATACATTTCAAACAATGGATTTAATACAGTACACGTGTTGGTACGTGGTACATTACAAATGTTCGATATAATACAGTACATGTGTTGGTACGTGATAGCGGAAGGATGATACAGCCATGATCTCGGTATTTCTGCCGAACATTGGGGGGAGGGAGGGGGCAGATAGATACCATCAATTTCCCTTAAAAATAAAAGTGTTTTTATGTATCTAAAGGATTGTTCATCCTATTCTGGGTTTCATCTCCAAGAACGCAATTCCTTCACTATGTATATTCAAGCGATCCTTGCTAGTGATCTCCTATGTCCTGTGTATGTCATGTGTGTATTTCCTATATTGTATGTATGCTATAGATTTGTGTATGCTACGTGTGTATTTGCTATATTGTTTGTATGCTATAGATTTGTATGTAATGACAGCAATACTACCATTATTTCACACTAGTTGTCTTATCATTGTTACTAAATTTTATATACTTTTTTATTTTGCTGGAAGATTTTGTCTATTTTCTTTCGTGGATTTTGAAATTAGATTTTGAATTGTTATTAGGAAACGGTTGCTTAGTACAGAATAAAAGAAAAAAAAACTATTGTTTTGATGTGTGCAATTCTGTAAGACGTTTCCCATTTTCGCTAGAAGGAAAACAGATTTTTTTCCAAAAGGCATTAAGGTTTCGTTTTCACTATGGAAGCACACTATCTTTATTTCGTTATCATGCTATTCCGGTGAAATAATCCTTAACCTTCCTTTTTGGTGCCGATGTTTCTTATCAAATATCAAAGTTAGTCACCAATTCAACAAGGATCCGAAGGTTCTAAAGTTAAATATATAAAACAAAATGTTTATTTTTTTATTATGATAGGGGGAAAACACTTCGGATTAGTTATTCCTATTTCCTAATTTTTTGTTGTTGTGTACTTCCATATCCCTGCACTCACTGCTCATCTGCATGTTTCTCTGTGCCTGTGAATCATGGACCATGACGGCTGACTTAGAGAAAAAAGATACAGCTACAGAGATGCGATGTTTCCGAAAGATCTTCTGCATCACACACAAAGACAGTGGCACCAATGAAGAAATACGCGACAGAGGATCAGACAAGCTATTGGATCTCACGAAGATCTCCTGATCAGAGTGGTAAAAAATAGTAAACTGCAGTTGTATGGGTATGTCTCATGATCATCAGGGCTTGTCAAGACAATCCTGAAAGGCACTGTACAAGGAAGAAGAAAGGGAGACAGGCAGAGAAAGAGGTGGGAGATAACATTCGAGAGTGGACAGGCGTGACATAGAGTAACACACTGAGAAAGATGGAAAATCAAGAGGGATGGAGGAAGCTGGTAGTTTGGTCTTGTGCCCAACGGTCTACAAGACTACATAACGGTTGATGATGACGATGTTGATCCTGGGACTAGGTTTTACGAAACTCCTTCGTTGGCCTGTTAACTTCGTGTGGCGTCTTGTGACTTAGCTCTGCGATGTATGAGCCCCGTGCTTCGTCTAGTTTTCAGGTTCTATGTCTCTCTAGATAAGTTGTGAAGATAAAATTCACAGAAGGTTAGAATTTTCATAAGGACAGGTTAGTTTACCCCTTAAAATGCGTGATGTTAGTTATAAACCTGTCCACATGCAATCCTGATTATTATAGTATACATATAGTCTGCAACTTTCATTAGTAAATCTTTATCAAAATCTCCATCCAGGAAGAGTGTGTTGTTTCTTCAGTACTTTTCTTTGTTACAGATTCAACTAATTATCCTTAATCTCTCATTGTTCATATTTCCGCGTTTGGCGATTACATGATATTTAGTAAAACTTTGCTGTTTTGCATAATAGGCATTGCACTGATCATGTGTCTTCTTAAGCCACTCCTCCTGTTAACCAAGCATTATTCATATTTTTGAAAATTCAGTTTTGTAATTTGAAAGATTTAATTCGGGACTAAGAGCTCCCATATTCCTTCCCGGTGTATCCCCCAATTTTCCTGATCTACTTTGCAAGTTATATTTCTTGTAACCTCTTATCTTATCAATGTGTATGTCTTATACTTTGGTTTATCCCATAACTCCTTTTTGTCCCTGAATTTTACTAGAATATATTTTTATGATTTTGAATGTTCTTGGTAGTTCTGACGTTTTCATAAAAGGTTTGGTATGTTCCTTATTGTAATGCAAAACCAGTATATATACAGTTTCACATGGCTTGTTTGGTTCTGGGTTTAATGTCTTAGGTCTTTATATTATGTTAGAGCATTTTAGTAGTAGTGGGCAGATAATTATATATCCCTTTTTTAATTAGATCGATGTAGAGTTTATTTTACGACGTAATACGTTTTCTTTAATCCCCATATATATTGTATTATTTCATTGTCAAGTTTATTAAGCCTTGTATTGTCTATATCTACTGATTTTATTATATAAATTATGTTTGAATACAAATATGTTTTGGCCACTTGGGCCTGCTCCATAATGCAAAGTGGCGTTAGTGCATAGATGGTGGCTTTTTCCTTGATTTTTAAATCATACTTTTGTAGTTTTCTATATCCTCAGCTTTCCCAAAATATACCCCTAGTACTTTGACACTTTTTCTAACTAGGTGTTGTGGGAGTGCGTCCTCTGCCAGTTTCCTATGTTTAAGATCTCTGTTTTGTCTTGGTTAATTTGGATCTGGAGGTTTTTTTCTAAAATTTGCAAATTCTTTTTCGAGGTCCTTAAAAGATCCTATATCTGTACAATCATCGGCATGTTGGAACATTTTAACTTCCTGCCTTAAGTTTGGAATTGGTATCCCTCCTATCTCCTTCTTGTACATTATCTTATAACTTACGATTGTGATTACTATTAGGTGTAGTAGTATATATACAGGGCAGCCTTGCCACACGGATCTCTGTATTTCAAATTCTTTCATTTACCTGTACTCTCGACAATATTTTATTATACAGGATTTCGGTCCAGCTTTGGAAATTATTTCCAAATCAAATTTTTTTCTAAAACTTTCTGCATTTAGTTATGTTTTAATCTATCATAAGCTTTTACTTGGTCGAAAAGTACCATATGACAGTTCTGACCTGCTTCATTGATAAAATCAATCACTGTTCTTATGTTCAAGATATTACTTTAAATGTCTCTTCCACTTCCATATATAATTCTACAAATTTTCCTGCTCTTTCTTGTCTTCCATTTGTTCCCTCGTCTTTTATTTTATTAAGTCGTTTCTTCATTTCTTCCCTTCTTTCTTGTGATTTTATTCTTTTATAATTGCATTTTAAAGCCACCTTTTCCACTTTTAGTAGCTCTTTCCTTCTCTTAGAATAACTGGTTACATTTTCTTTAATTTCATTTTTGAAATCGTCTCATTTATGTATAATGTCCCCATTATCCTGTTTAAATTTAAGTAAATTATTTTGTGTCATTTGTATAAATCCTGTTCTTCCAAATCTCTACTAGGTTTGTAGCGCCTGTGTTTAGTTTTTGAACTTCTAAATTTACATTTTCACCATGTTTGGGGTGTTGGGGTACGCCTTGTTTAATTTGTTCTTTTAGGTTACTTATTTCCTGTTGAATCCCTTCATTTTCCTCCGAGTTCAGATTTGTGATTTTGTTCTAGGGCTTTGACTGCATACGTTGCCTATGCTGTTGCTTCTGACAGCGGATGTTTACAATTCATGGGTCAGTGACCAGCTTGCTTACAGCGAGGACAGAGTCTGTCCATTTTGCACCACCTGTACCAAGTCTCGAATAGGAATCCCATTACGTAAAGATACGCCACGATTTTTTTCCTCCTTGAAAACTGTGATGATCCCAAACCCGGATCGGACATTTTGGAAACCCCGTACTGTTGCCATTTTGCTGTTTTCCACTTGTTTGTTTTCTTCAGTCTTGTAAGTCATTTCCCAGTTATCAACTTCCAGAGTTAGCCCTCGGACATAATTTGTCAATTAACCTGGCTTATACCTTTCTTATAATTGGTGGGGCTGCTGCCACCTTGGCGTTAGGGTCTTTTACTTTCAATAGTTGGAAGTATAATTGGGAAGTGTCAAATATTTGGGAGTAGTTGATGTATCTATTTAGCCCCCACCCCATTTTGTCGCCCGTCAATAACATTTATATCAATCCTCTTTGCTTTCAGTGTCGTCAAGATCGTTGATTGTTTCAGATTGTCCTCAAAGTCAACGACTTGGCACCATGGGGGTTAAACGTAGGCTAATGTATATAGCATTCATGATTTTTTTGATACTATTAAACTGGTCTACGGCATGCATTACGACATGCCGTATAAAAGACGTGATGTTATTTAAACTGTCAGACTAAAATGTATTTCTGACATAACAATATGGATCGACGTAACCAGAGTAAAGCAAAATTTGTATACTTAACGTAATCATTTTTTTCCAATAAACAACATATCGCGTTATTTTTACGTGATGAAATTAAAGAAACTATTTCGACATGCGTCTTGGTACAACAATTACGCTAAGAATCTTTCTATTTCCGTTTTGTGACTTGTGAAGTTTCTTTTGTTTTAAAATTTATAAATAATGCAATATTATATATATATATATATATATATATATATATATATATATATATATATATATATATATATATATATATATATATATATATATATTACCACTCTTGTCAATCCCCACATAAATGAAATTTCCTTTTAATATACAGCTTTAATATTTCTTCTAAATTCTGTAGTATTGAATAGTCAATTAACAGAACGAAACATGTATTGGCGACAAAACTATGTTAAGCTTTTAAGTTTTATTCCTTCAATCTTTAAAATTTCTAAAAAGTTCATGAAACTGGCAGTCATATGTATGTATGTATGTTGTATGTATGTATGTATGTATGTATGTATGTATGTATGTATGTATGTATGTATGTATGTATGTATGTATGTATGTATGTATGTATGTATGTATGTATGTATGTATGTATGTATGTATGTATGTATGTATGTACACAAATTTAACGATTATTTTTTTTTTATAGACAAATATATTATCTGCTAGCAGTAGGGCCAGTATTAACAAACATGTTCACTGATTTATTTCTTTATCTAAACAGCACACATAGCATTTTCGCTTTTAATCTTATTAAACTATTAGTATATATGTGGAGTGAGGCTTGCCAGTTATAAAATTGGTATCGAAATATGTATTAATAAATATTCAAAACTCGGATCTTTCTAAGATATAGAAGTATTGTTAAGCTAGTCTGTTTTTCTTTTGAGATATATAGAATATTTGTACTAAAAAGCTCCGTTTAAGCGTTTGTTCTAAATAAACAACTAATGCACGTGCAAGTATATATCATTATATATGATATATATATTTCAGACAATGCGAATATAGTGGGACATAATTTCTGATTATTTTGTTATATTTCCTAAAATTAAAATTTCTAGATGGCAAAGTGTTCTTTTCTCTTATGACTTTCACGACCTTTCTACTCGTCAATCTCAGGCCTAAATCCTCATTAATGTTTAGTGTCATAGACTAAATTCTAATTATGCGCACTCGAATTGAATGAAATCTATCGTTTGTGTCAGATTCAAATTATATTCTGAGTTGAAATGATTATTTATTTACTTTGTCATACCATAACGTTCATTTAGGGAACTAATACACAATTATTGTAGTTTTAAATTATATCTTTTCATTTTACTTTAATCAGACAAAGAAAATATCATTTAGTGTTTACTGGGACTATTTGATCTGTGTCTTTTGTTTAAAAATTATACATGGATAATTTAAGATCATAATATCGGTAAATTGTCATGCCATGACCTAATATGAACAGGTAGTTTAAAAATCGCATTTTTTACACAGCCCCCATATATATTTTGTTTAGAACTATGTTATGTAATTCTTCTAGGTTCTTGTTTATGGTATAAACTAACACTAAACTTGTATATCTAACAAATATTGTTTGGTAACGAGGGCCTTGGATAGCTTCTAGACCGGTCAGTTCCTCCCCCGACCCAAATAAAAACACTGACAAGAGGCCATTTACCACTATGGCATTTATTTTTCGATCATACTGAATGAGCATCTATTCTGACTTTATTATACAGAATATAGCAAGCTAAATGTCCAATCATGCAGTGGCTTATATAAAGAAACGAATCTGGCTTCAGGTCGGTCCTCATATACGGAAATGGAACGGGGCCTGTCTATATTGCATTTTATGGACCGGCCGGGATACAAGGGGAAAAAAAAGCAACGTAACCGAATTACTTACAATATATTTGTTTAAAATAAGTTTTCATTTGAAAGATAAATTTGTAGTATGGTTTGAAAATTGAAATCCACTTATATATAATCGCTATCGGGCGAATGACAGTATATTCAATGAAACTGCTTTCATTTTGGAATGGATACAGGTTGTCTTCGCATCTAACGATAAAATATTTATCACATATCTGTCTCAACAGGTTTAAATAGAACTATCGTGCTTATGATATTATTACATCGTTGAGATTTACCGTTGTGTCCCTATTGCAAGGATATGTTGGCATTCACTGTTATGCCCCTGTTGTGCGGGTTTGATGGCATTCACTGTTATGCCCTGTTGTACGGGTTTGATGGCATTCACTGTTATACCCTGTTGTACGGGTTTGATGGCATTCACTGTTATGCCCCTGTTGTACGGGTTTGATGGCATTCACTGTTATGACACTGTTGTACGGGTTTGATGGCATTCACTGTTATACCCCTATTGTACGGGTTTGATGGCATTCACTGTTATGACACTGTTGTACGGGTTTGATGGCATTCACTGTTATGACCCTATTGTACGGGTTTGATGGCATTCACTGTTATGCCCCTGTTGTACGGGTTTGATGGCATTCACTGTTATGCCCCTGTTGTACGGGTTTGATGGCATTCACTGTTATGACACTGTTGTACGGGTTTGATGGCATTCACTGTTATGACACTGTTGTACGGGTTTGATGGCATTCACTGTTATGCCCCTGTTGTACGGGTTTGATGGCATTCACTGTTATGCCCTTGTTGTACGGGTTTGATGGCATTCACTGTTATGACACTGTTGTACGGGTTTGATGGCATTCACTGTTATGACACTGTTGTACGGGTTTGATGGCATTCACTGTTATGCCCCTGTTGTACGGGTTTGATGGCATTCACTGTTATGACACTGTTGTACGGGTTTGATGGCATTCACTGTTATGACCCTATTGTACGGGTTTGATGGCATTCACTGTTATGCCCCTGTTGTACGGGTTTGATGGCATTCACTGTTATGCCCCTGTTGTACGGGTTTGATGGCATTCACTGTTATGACACTGTTGTACGGGTTTGATGGCATTCACTGTTATGACACTGTTGTACGGGTTTGATGGCATTCACTGTTATGCCCCTGTTGTACGGGTTTGATGGCATTCACTGTTATGACACTGTTGTACGGGTTTGATGGCATTCACTGTTATGACCCTATTGTACGGGTTTGATGGCATTCACTGTTATGTCACTGTTGTACGGGTTTGATGGCATTCACTGTTATGCCCCTGTTGTACGGGTTTGATGGCATTCACTGTTATGACACTGTTGTACGGGTTTGATGGAATTTACTTTTGTGCCTCTGTTCCAAGGGTCTGTTGGCGTTTAACTGTTATGTTCATTTTATTGTGCAATATATGCTTTACTAATGAGTCACCTTTGATAAATAAAGCAGTACGATCATGATAATACCTTGATTTTAGTGTACAACAAACTTATGACGATAGCTTGATCGCATTGACAACAAACGTATGATGATAGCTGGATCTCATTGTACAACAAACGTATGCATATACCTTGATTTTACTGTACAACAAACGTATGCTGATAGCTTGATCTCATTGTACAACACACGTATGATGATAGCTGGATCTCATTGTACAACATACGTATGCATATAGCTTGATTTTATTGTACAACAAACGTATGCTGATAGCTTGGTCTTAATGTATAATAAACACATAAGCTGTTTTTGCTGTTAAGAGTTCACATTTGTTAAATCTAATTCAACCTGTCAAGACTAACTCGGTCATTTAAAAAGATTTATCACCAAATATTTGAATCGTGACAGAGAAAAGTATTTTATTCTGACATTTGACCTTTGCCATGATTTAACTACACAACACAATTTTTTAATCCAGAAAAAAATAAATGATCATTTAATGGTGGGGACGATTTCTATCTTCAGTTGTCAGGTTTTTCAGAGGCGCAACGACGCCTGTAAGAGTGATGAAACAATTCCTTCCACGCTCTACGGTCTATTGGGATGAAAAGATCAAAACCATTTGCTTACTAGCTTGGCCTGGTTGGGAGACATTGGTTAATGTGATGCTTACACACTTGGATATTCACCCCCTTTAGGTGATGAGAGCAAACGGAAGTTGATAAAAAGACATAAACCAGCAATTGATATAGTATCGAAGATATGGCGTGTCAGTCATCTTGTAAGATTAAGTTCGATATTAAGTGTGAGAGGAAACCAAACAGATATTCGTTATAGTTCACACGAAAGTTGCTGATTACAAAACGAAGTACATTTTGTAGCGGACACATTCGGGGGATGTGAGTTCATTCGCTGGCAAGGTCAATACACAGCTGCGTGCAGTAAATCTGAACTCCGTTCAAAAGGCAAAATATATGCATTTGTATGTGATATAAATAAACTGTATGTACAGTATATACGTTGTATCGGCAAGCATATATATATATATATATATATATATATATATATATATATATATATATATATATATATATATATATATATATATATATATATATATATATATATATATATATCTGCTACAAACGAGTGCATATAACACCGATTGAACGCGTGGACCTGTGTTCTCTAATCTCCACAGAGTACGAATTATAAACCCACTAACTTGTATGATGGTATATATATATATATATATATATATATATATATATATATATAGTTACGTATATTTGATATACGTATATTTGATATAAGTCATTTATATTTATTTTTATTCTTTGTTTGTCAGATTCAAATTTGACATTTTAAGTTTAAGATTTATTCATTGGGACATGACCTGTACTTTACAAAATAAACACAAGGTGTTGACCTGATTTCTGACCTGGCTTCAGAGTTGTAAACAAGCTTTTAAAATGATTGGTTGGTTCCAAGGACATTATGGAGCTTTGTATAAACATCTTTCTATTTTTAGTTGGGTCGTATGGTGTGTACGTGTTTTTTTGAAAGTAAATTTGTTCTATAAGATTCTAGAAGATCATCTGACACCTTTCTTGTTTACGTAAAAACAGGTATATAAATTATGTTTTGGAGCGAACTATAGAGTAGAAGTTGGGCTGTTAGAATACTAAGTTGTGTGTCGTTTTTAGTTATTTTAAATTACCTTGTACTGGAAATTATGTCAATTCGTTTGGATCAAGAGGAATTATTTTGTTATTTATCTGGAAAAGAATTGTGCTCATAGAATTTTATTACCAAGAACTGACTTCATCAAGTGACATCGTCTTCCATCTTAGATACTTCGCTGTGATTCGAACTTGGAATTATTTGGACATTTTATTACCAGGACTTTTGCAATTTATCTAGTGGATAATATTTTGAATTATTTTTGGATTAATTTCGGAATTGATTCTTAAAACCGTAATTTTATTTTTCTTTTCTGGAAAATATTTGTGGTCAATAAATTGTTTTTTAAGTTTTTACAAGCTTGTTATTTTCACTCTTTCTATGTTACTGTTTATTTGAGCCTAAGCACGTGACAATATATATATATATATATATATATATATATATATATATATATATATATATATATATAAAATATAATATAATATAATATAATATAATATAATATAATATAATATAATATAATATAATATAATATAATATAATATAATATAAGCATATTAACTTGAATGCAATTGTACAAGAAAGAAAATGTTTTAGCAATGTTGAAATAAAATAAGACAGAAAAACTGTTAAAAAAATCCACCGCGATCGCATTCGAAAGACACGAGTATAACATTTGTTTTCAACGCTCATGGACGCAAATAATACTTTATAACAAAATGCCGTCGCTTGTCTACATCTCTGCTCTCAGCTCAACCTCAACTAAATAATATGGTGTCAAGACCACGAACGACCTTCACCTTTACACAGCATACTCCTGATAGTCATGTGTACATAACAGAATCAAGATAATCCGTTACGACTGTACATTGGAAGTAAGGTATAAAAGAATGCACGATGATGGTGAATGGAGATAAAGCTCTGTATACACATCTGTTCATTCCGAGATTTTGTGATAATTCATTATATCATGAAAATCCTTGGAACGGTATGTCACTGTCTGATGTGCAGATTGGTATTCATTTTGACTTTATGTGTTACAAATATATCTTATATAAGCGTCCATACACGGTAGATGTACGGATGCCAAAAAAAACACCTCAATATATACTGATCTGTTTAAGATAGAAAGAAACAAGTGTTTCAGTCCGTCGTCGTTTTATCTTTAAATCAATGAGAGAATAAAAAAGAACAGTTGAGACAAAACCCAACCACCGCCTATACGCATGTCCTATCGATTTGTTTCTTTGTTCGCTTGACGGTGGTGCCTTTTTCTTCTGGTCACATGTGTATTTACAAAATTCTAATTAATTACAAAAACCACGAGCTTTACATAAACTCTTAGCAGATTGTGTTTTCTCTCTCGATGACGTACATGTTTCCTTCATATTACATTGCCTTTGTCTTTCTGTCGTTGAGAATTTAGGAAACTCATCGAGTTCATGCGGAACATCAGCTTAGATTGACAGAGTACGGACCCCAAAATCCGAGCATGTATCGTGACTGTCATTTTGTATCGCAGCGCAAGCTCTCGGATTGACTTTAAGTGCATCGTTAGAAGTTTTTGATCTGGCATCTAGACGGGAGGAGGTACGAAACCTAAAACCGATATCATACTTCCTAACTTGAATGATGCTATTATTTGGATGGTGTGGCAATGGCTATCGTGTGTTCATATATTGCTCTATATACAGCGTTTGATGTGAATGATCTTGGAATCAGTCCAGGATTACCCATTAGGCAGAGTAGGCAACTGCCTATGGGCCCCGCGACTTTTATGGGCCCCATCAGGGGCCCCCAGGGGCCCCCATGAGACCGTGACCGTGGGTCTGGGGCCCCAAAAGTTTGACTGCCTATGGGCCTCCACGGTGCTTAATCCGGCGCTGCTTGGAATCATTTAATGTATGCAGTCATCGTGTCATAATCCTTGGAACACAAGATACATTGATGCAGTTACTGGAGACTTGTTTTCGAAAATGCCGTTTCACTGTGCCTTGTCCTTTCGAGAATAAAGTATTTTGTCAAAGACTTCATGTCATGTTAATATTGACTATGTCAAAATATGATTTACTGACAGGAAGATAATATGGATGTTAGCCAGTTACCGATGTATGTGGTACGCGCTTCCATTATCCTCATAATCAGCGATGGCAGAATCCACTTGGAAAGGAATTACTGTGTTTCCCACCACGTTGTACTTGACCACATTTTGGTCTCACTGGACAGGTTTTTGTTGGGCAAATTTTCGCCCGACGATGACCTGATGCAGATAATGATAATAATATTATATTAAAGATACAAATAAAAACTAACTCATGATTTTTGGTGAAAGGATGCGTGTAAGAGTCTGAGTGAGGTATTAAAGCTAATTCCTTATACAACTAGTGCCTTTTATACTAAACCAACACTGCCACCAACACCACTTTTCATCACCCTCAACCATCTAGATTTTTAGATATTTACCTCTGTATCAGACATATGTAAATAAGTAAGCCAAGTCGGTTGATTATTTGAAGCCCAAGTTGCGCAATTTGATGTCCAATGCTATTCTAACTGTGACAGGCGGTTACCAACAAATCAATCCATTTCCAAGCCTAACTCAAAGTAAATCTAAACCACATTACAGATTTAATGTATGTGTGAATTGAAAAAATGCAGGGATTGTGATAATTAGTCTGATGCCTTCTACCTTAAATATTCGGGAGGTGTCAAAATACGAAACTTTTCAGTGAGACCTTAGAGCACAAACAATAAATTTTGCCCGTCGTTCCACAATATATCAACGCCTTTCATATGAACAAGTGCAGAGAATAGTACTCAAACAGGGACAACAGTAATGCACATTATTAGATGCTCATTTGTTTTCTCCGTTAATTTTACAATGTCAGAAACGTTCAGTATTTTACGATATTGAACGCGCGCACTTCATCTTGCTTTTATACAGGAACTACTTTTTATTGTAAACAAACAATGGACGCAGACGTCAGCCCTTTTGATTTGTAAATCAATCATGTACACTTGCGTAGTTGACGCTTTACGTTTTCGTTGATTAAATTTGTTTCTGAATGAACTAAAACAGATGTTTCGTGGACTGTGACATACCAGCTGATTTGCTACATTCCGCGTTAACGTTTTGATACAATATTTCAGATGTAGGCGGGCGACAGACGCCATATTTTATACAATTGGTGGGTATCTACAAAACACATGCAATTGACAAGGCATAGCTGGTAATAAGAATGGAGAAAATATGCTTACAGTTTTACATCCTGAATATCCTCAAAATGTATGTTATTAGTTCTGTGAATCCGTGTTACATGAGCAATGTCATGGGTTCTCAAGCTTGATTACACATTACAAAATTGTAGTCATTTTGACTATATTCCAAGTGCAATTACATCCTCCTTACTGCGCTCAAAACGAAAGACCCCCCCCACATTAAATTCCATTTCGTCGTTTCATAATGGCAATTGAATGACGTCATAATTTTCACACATTTTCTTTAAAACATTCAATAATTTAACAGAAACACACTTGCAGATACCAACACGCATTTCCCTCGCTGCTTCAGTCCGACGTATTTCATGTAGAATTATCACAGATGAATCCATTTCATGATCAAAAATTTCGTAGAATCTATAAAAATACCAACAACTATTCATTGCAGATAAAATGGAAAAGTTCTTGCAATGCGCATTAATTTACAGGATGATTCCAATTTTAATTGTAAGTAGACACGAAATTTTCTTTCGAAAGTTGCGTCTAGTGCAATTTTTTTAAAAAATGTTGTTATTATGTAATGACGAATCAGTGGTTTCGTATTTAGTATGGAATACGGCATACATTCGTTTACTTTGTTTCTTGTAGTGTACATTTATTTGTTTATATAATTATGCCTTACGAAAAAGATCATGTGGTAAAACGGTTACTTTATTTGTATGGGAAAATATAAACTCGTTTTGTCCGATGGATATACTGCACTTACAAGATCTTGCAATATTTCGATCCGCAAAACTTGTTTATATTTTCCCATACAAATGCACTAACCAATAATTATTTTACTGTTAGATAAATGAATTTTAAGACGATATGCAATATTATGATATTGGATCAGTGCACTTTTGCAAACTTTATCTAGGGCAATACTAAACTGCTCCTTAAACAATATCTACAATAGTTACGAACAAAATGTTGAGTATTAAAACGAAATCATACAGGCATTCGTATGATTTAGGCAGACAATGACGGATTGATTGTTAATTGTGTTTAGGATCACTTTTGTTGATCTGTTCTTAAACATGTTCATTCAAGACATCGACGATTAGAGTATTTTGACATAATGACGAACACTATTTAAAAGGAAAGAAATGAAGGATGTTTTTATAGGATATTTTCAGACGGACACCAAAATGGGATGTTTACATGATAGAACGTCATTCATGGTATCAATAATAAAGCAAATTGATAATAAATCCCAAATAATAGGGAGCTATCAGATGTAAATAGATGATTAAATAAGCGCGCGGGTTGAGTGGCAACGTCATACGCATTGAACAGCGCCGTATACTGGGTATTGGGATTTATAATGCGACATGTTTTACATTGTTGAACAAATTTTGTGTGACGTATATTATACTAATATTGTGATGTCATTTTCGCTTAACAATAGTTTCATTTCTTCTTCATCTTCTCCTAAACTTTCATCGAAGATGAAAAAATGTTTGACTAAATTGAGATACCATCCATTCTTGTTCGCGATTATTGCCTCTACAAATGTAAGTCGATTGCCATTCTCTGAAACACCACGCGATACATTGTGATGACCAATCAAGCAATTATGATATGTTTTCGTGCTGAACCACTCGGTCCAGCACCGATTACGTTAAACGGAATGCGAAGATACAACTTATTTCATCGTTAATGATCTGACTTATAGTCAGTTATTTGGCGAACAGAGTAGGATGGAGCCATAACTTTGGTGTTGAGAATTTGAGATCATCACCATCAACAACAAGAGACATTTCGTACATTTGATACACATTTAATGTTTTACATAGATATGTAAAGGAACAAAGACAAAACTGCATATTTTCTTTTCAGAGAACAAGAATTAAAATTCAGAAACATATGCAGCATAAATAAAGCAAAAAAAGTTAAAATCACTTCAGCTAATGTCACCAAGTGTACAATATTCTCAGTCTCCTTGTGCCGCAAGGAATATACATATACGTTGCGAATTTTTTTGTGGATTTCAGTGTAAATAATGTCACCGATAATGTCATTTTATAAACGTCTTTCTATTTGTACAACACTTATATTACTTCTCGCGTGGATTTGAAGTACTTATTTCGCTGTGTTAAGGTATTCTATCGCTGCTTACAAAATTGTATTTTATTTCATTTTTATTGGCGTTTCGTCAATAGTAGTGTGTCTACAAACACGTCCTACTCTTGTGATTGATAGTTTGTATGGTGCATTGGTATAGTAATCAAATTCAGTTGCTTGATTATAGGGTGTGTGTTTGAATATTAATCAAAAAGCGGGTGATGGATAGAATATCTGGCTTGTGTGTTGAGATCAGGTAATCAATTTAACATTACATTTTCCTTTTGCCACAGACTGCATCGACTGACCCTAAATTTCTAGTGTAATATAGGTTACGATAAATTGTATGTTAAATTACTCTTATGCACCAGACTCTCTCCCCATGTTAAATTTTCCTTTTGCTCCAGATGGTCACATAATTTAACCCTATGACGTAATATTATTTCCCTAATGCCCCAGTGTGCCTCGTATAACTATTGTGAAGACATACTGATTACCCTGTCCAAAGACGTTTCTTTCCTAGTCCTGATGAATCCAGACAGACTAAATGTGAATTGTTGCCTGTATGAAAGATTTGCAATTATCGGCCTTAATAACAAACTGGATTTAAATCTATCTCAGACTGATGATGGTTGATTAATTGACAGGGAAGATTACACAATCACATTTGTGTTTATTGATCATACGATATTCGTATAGGTTTCTAGAGTCCAGACTGGACTCCAGGTAGTTCAGATTCTCCGCCGTGACAAAAATAATATTTCTGCATAATTTCATGATTATTTCGTTACAAAGTTTGTAGAGTGTCCGAGTTGTCTAAAAAGTTTGAAGTTGCTAGGCTGATTATTTAAGCTATATATTCTATGGATGGAATATGATTTCGTAGATTTAGAGATGGAGTTACATTCTGGAACTGTAAAATAATTTTCACTTCAAACCTGAGACCAGCGTGAAAAGTTATTTGCAATGGACTTGTAGAGGTGGTCGAGACGGATTCCGTTTTGTACAGAATATATACTGTGAATGTGAAAGAAAAATGGATTAGAGAATAAGACTTTTCATTTAAAATAAATGAAATTGGTTCGTTATATAATTGTGTCTATAAACACTTCCTAATCATGTGATTGAAAGTTCATTGCATTGTTATAATTTACCTTTCATTTGCTTCAACACCAGGCTATGTGTATTTTCGATGATATTGATTCAACGCAACCATTGTTCTATATTTGCATGAATAAACTGATTTCGAAGCATTCTTCTATTCTGATAGACGATTTATTTCCGACAAGACTTAAAGAACAAATTATATTTACTTACCTCCTTGAAGTGTACGCTAGTTTAGCTAATCCACAAACTAACTAGCTAGACTGTACAGGGCCTAAATATGAATATCGACATGACTATATGACTAGCTACTGCTATTTACTTGACAAAGGATTACCAGACACAGATGACAGTAAGTAGAAAATAAAAATTCATACTGAAAATACATTAAACCACAACGCATTGCAAATCCAAGTCTCATCAACTCTCATTCGTATATTATCGAATAAACCCCAGACGTTTATTCATACAATCTCATTCACCAAATTTTTGTGAAATGTTTTTTGAGAATGCGTGATTCGATACATTTGTGTTCTGGTAGATACTAATCTGTAACGCGTTCATCGTGTTCTTGAATGAAACATTAATGATGTGAATGATGGAAGAGAAATCAAACTTGACTAAATGGCTTGTGTTTTATTCAGCTTCAAAAGAAAACTTCCAGGAGAAAATGCAGTTTAAAAAAACCACAACATATCAGCATCCAATCCACAGACATATCTTTTAGGGAAACTAATGTTTTCTCTTTCAAAGAATTTGTGTTATCATGAGATGAAACAAATTGCTATTAGCATGCATCCCAATGTTTCCGTCAAATATTCAAAATGATTTTTTAATTTTTCAATGAAATGTAACCCAATGGAATTCTGCCTTTCCAACAAAATTTTGTTGCTCATAACTCTTCATATTTTTATACAACATTCTTTCTTCAAACTTTTTCCAGTCCATTTCCTTTGTTATCCATATGGGACGATCCCTGTTTCTCGTAATTAACTGAAGACCCACAATTCCAACCCAACAAACAACGAAATAAAACAAATAAGAGAAAACAAGAACAAACAATAACACAAAAGAAAATAAAGAAAGAAATAGCTCAATCAATAAATCGTTCAAAACATAATTAATAAATAAATAATTCTAAAAAACAGCACAATGATTTATTTTGAACCGGCAAACAAACAATGTATGGCATGGTCTAAGGGTGCTTATTGATAGTAACAAGAATTTTAGTTTTGTCTTGTTTGTTAACAAATTTTTTGGTATGGATGGCAAGCTATGTATGTACTTATACATGTACACATTGGCATCGCCACTTCCATCATCATTATAATTATTATCAGCATCATCATCGAAGAAGAAAAACAGAGTTTGTCTACTATAATAACATCTACATATAACTTCCAGATTAGTATTAAACCTATAATATAATATAGATAATACAACTTAATAACTAAACAATACTGACTGCTAATCCAGATCATAAGGTAAATTGATTTTACATTCGGTCGCTGTAATAATGCAATTACGGTACATCTGCATATCTCTGTCATTTTCACCTACTCATCTCTTCTGAGAAGATAATGTGAATATTTCCAACTATCTGATACTGGAAGGATAATGAGTACTCGCTGTGTAATGGTAGTGTCTGCCAACAGTATCTAATCTATTGCCTCGCAGAATAATCATCCCTTATATACATACAGTCTGCATAATTGGCTTGCCTCCGCTTTTTCCCTAATGCCGTCGAGTTTGAATGTGTCCGATGTGTCAAGGAACCTGCACTTTGAAGAAGATGACATTGTTACTCATAGCTAGTTTTAAAAAAGAAAATCAAAATGAACACAGTTTATTCTGAACATGACAGTTTAAAATAATCCATTGATTTTGGGTTTATGTTACACACCTCTTTGTTGTGATTTTTTATAGCTGCACCAATTGTGATGGTCACACATCCCTTTGTGCTCGGTTGCTGAGGTGCATCTGGGAATTGCAGCAGTTTTAAGAAAATAGTTCTCAGAACAGCTACCCATTTGATTATAGCAGTAGGGTATTTTTGTTTCTTAAAGTATACTTATATGCAATATTCAAGCACAGGGTTGCCGAAGAATTATTTTCGGCGTGGGTGGTAAACATGTAGTACTCAGCTATTACTAGTAGTTTAAATGACGAAGGCGAAAATGTGGTTTGAGGTGAAATTGGGGGAATGTGCGGGAGCCCATATTCGTGCATTCTCTGATGTTATTTTATATAGTATAACATATTTTGTTACAGTATAGAACGAATAACAACAAAATAGAACAAAATAGTCAACGTAACATAACGTGTATCTGATTGGAGGTCTCAAGGGATGCCGGAAGAGTGCGTCACTTCCTGAAGTACGGAAGTCAAATTTTGAACCATGTCAAAAGTAATATGATGCCTAAACAGAATGAGCCCAAGTTCAGAAAAAGACAGTTATCTGGTGCGAACATAATGGAAAAAGAAATTGGGATATTTCAGACAGAAATAAGTCGCCCCAGGTTAGTTTCCCGTTAATATGATATGAAGGTGTTTGCTGTACACATGGCATCATTTGGCACAATTAAGTCCTTGTATGGACGCGTATGGAATGACGTCTGCTATTTCTGAGGTGTTTATGGGATTATTGATGGAAAGGTCCGATGTCGTTCCAGATGTGACGGGCGTGGGTTTTGATGGCTCCGCAATAAATTGCAGCTTTACGTTGCTTTTAATACCCCTTATATATTTGATACATTCATGAAAATAAAAACGATTAAAACGTAATGACCAATTTCGAGAATAAAATTGCATTTTTAGAAAATATTGAATTGTGTTTAGTTGAAGCAATATATTAGTTCAATTTCGTAAAGATTTATTTTCCATGCGAAACTGAAGCGATTATTCAAGATATTCTCAGATCGTCTAATGTCTGAACGAATATTGAAAAATGGAATCACTTTTAAAATGTAAAGAAAATAGCACTGCAGTCGATCATAATCGATGTCCCTTAATTTTCTTAGTCCTGACAGATTCATTTTTAACGCTTTGTACAAGTGACTGGTAATTATGTGTTCGATTCCAACACTCCGATCAGCTTCTAGCGGATTCCTTTGTGTTACATGGCAACGTAGTTTTCTCTATTCGCCTCGGCGCTATATATATATATATATATATATATATATATATATATATATATATATATATATATATATATATATATATATATATATATATATAGTTCTTAACCTTCAGTTTGACACACAATTACTTCGATTGACATTTTACGAAATTTAATCCTTTTCATTTCTGTTAAATAAAACTATTATCTTGAGTCAAGCATCGGAAATTGTTCACTTTCACCGGAACAATAATTGTTCTCATCGACATAAATCGGAAGCACTCTACTGTTATCAACTGTCGGTCCTATCGATGTTACTTCCGTGTTTGTGCCTTTACTGGCAATGGTCATTTAGCTTCGTTTTGAAAACAAACACGCAAGAGGAATATCTGCTTAAATCGTGTCATTTAATGTGAGAACATTGGCAACCATATGATGCTTCGACGATATATCTGCAGTTTTGATTTCAATTAAACTACAAGAATACATCTAGTTTTGAAAATAACTTAATGACACATTGTCCTGGTAGTGTACTAGAAACTATTGACTAAAGTATCTCATAATGATCACATATACGTTTTATACACAGACAAGGTTTAGTGCGGATGCACAAGTTAAGGAAATATTTTTCCGAGGGAGAGGGGACGTAAGTTGAGTTTCTGAGACGGAGTCCATGCAAAAAAGGGAGAAGCGACAAGTGAGGACCAAAAAGGGGAAACTGACGAGTAGAGAATAAAATCTAGAAAGTCCAGTAAGGACGAAACAGTCGGAAAGGGATGGCACGAGGAAATAGGAACATTGGAACAGTGGAGGAGAAGGTGATGCAATCAATCGTGGATATTGCGCTCTTTTCACCACTCCAAATTAGACACTGCTAATAAATCCTGCTGATATCGTTTTAAGTTGAATTGAAATTACCACTAATAATTTATTTGAATAAATTTGTTATTTTTCTCGTCTAAGGGGTCTCGTATTGCACTATTTTCCCCAATTCTCTTGCCCAGTTCTCTGTTGATATTCTATCTTTCACTCACACCGGGTAATACTATCGAGGGAGGTCATTCCTTAGATACCAATCCAGTTAACAACCCCTCTTACTAAGAGGGAGACCATTTTACAGCTTTTGTACCCGTGAAGCAGGCGAGACAAAGCAATCTTCAGATTTTCTTGCTGGTTAATATTTAACACAGCCTTTGATACTATTTTAAATTAAATATATACATAAAATGAACACAATAACTGAAATCGGGATCGATTTCTTGGCTGTGAAACACTAACAACTTTTAATGCAATATCACCCACATCGTCGCGGTATTTTATAGTACCAATGTTATTTTTGTAAGTGAATTAACAGGCTATCGTTCCTTGGAGATCTGAATGGCGCCTTTGCTGGGATGTATGTCGTACTTCATTTAGTTTTGCTCTCTGACAGGGTTGAGCTTAATTGGCCCTAATGATACTGGATTTTACGTCGCCACGGCAACATGAAAAACAATGTCCTATATGTCCTGATCGGATTAGGATACTTTCTTCTGAGAGACCTTGTTGAACAAGTGTTCAAAGAGAACGAAATGATTTATCGATTGCATGATCCGAAGTTCGTAAAATATTCTCTCGAAATCTTTTGCTATCATGTTTTGCTTGACAGTTGTAAGTGGCAACCTTGAGTTTCCAAAATATAAGACATCGAAAATCGAATTCAAGTGACAATTCATTGATGTGACTGGATTCAACTAGATGTCAGAATGCAACCACGATACGATTTTCAGTGTTATGTTCTGGACGACTTTCCACCATACCATCATTTGAGTAAAACTTGAGCATTATGAATATATAACTATCTGAAATGATGAATTTATTATCCTGGATAGATAATAAAGAAATTATTTTTTAAATAATATTGTCCAATGTATATGTATGAAAAGCAACAAAAAGCAATCGCATGTTTTGGAACTACATTAGAAAAGAAAAAATATAAACTTTGATTTTAAAGACTGTTTTCTAAAATGGCTGCTATTTTTACATATTTTACTACATGTATTTTGAAGAGTTTTTCTATTGATTTGTCATTATATAAAAAGAGCCACTATTCAATAAAGATGCGTCAGTTGTCAGTTTCATTTTTTTATGATTTCACCTGTTGAAAATATTGATTTCTAGGAACGCTCCTATCAAACAACAAGGTTGAAAAGCATTGAGTTGTTATAAAGAAGAAACAGCACAGGTCATCGTTTTCTAGGTAACCTCATTAATAAAACAAAGGTTTGCAGTCGATGGAAAATGGTATCTATGACTGAGTGTGGAATTTTAAAATGCTGTCAATTACTTCCTTTCTGTGGATTAAGTGCATTGCCTTCGTAGTCTCTGAAGTGAGAATGCGATTAGGTATCCATTAGGAACGGAAACAAAACCCGTGAATGATGGTTGTAAAAATTGCGTGGAAAGTAGTTATTAGGACACTTCACAGCGTTAGCTTCACAACACGTATTCGATCGTGTGCTGTCCATGTACATTTTATAGGTTGTACCTAGAGAAGTAGAAGCTGATAATGGTGACTTTTACAATAAAGTGAAAAATTTCAAATTTCAAATTTCAAACTTCAAATTTCAATGCTTTTATTTAATATTTAAAGCCATTTTGATTTCGAGAGATATGTATAGCTTTGGCTTGTTTATTGTCTATGAAAGGATTCTTTACTTGTTTTAGATTTTGTTTTCATTTCAGTCGATGCTACGGCAGTTTTGGAGTACGCTCGTTGTCAAATCTTTAGTTGCGAAGGTACGATGGCCGATACCGACCGCCAGAGGCCGATACCGACCGCCAGAAGCCACTATCGGCCATCGTACGAAGGTGCATAGATTCACACGTTGTCAAGCTCTTCAATTTCGGAGAGGAGTAAATCTTGCATGCAGACTGCACTCCGATAATGACAAGGCAGATGTGATCGGTTTTGAGAAAACACCATAATTTGTGAAGTTTTTCCTTCTATGCATTGACTGACGTCGACGTTAACATATGTAAACAGGGGGAATAACTGTGTTATAACTTTTAAAAGTAGATGATATACCAGTACTTGAAATATTTATCTCTTCTCATATTTGATCATTAAAGTATACATTAAGGATTACAAAATACATAATACATGATACCATATTACAAATAATTTACAATATTGATCTTACCTTGTTATATCGAGGGTTGAGTTTGCTACTGTCATATTTGCCAATGAACCCTTTCCATCTCTGGTGATTTGTGCCAAGTCTAGTAAGTCACCAAGGATAATGACACTATTTGGTTCTCCAGATTTTCAAAACATGTATCTTTGATCTCGTTTTCGCTTGTCATGGTGGGTGTATTGGCGTTAATGATTGTTCCATGTATATTTTCAAACAGTGGGAGTCGCATCTGCACCGCCCTGCCATTTCGACACTTTAGGAAATTTGTGAGCTTGCTAACAAGTTGTTATTGTATAGTTGTTATTGTATGACAACCCAACACAAGCTTCACGAAACATTTCTTTCATTTGGCCACTCTAGAGGAAGGTTCAGTCAACAAATATGTCGGTGAGTTGTCCTTTCTCGGATATTTAAGATTTATGCAGAGCTGCTATATGGATGTTGAATCTGCTAGTTGTCTACCGACTCGAGGTTTTCTTCTCTCTGGTCTATATGTTGATGTATACTGTCCATTAATGTTTGTAGCCGTGAATCGCACTGATAAAATGTATTTTGTCTTATTTGTTTTGTTACGTTTTCGTTTCTCTCATTGTTCTTTAGTGACTAAGTGCCCATGCAAAAAGTTTCAGGAGAGACAGAAATTCAATTTGCTATCTTTAGCATTTAAAGACAAATGTGTTTTCATTGTAAAAGACAATAAGAAACGCTAGTCATTTTTCTGTGATAAAAAGTTTAACTTGCAGAGCGAGTACGTGATACGTTTTTTATTATTAATACAACTTCAATTCAGAATCAGATATGTATATATTCATACACCATACACATTATGAATGCTTTTTATGAATTTGCTATATTCGAAAACATTTCTAATGAATAATGGTTGGTACTATGAGACCAACGCATCTTCCTTTGTAGATTTATGCAAGAATTAGAAGAGAGTGCAAATCGTGGTCTATAGATCTATAATATATTATTATATGCTCATTTTATCTCCGTTAACTTCACATTGTCAGAATTGTACAGTATTTTAGGATATTGAACTCGCGCTCACTTCATATTGCATTCATAAAGAACTACTTTCTATTGTAAAAAGAAATACTGGACGCCAGCACTTTTGATTTGTAAACCAATTATGTACCCTCATGTAGTACGCTTTACGTTTTGGTTGATTAAATTTAATTTTTAATGAACTTAAGCTGATGTCTCATGGACTGCCAAATACCAGCTGATTTGCTACATTCCGCGTTAACCTTTTTATACGATGTTTCGGATTTAGGCGGGTGATATACGCCAGATTTCATAAAATTGCTGGATCCCTACAATTAACATGCAAGTGACAATGTATTAAATGTATTCTTTAGCTGGTAATAATAATAGCAAAAAATATGCTTAGAGTTTTACATCCTTAATTTCCTCAAAAATGTATTTTCTTAGTTTTCTAAATCCGAATCACATGAGTAATGTCATTTTGTTGTTCTTAAACTTGATTACACATTTCGAAATTGTACTGGAATTTCGACTATTTTCCAAGTGCATTTACACCCCCTTACTGCATTGATTATGAAAAAACAACAACATTAAATTCCATATTCTTTGTGATAATTGCATTTGAAATACTTCATATTTTCCCGAAGATCATGATTTCAAACACTCAATAACAGAACAAAAACAAACTTGCAGATGTTAAAGAACGGCTCCGTCTCTGCTTAAATCCGATGTACTTCATGTAGAATTGGCACAGATCCCTAATCACGAAATTTAGTAGAAACTGCAAAAATATCAAAGATATATTCATTCCAGATCAAAAGGAAAAGTTGCTGCAGTGCGAATTCATTCACAATATGACTCCAAATTTCACTTTAAAGGAAACCAAAAAGCCATTTTCTTTCGAAAGATATGTCTAGCACGCGACGAAGTTCAAATTTATTATGGGCTGAGTTATGGGCGCATTAAAGATGTTGCTGTTGTGTAATGATGAATCTGCACTTGTGTATTTAGTCTGGAATACGGCATACATTCACTTTATTTCGTGTTGTGTACTTTTGTTTACATAATTAATCCTAAGCAGAAAAGACAATGAGCATATATTACAAATGTTACTGCATTGTGTATGGGGAAATATGAACTCGTTTTGTCCGATAGATATTTTGGACTCCCAAGGTCGTTAATATTTTCACATGCAAATGCAATAACCTGTAAATATTTATTAATTTGCTAATTATTTCTATGATGCGTTGCCAAATAAGATTTTATGCAATTTTTATTACGAGTAACTAGTAGAACATATACGTGCATCATTATAGAGGATGCGATCTAGTCTGATCTGCATATTCCCTGTCAACTAACGCAACACGTTTAACGTATAATTGATGCTGATAACAAATCTGAAGTAATGCCTGTAAGGTCTGCGAACTTTACGTTAGGCATGTAGTTCTGTTAACTGTAAGCTAGGCGTGTAGTTGTGCTAACTTTAAATTCGGCCGTAGTTCTGCGAACATTACCATGTCAAAAATTATGTTATGCACATGTTTTTTTTTAGACTTTGTTAGATTCTTGGAAATCTCCATACTTACGTACATGTATTAATATATGAGTGACCAGTTCATACACAGAACCAATACATAAATAACGCCAGCATCTTCAACTTTATTTAATTTTGCTTTATCTCAACATCGTCTTTTCAGCTTGAGAAATGTTTATGGGCTTTTCAAAAACTAGCCAATATATGTCAAAGTCTCGAATTATAAACAATTACTCAAAAGTCATTGTCTCTTTTAAACCTTACAGTACGTATGTATATCAGTATATGATGGTTATGTCAATAATTTCCAAGCATATTTAATTCATTTAGTCGGGAAATAACGTTAAAATGGATACGATTAACAATCAAGTATTGTTATTACCACCTACTGAATTGTGTTTCACTTGTGCCTGTTATATTGTTATGCATATTTAAGTTACATTGTTATATTGTTATGCATATTTAAGTTACATTGTTATATTGTTATGCATATTTAAGTTACATTGTTATATTGTTATGCATATTTAAGTTACATTGTTATATTGTTATGCATATTTAAGTTACATTGTTATATTGTTATGCATATTTAAGTTACATTGTTATATTGTTATGCATATTTAAGTTACATTGTTATATTGTTATGCATATTTAAGTTACATTGTTATATTGTTATGCATATTTAAGTTACATTGTTATATTGTTATGCATATTTAAGTTACATTGTTAGTTCTTTTTGTTAATTGCATGCTATTGGTTATGTAAAATTGTGTTTTGTAACTTTCCTTGTTTAAAATCTAGTTCTGTGTCTACCTGACCAGAATCGTTGATTTCTGTTTATTCTGTAAACAGCTAATACATCATTTATATGTATCTGTGAGTGTAGGTTAAATATTAGGATAATTATCTTGTTCTGAGTCAAGAACATTATGTTTACCATGTTTTTTATTATTATTTTAGAAACACACCTTCTAATTATAGCATGGATTGTGCAGGAGATTAACTTTTGTCCTATATGTCGGTCTTCTTTTGTGTGTAACGTTTATTAAAAATATACATACTCGTATTTATTTATACTTTTTTCATTCTTGCTGATATATCTTGAAACAGAAGCATTATATTCAGTATTTTGATTAGATGAGATTATTTTTTTCAATGATTTATTTGTTGGAGATTCAAAGTTTTCAGTAACATTATCGAACAAAGACAATGAGTGGTTGTTGAATTCAAATAAAGCAGCATTGTATTACTGTAATTCAACAAAATCACATCATTACAATTCAGGTCGTTGTTGTATTATTACATTAGAGACTTCGTGTTACTACAAGCACTACAACACCTTCAGCGTTGAAAAGTATTTGAAAAAAGTGTATTTAGAACTTTATTCATTAGGACTTGTGTTAGTTATTTGGGATTTATACTGCAGTACTGTAAGTTCTGTTCTTGATTGTCACTTTAAATTAATTCTAGGAAAATAAATTAATTTCACAAAAAGAAACGATATAGTCGTAATAATATAACCTGATCTTTACGGGCAATACGGCATAAGAAAGGTTCGTATTCCAGCTAATATATGTGATGTTGCACCAGTATAACAATTGCTTTTCGCAATAGAGGGAACATTTATGTATTTAACACTCACATTGGATGTTAAGAATATATGTGTATATAAACATCAGTCACATAAATATTTCAAACAAAATGAGAATGAATGCATTGATAATACCTTTTTAACCGTATAGAAAATATTTACCATTTATTTTACATGTATAGTAACAAGTGGAAAACTAGCGAGATAAAAGATGATTGATTTGGGATTAGACAAGTTACATATGTTTTTTTTTTTTTTTAAAAATTATTTTGGTTTTAGATTTTCTTTTCAGACGGGAGAACATATTTGCTCCTTTGTAAACCTTGTCTGGAAACAGTTTTATCCTCCGAAATGGTCAGTTATCGTGTAGCAAAGAAGTGGCATTCTACCACCTTACATTGTTTGAAGAAATAATAACATAAGGTTACATTTAATGATCATTACTTATATGACTTTATAATGTGTTTATGTTTTTCAGACTTTTTGGATCTTTATTTCATATCAGATCTGACGGTCGGCCGTTGTGATTAAGTGTTTCGGCGACAACAGTAATTGTTCTGCGACAACAGTGATTTTTCTGCGACAACAGTGATTGTTCTGCCACAAGAGTGATTATGTGAACCCCAAATGTCAAAATCTTGTTTAAAAACGAAAAGAGCTTTATTCGAAATTAAATTTTTTGTTTCTTTTCAGGCATCATAAGGTCGTTTTAATTGTAATGTAAATTTTTTTATTTTAATTCATACAGAAAATGAAAAGACGAAATTGTTTGTTACTTTATTCCTTAAATTGTTATGAATTATTTGAAGCGAAACGCTTCTTGCATGTTTCCTGTGATGTTAAATCTTTTGCCAACATAATACAGTCAAAGGTTACGTTAGATTTCACTTTATCGGCACAATGACGTCATAAATTTAAACCTATGATTGATAAAATAGGCTACGAAAGTACCAAGTTTGAACCAAATTTCATAATATATTCTCCCAAAATGCATATCGTGTCTTACCTTGATTATGTCTTTACTTATCATCACGGTCTAAACGATGCGAAAGACATGGCCAGTGTAACTGGCGGCCAAGAAAGAATATTTCGATTTTCTAGACTCATGGGAGAAATAGTCGTTGATATCCATATTTAATTATACCGGACACTATAAGAAGGCCGATCCAATCTCACCTGTAATTAATATTAAATGTAATACATGTTTTTGAAAATTTGCTTATTCGGTTTCGGTGAGATGATTCCCTTCTGTTATCGGTAGGAAACTTAGATAAGCTGCTATGACGAGCGTTTCTTTATCTTTTGTCAGCAAGCAATGTAATCAACAGTTTTATAATATCTCAGATAAACATGGCGAAATCAGGACAATGTGACTTAAGTTTTCAAGTCAATCGCACATATTAATCGCTATCGCATTATGTTAGTGTCTCAAAAATAATTCATTTAATGTGATATCGAAACGACTGGATTTAATACGAGGAAATGATTGATGAGTGCGTTCGTGTATCGTTACTCTTCTTTCTTGTATACTACTAGATGCAGTATTATCCCAATAGCCTAAGCAGGATATTAAAAGTTTTAGTGCTAAAATGTACAATTAACAATTCGGACGAAAACCAATTATGACAATACATTGAATTACGCTAGTGAATATTATATTTGAAAAGAATTTCCAAAGCTAGAATGTTTTTTTTTTATAGTGAAAGGCCACCCACGTCCATCTAACATCAATCAGTCATTGTTGTTCAGAACAATGTCCAGTGGCATATTATAATACCTTCTTTTGCGTGATGATTCATTGCGGAAGAAATAAACATCAGATGTTTTGCTTTAAACAATGAACGACCTATTTTATATATTAATTAGGACACGTGCTTCTCTTGAGAACATACTAAGCAATCGTCACGAAACATTTAAATAGAAGTAATTGTTTTTGCGAATATATTACAAATTTCCTTAAAAACATTAATTTCTTTGGTTTTTTACTTTCATTGGGTTTTGTTTTCTTCAAAAATTCTCAAGCATTTATAGATTACAGGATAATGTGAAAATATAAATTTTCTACGACGATTGACCTGCCAGAGAGATTGCAACTTCATTTATGGGTTTAATTTAAATGTCTTTATTTATAAATCATATCGCCAAAAATAACATTAAACGACAGCTACCTGTTCAAAGTATTACTTTCAATGTTTGTCCCAAACAAATATTATACATAATTTATATACACTGTGTGTTGAAATTCCCAATTTAAAATTTCAGACGAAATACGAAATCTTCAAGTCCATCAATACACCATACATATAATTGTACCCAAAACTAAGAAAGAGACGTTCAGGACAATATATCATGGCTTTAACCTCAACAGCTTAACTCTTTGCGATAAGGTTGGAGCACTTATCTTATCACCCCAGTAAATAACGCAGCTCTTAAAATCAACCTTAAACCTGCAAAACCTATGAGCTGACAATATATATTATGCCTGATCGAGATCTTATAGAAAAAGAACCTGAGGATTTGTGGTTATTTTGATCATTTGCTCTGATTCACGACTTTCACAAGATCATTTCCTTAAAGGTCTTATTGTAAACGACAGAACTCACGTGAAGCAGTGCATCCAAAATTATACACCACAACTCATGCATTCTAAGCCGATATTGTTGCAAGCCCGTCCAGTTATCGTAAATCACATATAAATAAATTTATATATACAATCGTTTATCCTCTAGTAAGTACCACACTGTGGTAGTTTTTAAGTAACAGATGATCTGAGGTTTTATTTCACACTGACATCTTAGTTGGAAATATAGAAATGACAGCGTAGCCGATTGTGAGTTTGCCTCCCATTGGGAAATTGTAAACGTAAAGGACAATTGCATTTACTACAATAGTTGCATGATTTATATAGAACATTAAACAATATTTTATTTTGAATTCTGTCTCTCGTTTATGTTTTGCCTCGCTTCTTCCATTTCATTAATATATTCATTTGCCGATATCAACGAAAGGATGTATGAATGGAGGAGAGGAATAATGAATGCAATGAGTGAATGTCGTTGTTTATATTAATAAACACTTCAACCTTGTACATCGATCCATCTCCATTCCTCTCAGCCTTCCTTTCTCCATGCGATATTTCGAATGTCATTATTATCAGAGAAGCGATTAGATCGCAGTGTTTGGACGTCAATCTTCTTTATGTGAGAAGAGAATAAGAGTACAATAATTAAAAAAAAAATGATAGGTCATTTAATTTGTATACAAAGTTTTAAGTAGGTTTATTAAGAAATAACAATTCATAATTTTGCTATAACTAGTACTTCAAATTCATTTGTTCAAAAATCCAAACCGTAACATTTTTCATTCAGCCATAACAATTTGTCCAGAACGACAGACCATTATTCATATTTTTTAATATTTGCATGGATAAAATAATACGAGAACGAAAACCTTTTATTAAGACTTTCTGCATCTTTCTCTTTGTCCTGTTCCACTTAAATGACTCTTTCATGTAAGTGTGACTTCTCAGAAATTGTCATGTAACCAAAAGGTATCCTTGATAAAGATAGCGTGATGGCTAGCTGCCTAGCTTAATAGCTAGTAAACACAACTCTTATAATTACAGGACAAGTGTCAATGCATACCTAGTCAGATATCTCAAAATATCTGAGCTCAACATATTTACGGCTGACGTAAATATGGTAGACACCTTTTGGGAAAACTGTTGACTGAATTTCCACTTTATGGCCGAAAAATAAAATTGCAAACATGTCCATGTTCTATATGATTTGGCAAAATACAGTTTCGGAATTTTCAATATACCGTACCAAAGATGAAACGTGAAGAAAGCTAACGAATTGATGTGCAGTCACGTCTCTATCAGTGATTGTTCCAAAAGCGCGAATAGATCATTGCTTTGGGTACAATATATGGTCACTGAGACTAGTAAATTCAGTCCAACATCTTTGAAAGATGTATAAATGTTTCATATTCATACTTGAATACATGCGCGAGTGAATACACCTGGACATTATGGGTTTTAAGTGGGTTTCATAGATGAACCACGAAGTGGGACGATACCATCATTTTATTTATGTTTCTGTGTATTCTCAATAACACCATTTAGTTAAGCAATATGTATCAACGTCAGTTACCTTCAAATTTCTAACTCTTTATTATAACTGACAATAACAATTACACTTTTGCTTGGAATGGCTCCTAAAATTAAGAGAAATTTGCATCATGATCTGGGATGGTACGCGAAGGTCGCACATATTGCTATAAGAATCGAATTTTATCTCGTCTATGCTAAGATGGATTTTCTTTGAAATAGTTGCTAATCCCTGTCAGACACTCTAAATTGGTGCTTGCCAATCTATTCCGTTCATTCTGTCCTTCTGTATGAATATTTTGTACAAGTGTAAATATGTGTGATACATAAAAGGAATTTATTCAACTGCCTTAAAACCACTGCCTATCAAAGACATAATTACTCACTCCACATTTCTTAAGGAGTTTTCTTTAATTAAATCTTGTTGTTTTTTGATAATAACTATTCATCCAACCAATTATCAGTAAGAACTTTTTTGTAACTTGAGAGGGCCTGCAGAATTGTATTACCTGCGGCGTTGGGAATGCGAGCTATTAATGTCATTGACAGATATTAAAGTTTCTTTTCCTTCAGCGGAAACTGTCAAGCGATAATATAAATATCTATCTGAACTGAAGGCAATCGGTCTCTTGATACATTTTCCCCGCACCTCTGTATAGGCTCAGTCCGTTTTAGCACCGACGGTAGACCGATTAAGTGGCAAAGCGGATGTAATTTGACGTAATTTACCCCTAGTGGTGGCGAGGAGCAAGTGGTACATCAGCTCACAGCTACATATATAACTACCCTTGTATTGGGCAGGTAATAACACTATATCATACGTGTTCGCTACATGATAGGTTTTTCGTGAATGAATTTAAAGAACAGATTTGGAAATTGCATCAGAATGCAGATTTTAGTAAGTAGTGTGGAACGTATTGTTCTGCGTGATGTACATGTTACATAGTCATGGAATGCCGCCAGATGACAATGTTTCCCATCTTTGAGCTCATCTTTGATGAAAAATGACCGAAGCAGAATAGGTCTTGATACAGTAGTTATTTCAGATTTCACTGTGTTAATGGACACACTTACACGAATGGTGTATTTTATCAGTCAGTTGTTATGGGATCACCAAAAAGAAATATGATACACTGAGGACAATGGGAATGTAAAATAAGGTCCTATTAGTATGACACTCTAGGGACACGGGAAAAAGGAATATGAAAATTATATATATATATATATATATATATATATATATATATATATATATATATATATATATATATATATATATATATATATTGCCCAGGAGATGGGGGCAGGACACACCGAAGCAGGCAATCTAGGATACATATATTTGACATCGGAAGACATTTAAATACCAATGTATTTTAACACTGGTTGTCGTTGTGTGGATCTAGAGATTATTACATTGGGCATAACTCTGGCTACAAACATTGTCAGGTCCTGAATGATTCCAACATCTACTGACCAGCAATCACATATACTGACATGCTAACCTACATCAACACATACTTACCAATATAGTCGTATTGACCCTTTCAAGATAAAATATGGCACCAATTAGGCCACACCTAAAAGCAATATAAAATTTCAGACATGAAACGGAATTTCGTGGAAACTAAAATAAGCCCAGAACATTTTTCATAAAACATAATACTTAAATTCTGAATCTGAAACAATTTACCATATCTGACAAAAAAATGGGCTACACTACATACAATAACAGACACAAAATGTTATTGAGACTAAAATATACCCGGAATGATACAAAAATATGACTAAGAGCGAACGTATTACAAAACGTCAATAATTAAATTTAGATTAGACACATTGTTTGTTTGTTTGTTTGATTAGGATTTTTAACGTAGCTTTAACAATTTTTCAGTCATATCGCTACGATGTCTGCAGTGAGGCAGTTTATAGTGATGTCTAGCACTGAGACATCATGCCGCAGACATGTAGCATGATGTCTCACCCAGTCACATTATCCTGACACCAGGCCGACCAGTCCTAACACTAACCTCTTAATGCTGAGCGTCAAGCGAGGCAGCTGTTAGTACCATTTTTGTAAGTCTTTGGTATGACTCGGCCGGGGATCGAACCTACGACCTCCCGCTTCCGGGGCGGACGCTCTAACCACTAGGCCACCGGAGCGGTTGGGATGAGACACAAAATGCCTGTATATTTTATTATAATGGCTGAGGCTAAAAAGACGTACAGAATTCCTAAACTTATCTAAAGTTAGCGTAGATACAAAAACTCATCCTAAATTACAAAACTGACCCGCAATTTAGAGGAAACGTAAAAAGAAAGCTTAAATGATAAAAAGAAACACAAAATAAAATTTTAAAAATGGAGGAATGACCCTATTGAAGCTAAAGTAGATTACATTATGGAATCCGTGGTGTATATAGAATATTTGAATACGACATTCATCAAATGGTATCAGTAGTGCATTTGAAAATGTCCCTGAAATAAGTAAAGGAGGACGTTAAAGAGGAAAGTGTGAAACCGATAAATAATGGAACCTTTGAGTTAGTACGATTCTAATTAATATTTCGTTCTGTGTTTACATTCTTTTTAAGATCTTTACCAAAGATTGTCCAATTGTATGTATTGATATCCATTTGTTTCTTGATTTTGATACGTATCCTTATGAGAATATGATACGTATATTTATCTCGTTCTTTGACCGCTCCGGCGGCCGAGTGATTAGAACGTCCGCCTCGAATCCGGAAGGTCGCGTATTTGAATTCCGGCTGAGTCATATCAAAATTTTATTTTAACAAATGGTACTAGCAGCGACCTCGCTAGACGCCCAGCATTAAGAGATTAGTGTTAGGACTGGTCTACCTGATGATGTCAGTATAATTTGACTGGATGGAATATCATGCAACATGGTGTGTTATTTGCTATCGGACACGACAGAACATTTACATAATTCATCATCATCAATCGCATAATACAAGAAGTCGTTAGGACATCACATATGATTTTACCGCCAATTCTCCCTTTTCCCCTGTTCTCTAATGCCTATTGGCAATCTACAGATCCCATGTCTATCCACTCGTTAATGTTGTCTTCAGTCCGCGTATTCATGCCAAAACATAAATAATCAAAATGCTTCAAAAAGCGATAGCTATGATGAAAAGTTTAGAGTTATTACATATCTGGATAATCGTATAAGTAATAAAAACAAACGAATTTGTATGGTATTACAAATTCCTGGACAACAACCTCCTAGACATTTTAACTTGATTTTAAGCGACTTTTTTGGTGACTATGTTTAAAGAAGTTGACATGTCCAGATTATAAGATAGATCATACATTAATAATTTTCTAAATTAACTTTACTTTATATTTGGTGGATGGGTTATAAACTATATAATTTACAAAGTGGAGGCAAAATACCATTTAAACATGTGATAAAGATGAGAAAAATATTAACCTAAGAAGCATAAGTTTTGGTATAACCATTGAATTGGTAATGCCTTTGATTACATAAAACGCTTCAAAATATGCTTTATGTATAATAAAAATATAAAAAAAGGAATGTTCTGAAGAAAAACTCAAGCTTGATATAGTCATTGAAAGTTTTAAAAATGGAAACATCAAGATTGAAATCAAATTTACAGTGGGTACAACAAGAACAGTTACATACAATAAGAAATAAAACAAAATGCAAGGGGTGATATTAGATAAAGTGTACGAACTGTGGATATTGGAAGAAAGCCAAAAAATACATCTTTCGTTTTGAAACAGGAGTTAGCTCTATTAAAATCATGACAAAGTTGGTAGACAAATTTGAAAATGAATATGCAGACACAACATATATTTTAGAATTAAAAAAGGGTATTATAAGATATATGACGAAACTGGTGTTTTGGGAAAGAGAGAACGTGAAGATAAATTATGTCTAAATGAATGTTTGCTTACTATGCATATGTCACAAATCTTAGATGGTGAAATTACTTATCACGAATTATCAACGATAGTTAAAACAGGCATATAAAATGTACTGTATATGTTTATATTTAAAAAAAGTGTGGAAATATGTCGGTGTATTGAGCTTAATATCACTCAATTAATGATATATAAAAAGTGTATTATCATGTATTCAAGAGCACGGTATCATAACTTCTCTACCAATTCCAAATAACCACAGATGCTTCTTAAGAAACTGGCAACCAATATTGTTGTTGAATGTTATTATAAAATGGCTTCAGGTTGTATTGCAAACAGATTTACAATTGATTTTAAGGTTTTCAAGGATAGATACCAAACAAGGGACTTGTGTCGGGTAGAAACATTGGGACAACTATTCAAATAATATTCGATATTTTACGAAATGGAATCAGGCAAGACGTCCCAGGTCTAATTCATTCCACATAATATGAGAAAAAGCTTTCATGGAAATGTTCTGGAAACTTTAAAAAAATTTAACGTTCAGGATCCAGTACTAAAATACTTTTGGGATCCAGTACTAAAATACTTTTGGGATCCAGTATTAAAATACTTTTGGGAATCCAATACTAAAATACTTTTGGGAATCCAATACTTAATTACTTTTGGGGATCCAATACTAAATTACTTTTGGGGATTCAATACTAAATACCTTTTGGATCAAAAACTAAAATACGTTTGGGAAAAATTACTAAAGTACGTTTGGGAAAAAATTACTAAAGTACGTTCGGGAAAAATTTCTAAAATACATTTGGGAAAAATTTCTAAAATACATTTGGGAAAAATTTCTAAAATACATTTGGAAAAAATTTCTAAAATACATTTGGGAAAAATTGATTTATACGTGAGTTAAGTCATGTTCATTGAAAAATGCATATATAAGTCAGTCTTTTCTAAAATTTAAAAGGAGGTTGTATACATGAGAAAATAAAATTGTGTTCAAGCTACATTAGAAGTGTTTCTATACTTGTATAGAATATCAAGGCTTACACTCAACGTACAAAATATTTTGACTTTTGGATTGTGGCCTTATCGAAATCATATGTAATGACTTGTCTATTTCGGATGGACCTGTCAGCTCTCAAACAGCGCTTAAAAATGATAACCGTGAAATTATTATTTGTTTTGCAAGTAAAGCAGATATAGGCTAATATTCCGGTATAATTAATTAGATTTATCGTAAATTCCTGAAATTCGCACAACCAATATACATGGTGATGATAGAACAGCACGTGATGAATACGGTTTTTGCTAAACTCGGTTGTAAAAATAAAGGGTTGTTTTAATATAAAAAGAAGAAATTGAGCGAGGAAAATAATGTTTTGTGTTCTATACGGAGACAAGAACATTCCAATCGAGGAGTTGCATTATTTGACTCTCCGCGCAGGAGAACCTCGCGGTAACAATTTAAAAAAAAATTGAAATGTATTTTTAAAAAAAAATAAAATATAATCATTATAGTTTTTCTCTCAACTAAAAATCAACGTAGTGTTGTTCATTGATGGCAAAACGAAAGCAACTGAGGCCATTGAAACACGGCTATCACTTACCAACATTGACAAACCTGTACATATGGATATGTTTAAGTTGTTGAATTTCTATTAATTTCATAATCAAAATAACGTTCATGCAGAAGACGTAGGGCTGTGACCCTCGATCGTCATGTTTTTAAATATTGATTTATAAAAAGGGATTTGCTGATTTTGTTTTGATAAATCATGTTTCTTTAAATACTTAATGCTCTTTCTTTCTCTGTTTTGATCTTTCCATACATTCTGGAAGTTATTGTTCTTCATGCATTCCTGAACATTGTCATTTTGTTTTAAATATTTTGTTTTTATTTTTATCACTTATTGATAAACCGGGAATTTCAGGTGTAGAACTTATCACCCAACATTAACAAAATTGCGAAATAATAAGACTATAGTATGGGATTCCATCCACATACACCATTGTTTCTACATTCAGGATACATGCAAAGTCGATGAACTGTAACCATCTAACATAGTTCTTGTTTCACTACGCGTAATATCCCACTGTATCACTGAATACACGCCTGGAAAGAAGCACGGAAGAAAATTGCTGTAAGGAATCCACCCTCATTTATGACGTGGAAATGAAGTGGTAACATGGGCGAGATAAGCCAGATGAATTCGCAACGTAAGTCAATCATTCACATCATTCGATCAAAATGAAAATTCGATTACTGGTAATATATTATCGGGTAGAAAATCTAAAATTATCGGACACCAGTACAGAAATGTATTCAAAACCGACTGATGAACGTCAGTATTTTCTAGAATCCAGCTATCATCGATCAAACTACCTCCGACACATCATTTACTGTTAAAACATACGCACAGAATCACGGGAATATGTTCTAATGACGTAACTTTCGATGCGAGTTGCAGAAAGCACACCCGAAATCCGACAAAGCGGGACCGTTGAGCCAGTTTATAACATGCAATCCAGAAGCAGCGATCTACCTCATTATATGCAATGTATGCAACATCCATTTGGACAAACAATAATATTATTGTGAATCTGTACCGATCATATCGAAAAAGTGAAAATGTGGAGAGAAGCCTAGTGTTAGAAAATGTCAAGCAGAATTTGGAACGTAGCCACGTGTTTGAACATTTGTCTTCTCTCGGCGACACCATCGGTGATGCAATCCTGATTGGAATCACTCCCAACTCAAAATGGATCATATAAATAAAGGGAATTCAAAGAATGTATTGGTCGCTCAAACCCATCAGATTAAATAATATATAATCATGGCGGCATGACAATTCAAATGTGAAAGAGCATGTAATTGTATTTCATTTTTTTTTTTTTTAACTTGCATCGTCTTTTGTGTATGTGTGTGTGTGCGTGTTCGTGTATGTGTATTGGCGGAAGGCTTTAACTTCATATATTGCTTTTCTCAATTCCTTTGATTTACAGATTTAGAAGATATTCGGCACCATATATACATTATTGTGCTGACATCCCTTTAACTCCAGACTAATTACGAATTATTTTGCCACAGCACAATGTTATGATACTGTTTAAGAACAAACTATTCTCTTACCTGGAGAAATCACTTGTAAAATAGACAAAGGTTTAATCGAACAGTTTTCGACAACCATAGAGATGACATATGTTTCATTACTGGCTTTCTTTGCTTACGTCGCTAATGAGTCTCCCTAGTTCTCAATAGGCACATTCCTGGCTTAATTAAGATGCATTTCAGCAATTAGTGCTGCACTACCGTATGTACTAGCTTATGAGAGTCGAACTGAAACTGCACACAATCAGATCTTCCGGCTCATTTCGTGAAGGCAGATCTGAGTATGTGCAGTTTGTTAGGAGCAATGAGAAGAAAAAACAACGTAGACCTTGATTGGCCGGCACAGTATGCCGGATATTGTGTTGTATAAGCTGAATGTAATACTTTTATCCTTTTTCAGCCTGGGGTATTTGCTAGAATTCATATACACTAAATTTGAAGGAGACATGTGAAAATAATCACGTCGCTACCTTGATCGAGAACCGATTTATTTAATAATTCGTACAGATTTGGTTCGGTTATTACATGCGAAAGAAAAATATATTTACATTGTAGCTTGAACACGGGTTATTTTGTTTCATTTCTTTTGTATGTTACCTGTAATGGCAGACTATGCCAAAAAAATAAATCGTACGTTGATCAGTATAGATCGCTAGCCGTTCATTGTTATAGTATCGAACCCTTGTGGAGTACAGCAAGTATATCGTTATATTCAGTATTATTATTCTATATGAAAACAAAACTTAAAAGAGATTTTAGGATGTTAAGTATTTTTGTAATATATAAATCCTTACGAGGGTTAAAAATTAAAATAAAAGGTATTACTATACTATAAAACTCTCTCTCTCTCTCTCTCTCTCTCTCTCTCTCTCTCTCTCTCTCTCTCTCTCTTTCTCTCTCTCTCTCATGATCTTTGTGAACAGCTGACAAAATTAATTAATGAAGAAATGGTTATCATGATAATTCCATAAATTCAATAACCTGGCGACTTGCAGATAATTTAAATTCTTTCTCTAAAAAGTGGCACGTCTCTAAGTCTGAGAGTTGTCATAAACTGGTGCATTATAATGGTCTATAAGAGAAGTCTGACGTCCTTACTCCCTACACGTTAAAACATTGAATTAAAACGATGTTGAATCGGCGTCGCAAAGGTGGCATTCTATAGTGTTAGAAAGATTCGAGACAAGTTGCTTCGTGCCTGGGTAGTTGTTGATTACATATTGTTGAGAGAAAAAATGTTTCATTTAAATAAAACTCAAATTATTCATCCAGCAAACTTGGAATTATTTATGGATTCCCTATTCTTGTTAGTTTCGCATCTTGCAATGTGTATCTGTTTTTGAAGGTCATCTTTTTCGGAAGCCAGAAACAATCGCCAGATGGTGTATCCATATTGCTGATGTGGTTTGACATTTTACAATAACGCATTTCTAAACGCGTAGAAGCTAATAAATCGAGATCAAAATGATGAATCACCCACTGCTATGGGTTAAATAAAATTACCGGTGAATTTCTACTATAAAACTTGTATGACGTTCTTCTTTCCTGATTTTTGTTTTGTTTATTCTGAAACACAGATAAAGTCCAAACCATTAAAAAATTGCTCATGGGCCATGGGAGATGAACTACATGTATGTAATTCTAATCTACCAAGATTTTGTTTGGCAAATCCAGCACTAGCTTTTAAAGGTTATTAATATTTTTCAAGTTGAATCGAAAAGAAATATCATCTGTGCTGTTTTCTTATATGCGCGAAAGGAAATCCATTGATATTTAAAATATAGTGTTGTACTTAAAATATGCAATACCGCACTGTAGTTGTATTGTAGTCGTTGTATTGTAGTGCTGCATTAATGATGAGAATTAGTCCTCCGCATACACATATGCCGAACAGTGGCGCACTTTTGATAAATGACGGTTAGGACGAAAATGATGCCCATAAGTGATGTTTGGTACCCCAAAGCATTTGGTCCCAGGGTTTTAGCGCCCCAAGCCCTCTCGCACCCAAGATTACTATCCTTTCTGCCCCCATCCACCCCCGTTAGTACGCTATTGATAATGTAAATTAACTCTATCATTATTCTCTTCTATTCTTGTTTTTTTCTACGTACAACACATTTCAGAGAAGCCTATCTTGAAAAGGAGCCAAAGTGGTTTGGTGGTTAGCGTGCTGGATTCGTATTCAAAATGATACAAGTTCGAATTGTACCGTAGGATCAGCCATGGTCGGATACTGTGACGTGTCCTTTTGCAATATATTTCACTCCAGTTACATTAGTATTATGTACCATAGTCGTGTTTTTGTGCCGTACAATACAAACCACCGCCGCCGCCACCAGCTCTAACTGATAAAACATATATGCAGTATGTTGTCCTGATTCAATAAGGGCTAATGAGCCAGGTTGTAAGCTTTACAAAAACTAACTTAATGACAGAAGAAGATGCATAATTTTGTGAGTATGTAAACCTTTTAATACTGTGTTTTGATTTAACACTTGTAAAACTTCTTCTAAAAACTACTGAAAAATTAAACATCTGGAGACGTGATTATTTCATACGTAATTACGTTTGTAAATAAAAAAAAAACAATTAGAAAAAAGACTTTATTTTAATGACCCTTGTTACAAGACAAGCATGCCCTAATGAACACATGTCGGAAACCTTTTCTATTTTGATAATTGCCTATAACTCATCTTTAACTACGCTGTTAGAGAGATTCTGCGAGGTAAGATTTAATTCAAATGATCCCCAATACCAGGAATTACAGGTAATGAATTGCTTGATCTCTATGGGTTCTGCAAAGACTTGCACATTCTAATTTGAGAAAACTACAAGATGCAAGATCATATAAATGTTTTATGAAGAACGAAAATAGTTTCCAAATGAATTTGACAACCTGCTTTTGATGTAAATACGATGGATTGAAACGTGTGTTGATTTCAATATGATCACAAGAATAATTAGAATGTCAATGAAATTCAATATTTTGCTCCATTAGGACCAAAATGCTTTTTTGCATTATGCCCACGATCATTTATAATTTTGTCTGGCTAACCATATTAACTCCTAAAGGAACGTGTGACAAAGTAAATTTGAAGCTAATAAGATCACACCTGGGCAGGTGATCCGTGTGATTTTTCTTCAACTATCTTAACTTTTCTTTGGTAATTTTAAATAACTACATATCTATTGTATTTCTCTGTTTAATCTTTGTATCATATAATGCATTGAAATAACCTATATCAAAATCATATAATGCCTTGTAATAATCAGCGATATCAAAATCATATAATGCCTTGTAATAATCAGCGATATCAAAACCATATAATGCCATGTAATAATCAGCGATATCAAAATCATATAATGCCTTGTAATAATCAGCGATATCAAAATCATATAATGCCTTGTAATAATCAGCGATATCAAAACCAAATAATGCCGTGTAATCAATCACCTATATTAGAATCACATAATGCCCTGTAAGTATCTATATTAGAATATTATAATGCCTTGTAATAATCTGTTAGAATCATATAATACCTTGCAATTATCTGTTAGAATCATATAATATCTTGTAATTATCTGTTAGAATCATATAATACCTTGTAATTATCTGTCAGAATCATATAATACCTTGTAATCACCTATATAATAAGTTTTATCCTTAGCTCTTCGTCCAAGCTAATTAACATGACTTCAAAGTATACGCATTTGACTATAGAATTATATATTTTCTAGTAGTTCTACCTCGAAATAACCGTGCAAATTTGTCATATTATCACAAGGAAGATATGCAAAATCTCGCTTTGAGGAACACTTTCAAGGAAGCTGAGGCTTTAAGATGTATTTCTTTCTTGATTGCAATGGTATCCTGTGTCATAGTCGATTGTATACGACGACTAAATTGGAAGTAAATATTCATTGTCAGGGGCACATACAAAACTATCGCTTACTATATTTTAAGGGGAGCGTAAATACAGGGAGCCGTCTGTAGGACGGATACCGATGATGTATAGGAGTCTAACGTCTGTACGCTCCTACAATGTAGTCGTTTCCAGGTCATAGTGTAGTTTTTGCCATCTAGCTGTAAAGAAAACTTGTTCTAGGAAATGTCTTTATAAATCGGTGTGCTTTCAGTATATATTTTCTACAGATATAGAATAAGCAATGAACCAATGCTAGATGGTTGTTTTAGGTAAGGTGATATTTAGTTTAAAGATATTTTATTTTATAAATCTGTAATTTGATATTACAACATATACAAAAACGAAGGTAAAGGATTAGAACCAAAGTCAATGGTTACTAATGTTCTTATCCATTCGCGATACACAAGTTGTAAGTATATTTTAATATATAGTTACATGTACTTTTCATAAGCAATAATATGATGCAACTGATTTTGTGAGCAAACACGACCATATAGAGGAGCAATTTCTTCGAGAAAATTAAAAAAAAAACCCCAAAAATACTTTCTTTAGTGACAAATTACCTCCCTTTGTATGAGCCATGTTGAAATGTGCGTTGCATTGAATTGTGAATAATTATTAGATAATATGCTTTTATTTTTAGGTCACTAATTATTAAATGTGCTATATGACATCATATGCATGGTTGACTATTAATTGCGGTATTTTGGGTGAGTGAAAATTGTTGATTAGCTGCAAAAATTATAAGAATTTCAAATGCGACCATTTTCGGACGAAGCCAACATAAAGGCAAACTACACGCAACAGTAAGTCTGAAATTATATATATGTCGAAATCGCCACACAGGTACTCCCAGTTGTAAAAGTGAAAATACCTGCGGGCTGAATTTTTAAAGTGAACACCCATGAGGTATTTGTCGTAAAAAATGAGCCTCGCATCTTACCATTTTTGATGATTTGAAAGGTTTAGTATTGGATAGTTGGATGCAATATGACGTTAACGTGTTTTTGCCGGTCATTTTTCAAACAGTTAATGCATGTACAACCTTTATCGTAAATGTCTACAAGAATTAGATTATATGTTTGTGTACTTAAACCAGTATTTTAAAGATGTTAAAACACATTATATGTTGTTTATCTTGCATTCGTGTTAACTGTACAACCAATGCAAGGTTTCGCTATGTTTCGTTTAACGCCCCATTCTATAATACAAGTTCAATTCAGGGGTTTATTGCTTCAAATACCGATGTTATCAATGTTATTCTTAAGCATTTCGCTTTATCAATAACAGATTAACTACAGTCCGAGCTGACGGGTTGACATTTAGCCATCTCCGTGTTATTTATGCGCTCTTCAACTACATGTACTGTGTGAAAGCCCAAATTGTAATGTAACCTTCTCGCGGTTGATGTTGTGGGATCGAATACCCAACTATTAGCTGTTTCAGACCTTTTTTTTAATTATCGGGTATACCATCAAGGAAATGATTCATTGCCAGTGTATTCAAAGCACGAAATGCTATCTCTCTGCCTTTGTGTGAAAGTTTAATAGTGATAGGTAGAGAACGCTAAATACAATCAATTTTGTTCATGCGATGTATGTATTCTGTATAGTTAAGGTAAGTGTTCTTGTCCCGATAAATCATTAGAGTCAGATTTGATGAGGTCAATACTTTTGCCAAGAGATAATAGCACACTTGTAAGAATGCAATTATTTGGTAAGAATAAATATTTGCGATATTTCAATAGATTGTGAGCTATAAACAAAAATATGAATTATACGTTTTCCTTAATACCCCATACACTCATTGTAAAATGTTCGCTTAGAGCTAAACATTTCAATCCATCTAAAATTTTATTTTCTAAAACAATCATAATAATGAAAGGATATTTGCACTTAGTTGATAAAGTAATCGCTTTGTTTCATAAAACTTTAACAATGTTCTATCCACTACACTATCATTATCCCGTTCAGGTGTTATTTCCTTTATTATGAAGCCAGAGTTGCAAGACATTTCAACCATAGTCGGTAAACTCTCCTCTTGGATAAACATAATTTTATAGATTCAATACTAAATATTAAATCTCACTGGAGACACTTAACAGGCTAGCGATCTGATTTTCCCGATAGGTAAAAATATTGATTAAAATAAACCTGGCTGTCAAGATGGATATTTGTACAATTTTAGCCCTCACTTCACCCCAGCAAAGAGGGAAGACAATTCATTATAGTTACGCAGTTGATTACGTTAGCTTGGTGTCGTCCTATTGTGCTGTGTTCAAATGCTGTATAACTAAACTCCACACATAGTTGGAAAGGATTAACGAAGAGCGCTTCCTGATACATTATTCAGAAACATGTCCTCTTGCATACTGTCTATTGTTTATTCAATATTCTAACATATTCGATAATAAATGTTCTCCTATGTCATTTGCCTTTCATCATCTTCATTGACGCACGCTTACATGACGATTTTTTTTTATTTTAATCTCCGTCAACTGAAGCAAAATTGAGCGCATTTAATACAAAATCTCACAGCTTCGTTCGGACAAGTGTCCAACTCAGCTTTTCATTTATAACCGCTTTTCATAAACATATTACTATTACTACTAGTCCTGCTGTTGCTATTACTATTACTGCTACTACTATTACTGCTACTACTATTACTGCTACTGCTATTATTGCTACTGTTATTACTTTTTTTTTTAAAATATGAATTAAGGTCGCATGCGCAACTATGTGCTTTCGCGACCAGTTAATGCCCGAGGGTCGGGCTATTTGATTGGTCGGGACCAAAGGTAACTTTGACTACACTAGGCTGTGTTGTCGCAGTCTCCCCGGCACCCGCGTTAAATGGCAGTCTCGCCTTAGAGTAAAATGTCGGGTTAAATGCGTAGGCTATGCAAGATTCACGTCCAGGAGAACAAAAACACCCCTTTTTGTTTGACCCAATTTTGTACAGTTCTATACTTTTCTATTTTCACAAGATAAGAATAGTCCACTTGTCCAATCTAACAGTGTAATAGTATATGAAAATCAGTTGAAAATAATTTTGAATAAATACACAGTTAAAATATAATTTAAATGGATATCATGGATATGTCATAATAGGGTATATATATATATATATATATATATATATATATATATATATATATATATATATATATATATATATATATATATATAGCGAGAGAGAGAGAGATCTACATATATACATATAGATGTACACAGATACACATATCCATATATACATATCCATATATATATATATATATATATATATATATATATATATATATATATATATATATATATACATCCGCATATACGTCTATATTTATTGAGTACTGAAAGAAAAACGAATTTTTTTTCATTTCATAATGTTACCCAGTATATTTATCTGTGCTTATACATGTAGAGGTTGCATCGTATATGGTATAGCTCTAATATTTGTTTTTTTTTAACATTTATTAAATAAACAATGTAAATTATTATTTTTTTTTTTTAAATCGCCTATTCTATACCCGTCAAAGAATGTAACCTATTTGGCAAATACTATTATTTGCTCTGTCGCTTTTTCTATGCAAAACGACCTAACCATTCTGGACAAATCTGCAGAATTTTCTGCATATCTGATAATTTAGGGTCTGGAAAAATTATGTCAGTTCTCCTCCACAATCGTTCAGTTCACGCTATTCGAACATGCGACAAATGGGCGGGAGCTCGAAAAATTAAATTTAATATACATATAACATTAATGTTTCAATTTCAGTTTTACTTGTTTTAAACCCAAGGGAAGTAAAGTTAGGAAGCGAATGTCGATTATGCAAATACAGTTTCTACATTTTACTAACACAACGGATTAAATATTCAATGATACAATTGTCTTTAAGCACAAGAAGTATAAGTCTTGTTTTTCGTTTCTTCCTTTACTGTAAACATTGGGAATAGCTCGTCAACTGCCTTTAAATGTTTCTAAGACAATATCAAGAACCTTTCATGAAGGATTCTGAGTTCAGTTTATTGACGAAAAATAAAACAATAAATAGTAATTTATGAGCGAACGTACATATGCATGCATATATGTATGCATATATGTATGTATGTATGTATGTATGTATGTATGTATGTATGTATGTATGTATGTATGTATGTATGTATGTATGTATGTATGTATGTATGTATGTATGTATGTATGTATGTATGTATGTATGTATGTATGTATGTATGTATGTATGTATGACTGACTGACTGACTGACTGACTGACTGACTTTATTTCCTCTTCAACAGAGATTACATCAGATTAATCAAATTCAAGATAATATAAAATCATGAAATACAACAGAAAAAGTGTATATTAAAAAAATGGTGAAACGTATACCAGTGTAATTATCAATGTAGTTCTTTCTACATGACATATGTGATTATGCGCGCACACACACACACACACACACACACACATAAATGTACACACATATACATATACACACACAAACACATACACATACACATATACACACACATACATCTATACATATATATGTGGAACAACATGAAACCATTCTCAAATGAAAAAGATAGCAAAATGTGACATTCTTATATTATATAAGACAGAAAGAATTATATCTCCGTGATCTGTCATACAACAAAATTGCGGAATTTGACAAGAACAGGATGGCCTTTTGTCTTTGCTTGTTTTTTTTTAAAAAAAATTAATTAATTTAATTATTTAGCTTAACTACTGTATATTGCTGTTATGATATGACATGTTGCTTGAGAGTAGGGCATGCATTTTATTATAAAATGAGGTTATGCTTTTTGCCGTTACCAACATGAGTTTATCCCATACGTCATCGTCGATAGACGACAAGCAATCTACTCTGCTTCCAAGAAGTGCCTCCAATAGTATATCGTCTTCTTGATTGAATAAAATAACCCCGTCTCTCACCTCTAAAGTGTCAATCACCCTCTCAAAGAAGACGTTTCGTTCTTCAAGTAGCATTTCACAACCTAAGATAAGATGTTTCGCTCTGTCGTCAGTCTCTTTTCCACAGAGTTTGCATATCATAACTTTTCCAACAGGTATGATATATAGTTTCACTATTTCAGAGAGAGGCCATACCATAGATGGAAATTTACGCCCAAGAAACCATATACTGCTTGGTTTTAAGTCCAAATGAATGTTTCTGAAGTGAATTAAATCGCCCCTTAGCTCAATATCTGTATTCCAGGTTGATTCTTCAAGTTTTTGAATATTATCAATAATATACCGATTCCAAACAAGTTTACCTTGGGTTTGTACTCTTACTGCATAGTCTAAAAGAACACTTCCCATACCATATTTCTTGAATATTTTGTCAATATCTGCTATAAACCCCGTCTGTGTTAGTGGGTTGGTCAAGTACTGACATAAGCGCAAAGTGAAAATCTTTTTCCAGATAAGAGTCCAATCGCCCCTACACAGCCGGTTGAAAAAACACAATTTCATCTTATCTATGTATGCTTCCATTGACCAGAGTCCTAAGGTACTACGCGTTGCCTCTGTGGGCGAATATTTATCGAAAGCTTGCATTCGTCGCGCTGCATATCTCTGACATAGCTCAAGTTCTTCTATATTGGTGATTGTCATATCCGACCATAATTGACATCCATATTGGACTGCGGGTAGCATGATTCTTTTCCAGATTTTCATACTTGTTAGAGGGTTCATTCCCCCGTCTCTGATACCAATAAAATAAAAAGTGTTTAATAAGTGTTTACCTTTATCGCATGCTTCTTTTATCGCGTCATTAGGTTTAAAGTTGTACTTTAGAGGTATGCCGGCATATTTCTTACTTTTGACTACTGGAATTGGCGTTTTGTTGAATAGAAAAGAAGGGATATCAGTTCTTCTTTTGTTTGTAAAGAGTATGCTGCAACTTTTATCTGCGTTATATTTCAATCTCCACCTTTTAGCATAATTAGATATTGTATCGAGCAGATGCTGCATCGAATGATGCGAATTAGCCATTACAGTTGTGTCATCCGCTAATAAGACACACGGCAGGTGGAGATCGACAAGTTTTAGGCCTCGCAAAGTTTGATCTAAATCAGTGATCAAATCGTCTATCATAACGAGAAAGAACCAAGCGGACAAGATACAACCCTGCCCTACACCCTGTTTAATATTGAAATATTTGGACAATTTGCCCGCAAATAAAACAGAACTGGTCACTCCCTTAAACGAGTCTTTCATGATGCGCCACGTCTTCCCTTTTATGCCAAGTTTGTACAGCTTGTAAAATAACCCATTGTGCCAGACTGTATCGAATGCCTTAGCATTATCAAGAAATGTTGCATAGACAGGAGTATCTTTATCCATATAGTAGCATATAGATTCTTTGATACAAAACGCTGCAGTGATACTACCACAATTATTCCTAAAACCTTGTTGCAATGGATTTGGAAAATTAATTTGCTTACAAAATATAAGTAGTCTATTATATATAATTCGCTCTAGGATTTTCTGAAGCACTGGAACTATAGTTATATCACGGTAATTATTCATATCTAATTGGCTTTTTCCCCCTCCTTTAAATATTGGTATTACTAAACCTTGTTTAAAATGGCATGGGTACTCCTCGGCCTCGTACACTTTTTTGAAGACAGTTTCATGTAACTGTACACTGCTTTGTGTCCGCAAACAGTAAATGCTCGGCAACAATACCGTCATGACCACATGCCTTATCTATATTGAGAGAACTAATTGCACTACTGATTTCTTCTCTAGTGGGAATTTTGTCAACAGCTTCATTAAAGTGGGAATGGGTTTCTATACTCTGTTTTTTTAACCTCTGCTAAAACCATCTGGTAATGATTCCCATCATACATATAGGTATTGTCAGGTAGTGACAAATTGGAAAAACGATTTGCCCATAAATCTCTTATAGAGTCGTGGTCGCATACGATTTTTCCGTTAGATTCAATTTCGTATATGTAATCACGTGTATGTCTTTTATTCCGTATAAACTTATAGAAAGTGGAAATATCGAGCTCTGCAGCCTTTTCAAGCTCACTGAACTGTTCTCTATCACACATTTCTTTTGCTCTCAGTAACTCTTTTCCAAACAGTTTCTTCGCTTTCTTATAGTTCGCGTATGACTGAAATTCCCATCCTCTTGGCCTACCATCAGAGATCCATACCCTACGTTTCAGCCTCATTTCTGTATGAAACTTTTTTACGTTTAGTAGTTTCCAATAGGGGTTAGCGTACGGGCAAAACCTTTTTATGAGCAGAAACCTAGAAGCTGCGTCATGTAAGATCTTTACCGTGTCTTGAATAATACTTTCAATATCAACATTTGTCATTAGTTGTACATATGCAGTTGCGCTAAAAATGCATTGCGTGTTGCTTCCTTATACTTATTTATTTGTTCTGCCGATGCTTTCTTCCAATTTATGGAGGGAATTATATGTTTGTCAGCCATGATTATATTATATGCAAAAGGAATGACCAACTCTATTTTTACAGGATGATGATCTGAAATGTTCAAAGGATGGTCATCAATTATTTCGGCCTTAACCACTAAATCGAATTTGCTTTTTTGTAATAGTATATGGTCTATCAACGATTTGGATTTACCATCGATTGAGAAAAATGTAAAGTCAGACCCTTCACAAATAGATTGACTATTAACGGATATTAAGTGCCTATCAGTCATAAACTTTTCTAGAATAGTGCCTCTAGCGTTTGTTGTTAGACAGTTCGTTTTGGAGCTAAGCAGTGAACTCAACTGGCCATTGAAGTGCATGTATGTATGTATGTATGTATGTATGTATGTATGTATGTATGTATGTATGTATGTATGTATGTATGTATGTATGTATGTATGTATGTATGTATGTATGTGTGTATGTGTTACAATTTACAAATTATTATTAAAGTCTATATCGAGCATCTCTGATTGAAGGCAGTCTATACCTATATAAATGTAACGTGCAGTACAAGTAAGTCAATGTATGAAGACGTCAAAATAAAAACAACCTGGTTTATCAGCGATTAATACTGAGATATGTTAAGTGTCTTCAATTTGATGTGAGCCATACAGTATTTCCATCATCGCAGAAGTCGCTAGGTCACTGGATTGTAATTGATGGGTAACATTTTAATTATAACTAGTCAAAGTCCAACAATTATAAAAAGAACTGAGAAATTCATGAATCATAAACCGACCAAATGATTCTCAAGGAAATGACTTGCAAGAGATTTTGCCTGACATTTATGAGTACACATAGGAGATGTAGGAATATTTTACGGAAAGGCAATTGTCTCGCGAAGCGAGAAATAAAGAGCACCTTAACGTACAAATAACTAAGCAAGAAGTACATAAAGAAACAGTGAAAAGTAACTCGCATGAACATATACGTAGAATATTTAACACAGCTTTTAATTTGTGACATTCTGATCCGTTACATTTATCATATGATATTTTGCGATATTTTAGTACATCAGGGCTTTGCACATTATTCACAAGGCTATTTGTGGATAACATATGTTTTAAATTTACAGATTTATCTATTAAAAAATAATTGCATGTCTCTCAAGAATGTTTAATAAGATAATTAATTATATTATATTTTTATAAATAAGAATTCAGTCATAATAGATGGTATTTGTTTGAATGAACAAAGTATCCACTAATTTGCAAATGTTATATTCTTTGTATATAATACATACTTTGCTTGATTTTGATATAAAATTGAAACGGACTGAATTTGTATCCAACGTCTTTTTGTTTAAAGTTAATGCAAGATGTCGCATTGCAGTAGATTAAACCTACAATTAACGTGTGTTCGACTCATACTTTATTTCATTTTTTAAAGAACTGGTATGCCTGCTTACAGTGTTATCCTTTTTCCTTCCGTCTTTCGTATCAATTTTTGACAACGTATTCACGGGTTACAATGAACGAAGATAAATGAAATATTAACATTATAAGCACAAAAAATTATTAATTATACTGATTTCTTTAACTAAGCAAAAATTATTAAGATTAAGCGTTCTAAAATAATAACCATAACAATTTAATGTAGGTTATTTATTTTCCTCAGTGGTAGATCGTATTATGTAGAAATAAAAATTGCATCTATCAGTAAAGTTCATTATTACAGTAAACAACTTAATCCGCTTGTAGTTTTGTATATGAATTCAGTTTAGATTTTTTTAAAAACAAATAATTACACAATGTCATACGTACGGTTTGATTTTTCAAACAATGTTTATGGGACTGAAGATAAACACATTTCAGCAGTATTAAAAATGTGTTTTATAAAGATGGCCGCTATCGCTTAACCGGCTTGAAGCAGCTGTTCCGTTTTGTGCTTTTTATGATATATATATATATGCTGGTTGTCTTTCTTCCTCTACATTATTGTGTTTCATCATGCATTGACTGTTCAGTTCGTATGTGTTTCTTCCTCTCCTTGTTTTGGAAACGAGAACAATTAGAATTGTCCTCAATTGTTTTGCTCCGCTTCTACAACGTCTTTTGTGCTTGAATAAACCGCCATCACGTGATCGCCAGTCAACCCGCATATGCTTTGATGGACCCTCATTATTTGCTTTAAATGACCTCTCCTTGGCTCAACATTGTGTTCAAGACTAGACGAACTGGGACTATATTCATCAATACTTAAATTTAAACGGAAGTGAAAAGGAAAACGTTGCTTCAAAGCCGGTCGTCGTAGAACAGGAAAAATAATTCCAGTTTTCTCCCTTTCGCCCTTTTTCGGCTAAACAATTAAAAATTCGGCCGTTAATTTAGATAACTTGGTGTAAGTCCCTATTAAATCGCTTACCGTTGTGTCAACTATCCTATAGATACCACTGTGTATTGCGTTATTCAACGCCGAGTCAATAGGACCACAGGAAAAACGCACATATATAGTTAATTTTATCGACGATCAGTAAATATTGATGTCTTCCTCACAGAAAAATGGTTAAAAGGATCAGGATGAGCCCACGTCCGCGGATCTAACACCCACCGGTTACTCCATCAAGTCGTTGCCCGCCACTCTCACGGAGGCGGAATTGCCGTCATAACAAATAATTCTATGATAAAATGTCTTAAATATAACACAACCTTTAATTTCTGCCACATATCGTTTGAGCTCGTCCAAACAACACTCACACTGGAACAAAGGCTAGTTAATTGTTTCTGCCTCTACCGCCCTCCCACTAGTAGAAGAAAAACACAAGCTGACTGAATCTCTCGTTTTGGAGCAGTTTCTGAATCTCATGGAGTATGGAAATTCGATAGGTGGCAATCTGATTACTCTTGGTTATTTCAACTTTCACTTTTGACTGTCCTGGAAACCCATACACATTAAAACTTCCATACATGTTTTCAACCCTAAACAGTCAGTTAACCAACCCACATGGTCATATTTTAGACTGGATTCTTCATAGACATGATGATGTCTGCATCGATCCCTAACCCTTCACATTTATTTGCTGCTAAGAGAAACCTCCGTATGATAAATATAACCAAACTAATGCAAAACATCCAAGCAAAACTAACAACGTGCTTACCTCCTACAGCAGAACAACTCGATAACTGCCTGCGTTCAGTGCTTGAAAAACATGTCCCAGCCACCAAGTGAAGAGTATCAATTTAAAAATATTTTCCACGGTATAACAGTGTTATGGACCAGCTTCGCACTGCTGAAAGAGACGGCCGTAAAGCGGAGAGGTTTCGGCTTTCCACCAGACACACTATTTATAAGCAGATTTATGAAGCCACTAAGAAGAACGTCACAAGCATAGCTCATTTAGCCAAATTATCCAACCCAGTACTAAGATCATAGAGAGCTAAAGCTTCAAAGAGCTCTTCGAGATTACTAACAAACAATTGTCAAGAACACAGACGTACACCACTTCCAACTATCTTCTATCCAGTAGACCTTCTGGACCTGTTTGCAAATTTCTTCCCTGACAAGGTACAAACCATTAGAGATAAGCTTGACAACACAATTTAAATTGACTCGTCATCACCATACACTTACGATAAAGAATTCCAGCGACAACCGTTATCAGCAGTTGAACCTGTCTCTATGAATTTAGTATGGACAATCGTGACGAAAAGTGTACCAAAGTTATGTGAATTTGATCCAATTACAATATCACTGCTGTTTGAGTGCTTAGATCCATTATTGTCTTCACTAACTGATGTCATTAATATGTATCTCTCATCAGGGGAATTCTCATCATTTTTCAAAAAAGCCATTGTGAAGCCTCTGCTGAAGAAACCAACACTCAATCCTATCGATCTAAAGAACTACCAACTAGTTTCTAATCTACCGTTCATATATAAAATCTTAATAAATTTTGTTCTAACCCAACATGTATCACTTGTTACAGTACTGACACTGCTCTTCAGAAAGTAATTAATGACAATCTCTCTGCTTTGGATAGCGAAAAGATTACAGTCCTCAACCTCCTTGATGTGTCTGCAGCATTTGACACAATAGACCATGATATATTACGTCACCTTCTGCAGCATTTATTTGGCATTCATAGTACAGCCTTATTGTGGTTCAAGTCCTACCTAGTCAACCTAACTTGTATATGCAAATGGAATACATTCCAGTCCAGTTGACCAAGTGTCATAGATCAGCATCCACTCCTCCACCAATTGTACGCTGATGACACCAAAATCTACAAATCTATCCACCCAACTGAAGTTGATGCCACCATCCAAGGGGTAGAGAGGTGCATTTCTGATGTGAAATCATGGATAACATGTAACAAGCTGCAAATGAATGTGATAAAGTTGGTGCCATTCTGATCACAACACAAAGACATTCTCATTCACGTCATCTACTTCAAACAATAAGTATTAGCAACACCAACATTAAATTCACAGTCAGTAAGAAACCTAGGTGTCACTCTGGGCAGTACTCTCACACTGGACCAACATGTCATGAACATGCAAGGCTGCATATCTTGAGCTGAGCGGCATCAGCTCCATTCGCAAATATCTTTCAGTTGATGCCTCAAACACACTTGTGTGTTTATTAGTACTTTCAAAACTGGACTCCTGTAACTAAGTTATGTCTGGTTCGTCTCAATATCTACTCCGAATCTTCAAAGAGTTAAAAACACAGATGCTCGAATCATCTTTAGAGTACCACGATCAGAGCACACCTCTCCGCTGCTATGTACATTACATTGGCTATCCATTCGAACCAAAATCAAACACAAAATTAGATCTCTGCCCTACGTTTCACTGACGGACTCCAGTGCAGCATACCTATCTGGCCTCACCCATGTGTACAGAAAAGCAAGATACTGACGCTCCTCTTCTGACAATCGTATACTCATTATTCCCACTATGAAAACGAAGTCATATGAACAATGTTCATTTGCATACCAGGGCCCAGCAATGTGGAATGAATGTCCCATTGAAATTGGACACAGAGAATTAGTGATCTCCTTCAAGAGTGGTCTTAAAACTCACCTATTTCGCCTGCAAGAACAAAATGTAAAGACCTAATAATGATTCCTACATTAAATATCTTCAGCATTTTCTATGGTTTCTAATTTCATTGTGTTTTGTGTGTGCTGAGAACGTCTTCATTTTCAATAAACTATTACTAGCGACGTCATCAATTGTCAAAGGTGGGGACACAGTTGTGTTTGTCACAAATAAAGCAAGCAGTCATCTTAACAGTACTGGTTCCACCTTTATTTAAATGTGAAATGAAAATGCACAGTTTTGTTGGAAGATAATTATCCGGATGTTTTCGTGGTTTTAATTGCTAGATACAATTTACCTTATCTTAAGAAATGAATACATTTGTCATTTAAAAGAAGAATAATGATAAAATACTCTACCAATTGATTACAAAAATTATAAACAAATCTTGAAAACCACTGTTAGAGGCGAGAAGCAAAATAAATGCAATTTATTTTTCTTTTGGAACTGTTGTGTGTAAGATTGAAGTATAAACATATCTTTCAGATGAATACGGATCGTCTGATTCAGTTGAGTATGGATGGTCTGTTTCAGATGAGCAAGGATGGTCTGTTTCAGATGAGTACGGATGGTCCGTTTCAAATGAGCAAGGATGGTCTGTTTCAGATGAGTACGGATGGTCCGTTTCAGATGAGTAAGGATGGTCTGTTTCAGATGAGTACGGACGGTCCGTTTCAGATGAGTAAGGATGGTCTGTTTCAGATTAGTTCGGATGGTCCGTTACAGATGAGTAAGGATGGTCCGTTACAGATGAGTACGGATGGTCTGTTTCAGATGAGTACCGATCGTCTGTTTCAGATGAGTACGATCATCTGTTTCACGAGTACGGATGGTCTGTTTCAGATCAGTGTGGATCGTCTGATTCAGATGCGTACGTATAGTTTGTTTCAGATGAGTACGATCATCTGTTTCAGATGAGTACGGATCGTCTGTTTCAGATGAGTACAATCATTTGTTTCACATGAGTACTGATGGACTGTGTTTCAGACGGGTGAAGATAGTCTGTTTCAGATATTCACAATGCTGCTAATGTTGTAGATGCTAAATGGTATGAAGAGTGTCATTCTAATGCAAAACATGGTGTCGCTTACCAAAACGTGGCCACCATATACCGGTTTGGTCCCGGTATCTGCGAATAACGTTAGTACGTGTACCACAAACCACATTCCGTGTATAGTTCCTGTTTTTGTTGGCATCCAAGATCAAACTTAAATATATTCATAAGTAAGACCTGACTTGTGATAAATCAACAGCAGTTTCCCAAACGATAATAGAATATACTTTGATTGCTAATTAATTTTATGTCAATTATTGGAGGGAAATATCTTTTTCATCTACATGTCTGAACGAATGCATTAAATCTTTTCAAAACCTTGTACAGGATATTATAAAACGCGTGCTTGTTATTTTCATTCGGTGTGCAATATTTTCTTGATGTTTTTGTTTTCCATACCAGAAAAGAACGAATAAGTAATAAATAAAACATCTGTGTCGGTGTTAAGATAGATTCACTAGAAGATAAATCATTGGATGAAGGCTTTATTTACACGTTGTTTGACACCCTATTAGTATGCGCATATTTAAAATTCTCTTATGCTGAAATATGTCTGCCTATATTTTCTTTTATATCCTGAACAATGTTTTCTGTAAAGGGATATCATTATCTTTGTGTGGGCATTTATGATCCTCCGTGGTGGAGATAACACCATTTATCATTCAGGTGTCAGAACGTGTCAAGTATGAATTTAATTTATGATTACATAATCATATAAAGATATATACAAAGTATAATCACGTCAATATTTCACATTGATTAAATACATACATTTTAGATATGCATAGACTGCATGGGAAAGAAACGATATGTTTTATTTGCTTAAGCCATTAAATGAAATATGTTTACGAAGAACACCAAACTAGTTGATCACACGCCAGTTCATGTTGAGATTTGAGTTCCAAATAAATATCACGACCCAAGCAATAAAAGCTGATTTTGTGCTACAGGCTGCCATTTGATTTTTAAGTCGCTCATTTAACTAATTTTTTCAAATAAGTAACAGTTCATTAATGTTCTCTCATGACCGAAGTTCCTGTTTAACTGCACAGCCTCACGAAATTACCCAATACGGATACTGCTCTTTAAGTTTTCTAGGCGACATAAATGCGACAATACTAAATTTAGGCTGACTCAGTTTTTTACTGAACACAGGACTTACTATTGATACCAACAAATCTGGTTGGGAAACTGATAAATAATGATCATTTCGAAGTTATTGAACATAAAGGGAAAATAATTCGTTCCATTATCTGATCCAACTAAAATTTGCTTAGCGTTTATGTACGGGCAATTGGATCCTGTCGCCACGCACATTATATTTGCCTTTTGGCACGTTCAGTTGTTTTCTTGTTGCGGTCAAAATTAATATTACACCGAATTTTGACTTCTCGGTTGTCGATCTTTGGTATTTAAATCCAGTAAGCACGCATGAATGTCGGACATTCAAGGTTGTCAAGTCCACAACTTAACTTACTTTTAATGTCACATTTTGTTATGCAAAGATATTTTGGTAATATCAGGGCGTGTACATATTTTATTGACAATATAGAGTAAAACAGAGTGTTGAAGAAAGCATTAAAAGATGAAAGAAATTTCAACTTTTATCGGGTCTGGTTAACATATAAAAAAAAGTAAAAGGTTTGTATCAAACGTAGAGAGACAGGAATATATGCTTAATAAGGTCATATATTGATAGCAATATGACACTCACTGATGTGAATGCATTGGCTTCACCCATTTTCCCCAGCAACAATCCCCTAATTAGATAATTAGTGTCTTAAACACACGCCACGTTCATCCTCCAGCGATTAGCTGACGGGAATATACACTAAACAAAATACAAGACTATGATAAACCGTACCAATGTCAAGCAATTACATACTTAGCCTACATTAATTAATTCAAGACCAGATAACGCTCGTCGAGTATAGGGGTCTGTTGTTTCGTTGCTAGTTACTTACATCACATATTGTTTTGAATAACAATAAATATACTGAAGATAGAAAACAGGTGTAGCAACAATGCATGAGATTATGGAAATGTTATCGTCGAGCGTGAATAAGGGCTTCTCAAACGTCACCTCTAGGTACACCTTTACATAAAATACGGGTAAGCTATATAAGTAAATGATAAATAAGGTTATTTGTACGGAAAATATTTTATGGTTTACTCTTTCAATATCTAAAATAGGGTATATCCATTATATCATACAGGCTATATAGAAAAATCGAATTATGGTTACATAGGCGAGTGGGCTCAGGTCTTTTGAATACAAGTCAGGTACAAATGCACAAGTCAGGTACAAATGCACAACAGACCCAGATTTGCTGGCGCATAATACTAAATCCTGAATTTGTATACTATTCGGACGGTACGTATGCAAAATACCATTTGTCCTTTTACAAAGTGTACAATTTTAGGAACTGTTAAACACCCAAGTCGGATGAATTATTCTCTTAAAAAGTACAATATACCATATATACTCGCTTATAAGTCGGATCCAAGTACATTATGAATCACAAAATTACGACCATACAACGTGGAGCCTTTATATACTCATTACTGAATTACTGTATGGTTCTCAAAATGCGGAGATATAATATTTTATACTGTGGTGTTTTCCAAATGCAAATATATCAAAACATTTCAAAATATCGATATGCTGCTTTTGCTGTTCGTCAATTGTACCAAATTAGAACATTTTTCGCGTTTAAATCTAGATTAAAATTACTCTGAGAGAGAGAGAGAGAGAGAGAGAGAGAGAGAGAGAGAGAGAGAGAGAGAGAGAGAGAGAGAGAGAGAGAGACCTCTATTTTATAAATTAGGTACAAACTAGCTGGATTAATACGAATAAACATCCTTTCCGAACATGATCGGCGTTTGGGGGTGGCAAGTAGGGAGTTTGCCCCAGGCCCAGCTTTTGACGGGGGCCCGCGGTTCAGGCCTTAGGTCGTGTTCATGAGTTTGTCAAGCTATCTTCTCCAGTAAATTGGAAACGCTGATACAGGCCGCACGTAATGCAAGCAAGTCGCGAAGTCAACTTAGTCAAGTCCGTAACGCAATTAACAGGTGGCAGCACAGATTCAGACACTAGCCATTTCTATTAAAAAAAAGTTGTACACGAACAGAATTTTTTAAAAATGCATTATGAAAGAACTAAATTCGTGCGCCAAATCGCGAAAATTGATCCAGTCTAGACATAGCATACCAATCGAGATACTGATACTCTGGCCACGCGCGGTCATGGTCAGCCCTAGGCTCCGCGAACTCCTAACGCCGCCTCTGTGTCCAAAAGTAAACGGGGATATGACGTTAAGATGGGAGACTTCGCGGCCTAGGAATAAAAATGGGATAATACTTGATCCACGATGCATGCCCCGTCTGACATAAAGACTCTTTGATACTCGGTTTCAAATCAGTACACGGTTTTTTAAAATCAGATGGTTCTTGGGATAGGGAAATTTTAGCAGCGCGATCTGCTTTTTCATTACCTTTAATATCAATATGGCTAGGTAACCAACAGTGTACCATATTGTGGGAGGTAATACGCTCAGTATTTTGACAAGAATATTGGTTAATAATGGATAGTAGTAATGTTGGATACTATAGCGTCAAGGGAAAATCCAGTCAAAAAGGGTCTGGGAACGTATGGCGTCAGCCAGGTGGGACTGTATAGAGTCAAGGGAAATTGATTATGGTGGGACTGTATAGCGTCAAGGGAAATTTAACTTGGTGGGACTATCTAGCGTCAAGGGGAATTTAACATGGGAACTCTTTGGGCATATCTAGTGTCAAGGGAAATTTAAGATAGGGAATATTATTGTTATTTGGGACTGTCTAGCGACAAGAGAAATGGAGGCAAAGAAAGCAAATATCTTTTCGAGGTATATGAGTGGCCCTGAAAACAGACCACACAATCTCCTATCAAAACAGAAGGGAAGGAAAATAAAACTACACAATCTCCTATACACACAGAAGGAAAGGAAAACAAAACAAGGATAATTAAGAACATCATACATTCTATGTGACATATGTTCATTGTTTTCATTCATTCATTAATTTAATAAAAGGGTAGTAAGATATTTATTGTCGACTGACTTCTTAACATATCTCAAATTTAAGGGATGTCCTGTGTTTCTCAGCACACGCTACAAACAATGTTGCCAAGTTGTAACAAATCTAAGTCGAAGGGGAAAAAAAGCAGCACCAAAATATGCTTTGTTCTATCGAAAGTCTAAGATGTGTGTTTTGATTTGAAATTCAAAAGTTAACCATAGGCAGGGTCATAAAGTGTAATGTCACTCGCGTCAATCATTGTTACATTGTTGTTACAATTCTTCCGAACCTGTGTTTTGGTTCTGGTATTTTTCTTTCAAAGTTAGCCATAAGCAGGGTTATACAGTGCAAGATCACTCGCGTCATTCGTGAAATAGTTTTGCATTTGTTTCCTTTCTAAAAAAACGTTAGATCTCATGCTTATACAAATTTCCGTGACACATTGTAGTGCCAAAAATAAAGGTAAAGCTCTGATAACTTAATTGTACAAGTTTATCAACTCAAGATTTTATTTCATCCAACGATTTACTGATTGACTATTTGTAAGGGTGTAGCGTTTGAAAAACAAATTACATGACAAACGAAAATTATGGTGTCTACTGATTAAAATTTTGGAGAGTTATCTTGAAACGGGAACATCTACCATTAGGATTTCAATGAAACGTATTACGACGGAGAGAGAGAGAGAGAGAGAGAGAGAGAGACAGAGACAGAGAGAGAGACAGAGACAGAGACAGAGAGACTATATTATACCTACTTTTAAAAAGAATCAGGACATTTACGCTTGTTTTGTGGTATATTTTCTCCTAGAAAGATTCAAAGAAACACACATCCCACTTAGAAAATCAATTCCATAGGAAAGGTCCACGATTTTAAAATATCACCAGAGTGAACCGATGACAAATACGACTAAAATGTTCTCACAAAATAGTTAATCCAAATACGCTGTGATGTATTTGACTCTAAAATTGACATAATTTCCGTGGGATCGCCCAGGGTACGATAGTTTTTGCTTTAGTTTTACGTCTTTTTTATATAAATAATCTAGCGGTGAAACACGACCTATCTCGAAACTAGGCGAAGAGCTACTGAAGTCAATTCGAAGTGAACGCGGTAAGAAAATTAGTCTAGCCAATGAAATTGTTTATGATGAGTGATGCAATGTTTCGTACGAAAGTAGTATGGCAAAATAATAAATACGTTCTCAAGTTGTTCCCATTGCAGTGCAGACTGGAATGTGAACTTAAATCTCTCCATTGTGTATTGTAACATTTCTTCTTACCACATCAACTACTGAATGGTCACAGTACTCGTGTACCATTTCTGTTTACCACATCAGCTACTGAACGGTCAGAGTACTGGTTCGCATTTTGAAACTGACAATTTATTTGTATCACATTTAAACATTTTGACGTACACACTCACATCGGTATAGTCAGGAGTGCTGCAGTATTTAGTGGCATGGTTTTTTTGTTTCTTTTTTTTTTCTTTTCTTTTCAAACTTGTGAATCTGGGATTTGTACGAATCAACGAAGCAAATTCAGTGAATCTCAAGGATAAAAACCCAAGCTGTATGTTTATTGATGTGAATATTTACATAAGAAACAATATGACCTGCAAAACAAAGATATACGGCAAGCATGATTAGAATGAACACAACAACACCTAACTAGTAACAAAGAGATGTTTTTCTTCACGTCCGCGTAACTTAGAGTTTCAATCCTCTTTCAAGACAAACTTGGTATCATTTTGTGAGCGTGAAATTAAAATATTGAAGAAACTTTGCTATATACCATAGTATATATAATTCAGCAACAAATTAAACAACATAAATACCGTTACAACAATAGAAAGCCCGAAATCGTCTATTAAAAAAGAAATGCGTTTAAAAAATAATTAAAGATTAACGATGGCTAAGCAATAAAACCGAACTTAAGAAAAGCAATGACATTTGTATATAGGCCTCTCACTTTGATATTGTATGCGGATGTAATCTGCCATGTATAAACAGCTTGAAAAAAGGTATACGCAAAGAGAAACCTATCAAAACAAAACATACAATTCACACACAGGCAGAAGCCAAAACGCAAATCTACTAATCACACGATAGAAAAAAGGATGTGTAAGTGTCAAAAGCTAAAGTCATATAACTTTTGTACGGTTTGTAACCTTCCACTTGGGATAATGCGAAATATCATAAATTATTATCACAAACAATATTGAAACATAGCAGCCTTGACAGTGGTTGTTTATATAGATCCACTAAACTTCACAACTTGCTTGCGCTGTCTCATACTTTGGTCTCGGGAAGGATCCCCTTTGTAGGTGTAGCAACTGTGGTAAGAGTAGAAGTCGTTGTCGCTGCTGTCAAATAAGAGTAGATTATTTTAAAAAATGGATCTAGTATTTTATATCTTTTTAAAAATCAAATAAAGAAATACAGTTGTTGGATAGACAAAGTGGTCAGCAACAAAGTAAAAGTGACAGAGAGAATGAGACATCGTAGTCGAGAAGCGTACTTCTGGAGTACGTACGTGTCCAAACGTCACAGTACCTTCTCAATTACACTTGATGCAAAAGCAATGTTATTTCCGCGTGAGACCATGCGGCTACTATCCTACGGATGTCATTCAATCCAAAGTAACCTCCAGGTAATTTTACTGTATCGAAATGAACTTGTGAAAGACGAATATGGGATCGTGTCTGACCCTAGTCAAACTCATTTGGTCATTTTTGACGATATGTAAGGGGAAGACGAAGAAGAAATTAAACTGTGGTTTACGCGTAAAGGGCATCATCGTAATACCAGTGTCATTTATATTACACAAAATTTATTTCAACAAAGTAAAACCCATCGTACCATTAGTCTCAATGATCATTACGTGGTCTTGTTTAAAAGTCCTCGAGATAAATCGCAATTGCATGTCTTAGCCAAACAGTTAGGAACACCTTGGCTGACTCATGCGTACGATGATGCCACTCAAACTCCACACGACTATGTACTCGTGGATTTAAAACCCACCACTCCCGATTATTTGCGATTTCGTACCGATTTGTTTCACGACTGGTGTCCTCGTCGTCGACATAACAATATGAACCACTAAACAAATCTATAAAAACCTCGGTCACATTGACCTTGCCTCATACATCGGCAACATGACGTCCCTTCAGTCTCATCTTCCCATCAAATTGATTCGTGCCTTGTACGGTATCAGTCGCGAAAAAAATCCACAAATACGTGCTCACGTCTTAGAAGCCAGTCTCAAAGAAGTCTTACGATGGTTTACAGTGACAGCACGTCAATTACTGCAAGGCATCATTCACATTCCACATCAAACCAAACGCTTTTTTGACAGAAACAAAGTAGCCTTGACTCAACTGGCCGATCCTCGCATCGACACTCAAATCAAAAAGCAAATCATATTGAAACCTGGAGGTAGCGGTTCTCTAGGAGATGTCATCATTCGTTCCCTTTTAAAATGGGATCCCAATGCTCCCAAAGATCATCCCAAGAAAAAAGCCAAACGAACACCCAAGAAAAAGAACAATGGTGCCAAGATCAAAACACAGAAAAAGAAAAGTTCACAGAAAAGAGTTGTCACCTGCAAAAGAGGCACTTCGGCCAGGACGCAAACTTACCTTTGTAAACTACGACGACCAACAGTACCGCGTTTTCAGTAGCCTCAAGTTCTTCCACTTCTCCGTTGCTGGTGTTGGCAGCCAAATCCAGTTTGACACCCGTTCTTCCTAATTTGATGAAACATTGGAAATCTACATCTCCCAAAACGTCTCCTACACCGGTGACACCCTCTTCCACATTAGCGGTAGTAGTGGCTGCTCACAAAGATCTGCCCTCAAAGTCCAAGTCCAAGAAATATCTGGCATGTTAAAGAGTTTACTGGATTTATCCAAACAAGAACTGTCCCAAATTAGTCCATTGCGAACTCTTTCACGACGTGTGTTACCTGTCATTAAATTGATACGACGGAAAGATAATCAGTGGCGTCGCATTCCAGTATAAAAATGACTTGAGGACAACGACGTGAATCATTATTTTCTGTGCCACTTCTGAACACCCAATGATGTCTCCTCAAAAACATGCACACCACAACCATCGTCGTTCTTCTGTCTTAAAAGGAAAAGGAAAAAGGCAATCTCGTCATCCTACAAAACGCTTAGCCAAACATCGACGTCATCCCTTAAAAAAGACGCAGTCGTTTAATGAAAAAGAAGCGCTAGAAAAGAAGATAAAAGAGTGTGTGTACCAAGTCTTTGACGTCAGTGTAACAAGCAAAGATGTAATAAGAAAGCAAACTTACTTATTCACCCCATAAGGGAAAGAAAAGGAAAGGACTCTACATCCTCGTTTAGCCAAACACGGAGACATGTTGTCCGTCCTGTCTAAAGTCTTTCCAACCATGTGAAATCAAATCATTAAAACGGCCTCCAAAGATGTCATCATTACCGTCTGCGAATGTTGTTTGAATGTCTTGAAAGGCACGATACCTTTGTCTCCACACCAGACAAAAAATTGCTTAGCCAAACATCGACACGTTCTTCGTCAAATGGTCCAAAAGCATATACCCGTACTCCAAAAGAAAAAGATGTTGGTGCAACGCGGAGGATTTTTACCCTTTCTTGCTCCTTTGTTGACAGGCTTAATACCAGGTTTGATACAAGGGGTGACACAAGGGATGACCCAAGGGATGTTTTAAGGCTCTAATGAATAGTCCGTTGCCATCACTATCTACAGCGGACAAGACAGACGTAATCCCATCATTACCCAAGAAAGAAGAACCCCATGATATTTTTCAAACACACACCGCCACTCCCATTCCGAGAAAGATTGCCGCTTCCTTGTTGACCCCTTCCCCCACTCCCCAACGAGAAGAACTCAAAACTTGGGTTAAAAAGACGATGGTCACTCCTCCTTCGATAGAAGTGAAAAAGAAAGAAAGGAAACCAAAAGTGAGAAAAGAAAAGAAGACCAAAGATATCCCATTACCTCCACCACCTCCACCACCACCAGTACCCTCGACGTTTACTCCTGTGACACATCGGACACGTAACACCGTTTCCAAACACCCCCCATTTCGCCGGACCCAAAGCAGTATCATCGAAGAGTGGGTTTAAGAGCTGGAAGTACGGTCAAGACTACAAGATGGTCCAGAAGCCATGTGTTCTTCATTATACGTTTAAAACTGAGATTATGTAGCAAGGTGAGACGTTTTGCGGATGCACTTCATTTGTTATTTTTCTGGAAGAATTATCGGGTTAAATATTTAGTTTCTTCTGCATCCATGATCCCCAAATCGTCAAACATAGTGTGTAGCTTAATGGTGTCATTAGACACCTTATCTTTGCTTATGTTTTCCTTTTTGGAGATTTAGGTATTGCAGGGTTGTTGAATATTGTCTGTTTGGAGATTGTGTTTCTTTGTGCCTGGTAGTGTGGAATGTTAGTAGCTGTATCGGGTTTGTCCATCCTTGGTTTTCTTTGGACTGGTGTTTACAACAGTTCAGAAGGTTGGGTCATGTAGATAGCTTCGAATAATCATGAAGTGTGGAAATTATTCCACGATACATGGTTGGTCATCTGCGTCCGTTACATGTTTAGAACGTTTCAGCTGATGTTTGTGTTTGTTTTTCATTATGTCTTGTTTTATATTCATGACCCATATTCACTCACGTGCCACGTAGTCCAACTAGGGATCACTTTTCGAGTGCCCGGGATACATAGATGGTATATTCGGCAAGTACAGCTACTTCACGATTAACCCGTTAAACCACCGCCTTCTAGAAAGTTGTCTGAGAGTAAGAGAAAGGAAACGTAAAGGGGTAGATAGTAGATGCAACGGTGGTAAGAAAAGAGATAGAGAGAGATAGATAGAGAAAGTGAGCGAGTAAATAAAGACTTCCAAAGGATCGGCGTGACCAGCCAATTTGTTGAGACCGGACCCGTCATGACCACCCGTCCAGCAGAGGTAGAGGCCAAAGTAGCGTATTGCATTTGAAAGCCTCTGCTCAATTACTAGGATCTTTTCCTCCCCCGACACGGGTCACATGCCATGGCAAACAGGTTGCCTCTACTTTGTAGCCTCTTGCGACACGTGGTGAGGCACGTCGGGCTAATTGTTCAACCCCGAACCCGTAGAGGGTGAAATAAACGTCGTGAAAGGTGTTTTCGAATCCACTGGTGTATAATTTTGTTATTACGTAAATAAAATAAATATTTTTGTTGAGGTCAGGCATCCCTTATAGAAACGTTTGATTATATTTCAACAGTTAAACGACTACCAGATCATATGTAAAATACCTACTACTAGTATTTGAAAATAATAGAAAACTCAAAGAAAATTATAATAAACACTAAGCCAGAACTCGGTTGATATGAGAAATGGAAGACGTGATAGAAACCAGTTGTGAAATGTAAATTAAGTTCTACTTATGTTGAAAAAGGAACAAGAAATTTTGTTTTAGCAGCAGGGATTTCGTGTTGGTAACATCTGGAAAGGACTACTGTATGGAGTATCAACCAGCATGCTAAGAAATTGGAAAGTCTTTTTGAAAAACTTGTTCCTTGATTCTTGTTTGAACAATCAATTCATTCCTCTGGTTAGGTCGAATCTCTTTCAAGATATTCCGTGGATCTAGCCGCGTATGATCTTATTGGTGTTTTACAAAAATCGACAAATTTAATCAGATTTAAATTATGTTGCAGTCAATGATTCCTGTTTGATATCTAAATCCATATAAAATGTATCAACCGTAACGAGTTCACTGAAAACGTTATGATTTTCCTTAAACTTTCTTGCTGCTGATAAACATTTTGTTAGTGTTGTTGTTAATGTTTAACGCCATTTTTTTCAGCACAAGATAGGCTATACAAAGCGGCCAGTATTAAAAGTTGAGGAAGAGCCTGTGAAAACCCCTGAAAGAACCTCCGACCCACGAGAAGCTAATGGCAAGCTTTCTTACATACCCACATTGGCCGAACCCGAGACTAGTTACCACACAGACAGAGGTGAGATGGCAGTGCTCTGTAACGGTAAGCGCTTTAGACCGCTCGGCCACTCTGGATCCTTAAATATGTTGTTGGCATCGTCCCACAACTTAAAACTAATACAATATTTTAGGCCAATGTTGTTTCTTTGAAAAACTGCTTTGCGTTCATATTGTGCAAGAATACCAACACGCAATTTTTTGCACTTGCCATGTTAAATATAAGTTTGGTAAGGGACATCGCGTTATAATGAGTAATAATTGATACTATCCCAACTGAAACAAAACAATTTGTTTAATTTCGTAAAGATACGCTCGTAACACACTGTAATGACTCTTGTCGATCATTTTCAAGGATACCAATTGACTGATTCTGATTAACTTTCCTCATTTATTTTTCCGTAGCACGGCACAAGCTGGATGGTTCAATTAGCGAAGTGTCAAGTTTGGGACACGATAATCAAGGGTTGGATTAAGGTCAATGCTACCAGGAGATATTTACGAAAGAAAGGTTGACTGGACAAGTGATTTAAGATTTTATATATTTTCAGTTGCTTTCCAAAATAAATTGCTTTTATCCCAATAAATGTATTATTGTCACACAAAAAATCATTTCATACGACGGTTTAGAGAATAACAAAGATATGAATACAATTAATGAAACAACTGTAATGTACAACTGACGAATGTACTGAACGTTTATGCGAAACGAAAGTCGGAACAGAAGGGGAAAATGCTATTTGTAATCAGTAGCGGCGTGATGGTTCCAAACCCGGGACTATGTTCTTTAGCAGCGTCCGTACTTTCCCACAGAGAACAAATTTAATGTCAGTTGCCATCCTTCCGCATCCCCTCTCTTAAAGAACTGAATTTTGACAACAGTCCTAGTTACTGGAAATAAAAGTAGAGTAGTATTGCATAATTTTCATTGTGACGATCTTTTAATAATCGTTATATTTTTCAAGAATATTTATATGGTTTTCAGATTAATTGATTTTTAAAGAAGTTTAGTAACTGGGGTCCCCAAATCGATTTATCCATCAAAAGTTTGGGAGATCTACTAAATTGTTTGAGTAATTCCTAGAATTATATTTTATGAATGTTACTAAGCTGCTTAGCATGCAACCAAGTATGCAATTTAAAGTTTATAGCGTGGTTAGAAAATAAAACAATTATTACCACTACTCATAACTTTTTGAGCCATATGGTATTTTACTTTTTATCCTGCATTTTCCAACTGATCAACAGATATATCTCAGTTTTCTACGATTTTCTTCTTTAGGCCGTGTTTTAGCTTTGTTCTTTTCCAGTGGCACAGCAGGGTCTTCTTTATAAAAAAAAAATGTTCTTGTTCATCCTATGCACCCTCACATTTCTTTATGTCTATTATCCATGACAATGTCTCTTGGACGTTTTGCCATAGACCTGATCCAGATTACATTTCTTGTATATGTTAGACAGAAAAAGCAGATTTTTTGTCGTTTTGTTAAATACGAGGACATTTAGCATCTGTTCGATAGTATGGCAGATTGCTTCTTCTACATGCATTAAATAGTAGACCAGATCTCTTGTCTTATATTTGTTGGATAGTAGGGTACGTAACTTCTCTTACATATATTGGATATCAGCGTAGATCTTTTACGTATATTTAATAGTAGAGTAGGTAGCTTCTTTTACATATATTGGAAAGTAGGGCAGATCACTTACGTATAAATAGTAGCGCAGATCTCTTGCCTTACATGTATTGGATTTCAGGGCAGATCTCTTGTCTTACGTGTATTGGATATTGGGGCAGATTTCTTGTCTTACATGTATTTAATAGAAGGGCAGATCTCTTGCCTTACATGTATTGAATATCAGGGAAGATCTCTTGTCTTACTTTTATTGGATAGAAGCGCAGATCTCTCGTCATAACTCCAGAATTCTAAAGATTTCGAACTTTATCGATCCTGTAATTTACTGTTTCATATTTTTCATGTATGTCATTTCTTGTATAGGTCAATTTGTCTCAATTTTCATTAAAGTAATAGTTACGAAATGTTATATTTACATATTTCGCAGTCTGCAAAAATCTGTTAAATTTCCCGACTAAATACTTCACATGCCCATAATAAGGAAATTAACCTCAGCGACAGAAAAGTGCCTAATTGAAAACAATAATAAAACGAGGTCCCGAAAAAATACATCGTTTTGTTTCCATTGTGTTTAAGATTTAATCATGAATATATTAGTCTCTAACCTCATTTTTTTCTCCAGCCAAACGATTTTTTTTCAGCATAGACGATAATCCTCCTCCATCATTCCACCTTTCCAAACGTGGTATGATTGATATGGACGGAACTATTCCCAATTTATACATCTTCGTCATCTATTTATCTAATATGTTTCTGTTCCTTTCATTCATTCTTTCATCGTCCCAATATTATTGTGTTCCATTACCGGTATTTATGCAGTCACCATGTAACAGTATAACAGTTGTAATGGAGACGGAACTTCTGAAAACGATATAAATGGAAAGAGGGGATGAATAAAAAAAAGTATGGATATTGTATCCAAAATCGTCTAATAATGAATCATTTTAATGATTTAGCAGAACTTACAAGGCACACCCTCTTCTTGGGATCAAACGGCAGATTGACTATACTATTACAAAAAAACTACTTTCATGTTACCAGTCCATTTCAGATAACAGAGAATGAAGTATATGCGCATTACTGGCTTTCAAAGGATTTTGTGTTCTTTATCATTTAAAATGTATTCATTCGTTTCCTTTAAAATTAATCAGTGTTGAAACAAGAAACTTAAGAAATTATTTCAAAGAGTGTGGTGTCGATTTCGACTATGCATGCGGTAATGGCGGACAAAGCTTTTCCATGCTTGTTATAACTTGGCTTCAGAACATTACTAAAGCAAACGAAAGCCCTGATTAATCGTTTTAATTATCTTTTGCCCATGATTTTTCAAACGCATATCAAAAGTTTCAAATTAATGGCCCGCATTTTCCAGAAGGACCCCGGATCAATATTCCGTCTAAATATCTAGTTCAGCTACTAGGTCAGACTCTTGTTCGAACAGATCATAGTTGCCAACACTTTGTCTCTAGTTAGCAATAGAACTAGAAAGAAAAGCTGAAGTTCTCCTTTCACAACATGTACCTTGTAGCTGAATTGTGTGGATCTCTATAGGTTCCAAATATGTTACACTAATTAATCTGTATTGGTCCTAGCAGCAAGTTTAATTTGGTTTCACAATCGATTTATAACCGACATCGAACGTGGGATAGGCGCAAACGTTAATTTCAAAACCGTGTAAGTTCTTTATTCAGTATCCACTGCGCAAAATAACACCCAAACATATATATGTTATACATAATATAGATCCTGTTTAAAAATGCTACCAAGCGTTCAAGATATTTACAAACCCCATCGCTACATGTGTCAAACATATAGTGAAGATTTTTCTCTCTCCAGCAACTCAATTTTGACATGGGTCTAAATTATGGGTCAGCATTCATCTATTGTTATGTAATTATATCATTTCGTTAGATTAAATATATCGTTTCAAGATTAAGTTTCACTTGTCCATACATATTTAATGCATTGATTTACGGACCACCAATGATTTCATCCCCCGAACTTGGCTCCTCCATGCGTAAATATGACACCTGTCCAAATCAAGCGGTCGTCTTTGGTCGATACTGTCAACAAGAATCAGGTAATTAAAAGTAAATCGGGTGGAATGATCGGGTTTCATCTGATAGACGTGATGCCGGCGAAAAACCCTTAAAAGATAAGGGATAATATTACTAGCTATATCTGGTGATCTGAAATAGTGAATAAAATTCTACACCCATCTGCGCAAACTCTTTGCAAATGTCCATTTCTGGCGATCGAAATGGTATACCTCGATGTTGTTTCACAGTTGCCATGGTTTGGTCGACCATCATCGTATCAATGAGTTCACACGAGTATGAATCCATTTCAAAGGAATAGACGCTGAAATCGCAAATTATAAGAAAATTAAGACGCATAGGAAGGTACATTAGACGTTTGGAGATGAACAGAAGTAACATGTTCAAAACTTTGTCCTCGGTGAATAAATTATTTGAATGCTAAAAACCATTTGCTTACTTAGCATGCATTTATTACATTTCTAACGCGATCGCCCAACTATTTCTGAATAAAAATAAATATTCTGTGATCAAAACTTTTTTGTTGTTGTGTTTTTTGGTTTATTAATGTAAAACATCCAGGGTTTAAAGTAAAAATGCGCTGTGAGTTAAGCATATGAAACTCCGCAAACGTTGAAATGAAAACGAGTTGTCAAAATGCGGTATCATCTCTATATATTAGTACGAAACTGTTAAAACAATCATCTCTTTTTGTTAGTATAAAACTGTAATACAGTCATATCTTTTCATTAGTACGAAACTGTTAAAACAGTCATCTCTTTCTATTAGTACAAACTTGTTTTTACAGTCATCTCTATCTGTTAGTACCAAACTGCTAATACAGTCATCTCTTTTCATTAGAACAAAACTAAAACCAGTCATTCCTTTTTCATTAATACTAAACTTTTTATGCAGTCATCTCTTTGTATTAATACCAGTCAGTAAATGCAGTCATCTCTTTGTATTAGCACATCACTGTTAATACAATTATCTCTTTTTATTAGGACAAAATTGTTAATACAGTCATCTCTTTTTATTAGTACCAAACAATGAATGCAGTCATCTCTTTTCATTAGTATAAAAATGTCAATACGGTCAACTGTTTTAATTTAGTACAAACCAGTAAATAGCGTTATAAACAAAAAACTTAGCGCGTCTATTATTTAAAAGTGATATACAAGGAAATATATCAAATGAACACTTCCCGTTATTTAAGTAATTAAAAATGTTGATGTAAAAATGTGTATTTTCAAGTGTAATCTGCAACGGCATTAAAATCATTCCATCTTGCCCAAACAAAGGGTGGGGCTGCGGCTAACATGCAAGCTATATTTAATTAACTCATGGGTACGATTCATCGGATGCAGTCAACGTGTGGGTACGACTCCAGAGATGCAGTCAACGTGTGGGTACGACTTCGTGGTTATCTGTTCCTTATCAGGTGAGTCAAACATTTCGGAGAAGGATTGCACAGGGCATAAAACGAAAACAATCATGCGATTAAACAATACAGTTTTAAAGTCAACATATTTTATCTCATGTTTCCAAATTTCTTTCTTTGTCTTATTTATTAATTGTTTAAATAACCGTCATTACTAACTCATGAGTCTAGTAAACAACATACACACTGGTCGCATAATGCGCCGGTAGAAGATGGTCTATGATGTCTGTTCTATATATTTAATTCCAAAAATATATAAATATATATTTTAAACACATACACAAATTATATATATATATATATATATATATATATATATATATATATATATATATATATATATATATATATATATATATATATATATATATATATGTCAAATAAAACGTAAGATGTCTTTAATTACCTATTATACTTATCAAATTACTTTAAACATATTTCTTTAAAAGAGCACTTGCAATTTTTCACAAATTTAAGCCACAATAAACCGATAACGCGAGCAAGGAGATTAATTACCGTCGATTTTTGAACTTGAAAAATATCCTAATTGTGATATATGAGCGTAAAGAAATAACTTGTGGAAACAGTAATTGCTGATAATTGTTGTTTTATATTTCACCTAGGTGGGGTCAAAGTGTACATAATTACCGATGGAATTTGTGTCAAATCAGACAATAAAGTATCGTGTAGAAAAAGATACCTTTGCATCAAACTCAAACAGGTGCGAAGTAAATTGAATGTGTGACTTAAACGATAAGGTCAGATAAAAAAAGCAACAAAAAGAAAAGAAAAGGAAAATTCCATCGTTTATTCCTGAAGATTATTCAGATAAGATTTTCTTGTCAAAAAGCCACACAATTACACCACCTTAAGGGTATATACTTACACCATTAAAATCTGGTAACAAAGAAGGAAAGTATAACATCAAGAACAAGATCTTTTTCATGGTTATGTTTTAAAAGCATCAAAGTTTGCAGAAATGACGTCGATATAAAATTTAGGTCAGAACTACGGCAAGAAAATTTATTTTAAAAATATTAAAATTAAATACATTATATAAAGTCATCAAAACATATACCGAAATAGAGACCGATTTGCAGCAAACATTCTTATTCGATGAAAAAATGAAATCTTGAACACCGAAACTCCAAAATGTTGCAAAATATGGCAGATCATAGCTAATTTCTTGTTTCTTTGATAAAGAAAGGCACCTATAACAAAAATGAAAAGAGGAAGCAAAGATGAATGTACCGCAATGAAAATGATATACTGAGTCAAGTTTCGTGGCATATCATACATAAATACATACATTCTCAAAAATAATTTTATACACATAAATAGAATAGAAAATTGAAGAAACTGCTCTTAAATGGTGCATCACCAACGCATTAATATATATTGATTTCTGATGATTGAAACAAACTTGAATGACTAAATAAGAACTCGTATTAAGCATGGTTACTTCACCAAATTTCGAAACGCTGGTTAAGAAATTTTCTTCTTTATTAAGAATATGTTAAACACCTTTATCCTCAGCAAGTATCAATCAGCCTTTACCTCTCTATATTTAATTCAGGCTGATAAACTGTTAGTGTGTAGGTATTATATATATATATATATATATATATACACACAACATAATCTCATGATAAATAATACATTATACTGCAGTAAGGCAATATGTCTATGTCAGACTTAGAAACTTTCTTAAAGTGTATTGTCTTGATTTGATTGTCCTCACAATAAATATGAATAGTATTTAATAAATCTCACCCCGACCCACCCCAATCTTCCTAAGAGCTTGGAAAGGTACAAATATCAAAGAGCTTTATATTTTGCAGACTCCTCAAATTTGATCTAAATGTATCACTGGCCGATGAGTTTAAATTATCTAAACGGTTGCACTAATATGCAGAGAATAATAATTGATAGTGTTGATTTTATTGTCTTTGGGTTCTAGAATGGCCAAAGAGGCACGAGCTTTCATGTCTCTGCAAACTACATATCCACGTGTAGTGGGAAAAGACAGGATTTATTTGTTCAACGTGATTGAAAGTTGTAATTCAAAGATCTTAAAACATTAGAATAAATTAGTTTTAGAACTTTGAAACTCAACAGTTTTATGGAACGAGAAGCAATGTGCTTTTGCCTTTTTGTGATGCTGTGACATAACATGTGACGTACTGATATGCTTTATCGAAATATTTGAGATGGGTTTATGAAACATGATATCGGTGTTACGAAATTTAATAAACCACATAAAAGGATTAAAAATGAACAAACCAAAAGTACCCAATAAAAAACAACATCACCAACAAACAAAGGAGAGAATGACAGCAAAACAATTTATCTGTTTGTGTATCTGTGTGATTTTGAATTTTTAAATCAATATTTCTTAATCTTTCAGTCATATCGCCACGATGTCTGTAGTGTGACAATTTATAGTGATGTCTAGTAATGCAGCATGATGTTCAACCTAGTTCCATTATCATGACACCAGTCCTAACGCTAACTTCTTAATGCTGAGCACCAGGCGAGGCAGCTGCGAGTACTATTTTAATCAGTCTTTGGTATGACTCGGCCGAGGTTCGATTCCGCGACCTACCGCATCCAAGGCTGACGCTCTAAACCACCGGAATGGTCTAATTTATCACCTGGATGGAATCGCTAATAAGCAAAAGATCATATGGACCTTTACATGAGCTAAAAATGCGAGACCAGTAACTCAGTTTCATTTGTCTCCGGAATGAGAAAATCGAGATCCGGCTGAACAAATTATTCTCAACTTTAATATCTCTTTGCGACACTAATCCAATGCCCGTGCCAAATGTTTACTGCACAAGGTGTCAACAATTTTGGAAAATTTACACTTTAGTTTTATCAGTATTTCCGGGAAGCTGTTTCTTTCCATAACTGTATCTCCCGTGTTTCTTTTTCAGCAGTGACTTTCTCTTATCCTTTAAACCTTATGGGTAACACGAACATTGTTTATAGACGAGATGGAAACCAATAGCTGGGTTCAGATTGACAGATCTGCAATTTTCAGACACGAAAAGTCTTGAGTTTGCATTCTCCAAACTGCATTTTGTCAACCATTGTTTACAATGTACATGTATGTATGTATGTATGTATGTATGTATGTATGTATGTATGTATGTATGTATGTATGTATGTATGTATGTATGTATGTATGTATGTATGTATGTATGTATGTATGTATGTATGTATGTATGTATGTATGTATGTATGTATGTATGTATGTATGTATGTACGTGTGTGCGTGAGTGCGTGTGCGTAATAATCGTTCCATCATGAAGAAGTCATAAGTCAAGTGTCAATGAAATTTCTCACACTCTAGTTTATTATAATGGTATTATAAAATGATTCCCATCTATGATTCTGTTTATTTAATCTCGTTTGTAGACACGACTCATCTCAGGAGACGGTGCTGTGACATTTGCCGAGAAAAGCTGTCCCCAAGGACCGACTATCGCTGGAAATGTCATGATTATATAAAATGCGCATTGATGGCACGAAATTATCAATTAAGTTAGCATATTTAATGTGGACAGTATATCGATCGTGAATGCATATCTAACGAGAAACGATCACTCCACTACAATGTATTGTTTATAAACAATGCTCTAACCTCTACATCACATACCCCCACCCACCCGCAACACAGTACGGCACCCAATAATAACCTAAATAGGTGCACAACAACTCCACCCTCAGCCACAAATTTCGCAAATATGTTCTGGCCACAGACCATTATGCTATTACAATCTTCAAAATATGAATTGCACCAATATCGCAGTCACCACTCGAATATCACAGTCACCATTCGAACATCAACGCTGTATTTACGCCGACATTCGAGTCCACAAGACCATGCTACATCTTCAATAAAATCACGCCAGAACTTAATACCCCTTCTTCCGAGACGAAACATTATCAAAACTAATATCTTACAGTTCATATCTAACAACCAACACTAAGAAAACAAAACAGACACGAAATTAATTCTTTTACTTCCTTGATTTCTGAAAATCCGTATCAGGTTTTATAGGCTCGCATTGATAATACAATACTTAGTATCAATGGTGGTAAACTTGTGTATTTGCATAAGAGGATACAGAACTACATCGTAGTTCTGTTTCAGTGTCTAAGTTTCTTTATAATGTTGTTTACTGGAAAAATTACTCATTATTGTCTTAACATCTCAAGCTGAATCAGTCTACATGTTGTGTTCACTTTCTAAATCAAGTGGATTTATTTCAACAGATAATAATAATAATAATAATAATAATAATAATAATAATAATAATAATAATAATAATAATAATAATAATAATAATAATAATGAGGACTTTGTATAGCGCCTCATCTTTAGAAGCTCCAAGCGCTTTAGAGCATCTATAATGTTGGGTGGCTAGACTTTTATATGTGGGTGTCATCAGTGTACAATTGGTGAGACACTGGGTGATAAACTATGACACTTGAGAGAGGCTGAGTGTATAGAATGAAGAGAACAGGTCCAATAACAGATCCCTGTGGAACACCACAACATACATCAACTGGGATGGAGTGTATTCCATTTGCAGATATAATTTGTGTCCTGTTAACTACATAGGACTTGAACCACTATGAGGCTGTATTGTGAATGCCTATACATACTGAAGACGGTGAAATAATATAGCATGGTATATTGTGTCAAATGCTGCAGAAAAACATGGAGGGTGAGGACTGAATTCTTACCGCTATCCAAAGCAGAGAGAATGTCATTAAATACTTCCAGAAGAGTAGTTTCAGTACTGTGGCAAGGGCGATATGAAGACAGATTGTTATTCACAGAAATTAGAAAGTCGTCAGAAATATTCTTCCAGCTAACACTCAACGTTTTCACAGCGTTGGTCTATGGTTGTGTTCTGATTATGCGGTGAAATAACATTTTCGCAACGTTGCTAAAACGTTACACATGAACATGATCTTAAATAGTCCTCTCATGTAAAAGAAATAGTAAATTACAAATGGTTTGTATTTGCATTGACCCTTATGGTATGGACAAGAAATAATATAATTTTTACGAAGATATATATATATATATATATATATATATATATATATATATATATATATATATATATATATATATATATATATATATATATATATATATATATATAACTTTTTCACAACGTTGTATCAATGTTGTAGACAACTTTACATTATCAAGGGAAACAATCATAGTTTCGTAGTTGATTAATTTTGTTTTCTTCAAAACCAACAATCAAGAAAAGGTTGCAATTTTTTTAGGGAAATATTTAACTTGTCAGACATTGTTTTGTTATAAACATGACGTTCTGTCATTGTCTTGACAATATTTTACGTATCTACGAATCGAAGTCTAGCTCATCCTGTACCGACCGAATCGTAACTGTGGCAGAGACGTATCTCCTGTTTCTCGTTATTTTGAACCACCAAGGCATGAACATTAAGTAGTTAATGTAAATTCGCAGTTTAGTTACAGAAAATAACGTTTATTCATTGGTTGATGTCTGTTAATGCAATCATGTACATGTAATCTGCTACGAGACAGTGTCGTGGCTGCAATTTAATTTTCAAGCTAAGAAAATGGCAAAATTGGTTAACATGTTCAGTTAATATAATGACCTATTTACATATGTATGTGACTTGTACCCGACTAGTATTAAGTAAATTATATTTTCACACGGGTAAATTTTCGGAAAGAAAAATATCGATGGTAGGATAGGTTACCGTGGTAAAATGCCTTATGTTAGGCTAATATTTCGAATTACGCGCGCTTAGCTCAAGAGCGTAAGATTTATCGTTCTTGACCAAAATATATTTTTTTTAAAAGCCCATGTAATATAAATTGTAATCAATCATAACTGACATTTAAGCGAATTGGTGTTTAGACATATGTATACATATGATGAAATACATAGATGTGAGAAAAGATAATGCATATTAAAGCTAATAAAAGTTTGATCATTTAGAAATTAATTATAGTTGGGTGTAAATAATCTAATACTGACATGTTTTCAGTGGTAATTATACTTTTATGATCAGAAACCAAAATCATATTGTTTAAATTATGGCCTGCTGTGGTTACTGGTTTTAAAAACATTTATCCAAGCAAAATATATGAAGATTACTCAGTATTGTGTTCAGTGGAGGCGAGAGACTAAATCAATGACTTGATACATGTGCTTAGTTGAAGAATAGTAATCTTTTGATATCCATCCATCCATCCATCCATCCATCCATCCATCCATCCATCCATCCATCCATCCATCTATCTATCTATCTATCTATCTATCTATCTATCTATCTATCTATCTATCTATCTATCTATCTATCTATACATTGAATTTTTTAATCAATATATATATATATAAATATAAATATATATATATATATATATATATATATATATATATATATATATATATATATATATATATATATATATATATATATATATATCTTGATTAAAAATTCAATTTACAAACTTTAATATAATTTACATTGTTTACATTGTTAAAATGCGTAGTACACAAAAGGTAATTATGAAAATATGCCACAATTGGGAACGTATGTATTTAATCTATTATTTCTCGCTTTAATTAGATGCGTTTAGGAGTACTTATTCATGCTGTACGTACGATATCGGATGTTTCGTTCAAAATGAATACATTTTGTAATATCTTGTATCACTGCCTAATATACAATGGTTTTTGTGGCCAGTATGCATTTTTTTTACGTGCCAAAAACTCCAGACTTATTTCGTTATCTCTTTCTTACTGCAATTAATGACTAGTGATTATATCTGTACACGGAGTTCGATAAAAGAGATGTAACGAGTGAAGTTCGATAAAAGAGATGTAACGAGTGAAGTCCGATAAAAGAGATGTAACGAGTGAAGTCCGATAAAAGAGATGTAACGAGTGAAGTCCGGAAAAGGGAGAAGTGACGCGTGAAGTCCGAAAGGGGTAAGTGACGAGTTCATAGTACATATATGACCCAAACGTATACACATACATAAGCATATACATGGTTTATATGTCTCAATCAAGGGTTTATCTCGTTCAATGCTATAAGCATATATATATATATATATATATATATATATATATATATATATATATATATATATATATATATATATATATATATATATATATATATATATATATATATATATATATATGTGTGTGTGTGTGTGTGTGTGTGTGTGTGTGTGTGTGTGTGTGTGTGTGTGTGTGTGTGTGTGTGTGTGTGTGTGTGTGAGAGAGTCTGTGTGAGTCTGTGTTTGTCTGTGAACTTAGTTTGCAACTGTTTTCTCTTTCCTCTGATTTCATACATATTAAATAATACATATGGCGCATATCTGTGTCAATACGAGGATGTAATGCATCAATTAATGATGCCACATTAATGTCAAAGTGTTAACCTGTCGTTCATTGAATGAGATAAACCCTTGATTGAGACAGATAAACCACGTCCAAATTCCTTAAAAATTGGCCTCTAGGGAACACTGATAATGTTAAAGTAACAGAAACAAAATACCGATCTTAGAAGATGACAGTTTGATGGACATGTTCTGACTCATTATGCAATTGCGAAAGATTGCGACTTCTTGTACGGAAGAAATAACCATAATATGTAAACAATGTTGATTATGTTGGAAATATGTGATCTGATGTCGTTTGGATTTTAACGTAGCTTTAACAATTTTGCAGTCATCTCGCTACGATGTCTGATGTGTGGCAGTTTATAGTGATTATAGGGAAGTCTGGCTACATACATACATACATACATACATACATACATACATACATACATACATACATACATACATACATACATACATACATACATACATACATACATACATACATACATACATACATACATACATACATAATAGATTTTCATTTTGCTTTCATTGAAGCATATATTCAATACACTGTAATCAAAATAAAACATCAAGCTTGTAAGGCTGTACAAATTACGGGCAAGTTTCACTCTGAATATAAATTATGATTCGGTGCCCTCTTTTGATCCCACGGAAGCGTCAATTCGTTTCTAAAGGCATTATAACTTTTTTAATATCTTTAAAATGAAATCACCTCTTATCTTAATGTGAATCACTATTTAGCAGCGGATTAATGTCGGTATTTTCGACGAGACGTTCAAAACAAGAACAACAGCCTTCTGTTACCTGAGTATAATACCGGCCGTATCTCCCGGTAAGACGCATACTTTATCGGGTGTTGTACTGGAATGTATTGCATCTCAAGTGGTTTCACATATAGATCCTTATTAGCGGTGGTATACTAACGCAGCTTTTATGGGGTTTATTCCAATTGTCATACGGTTTCTATTAAGTTCACGACATTACATATTTTAGAACTTGGATAATACGATATCTGAATTTTCAAAAAAAAGGAGGACACTCCGGGGCGTGGGTGTATCTGTATTGGTATATATCTAAAGATTTAGAACCGATGTGCAGCAGATTCTGCCTTGGGTTATATACACGGTTTTCTTTTCCTTTCTAAATTGCCACGGAGAATTGTTTCTTAACCAGATTTTAGTATTACAATTTCAATTTTCAACATACAAACTTCAAATTGAATTCAAAATGCATGCCTGCATTCCGGATAATATTTTGTTTGTGTTCACCTTGCCAGAAAACAAAACATATTTTAGGTAGAAGATCTGGTCGCTGAGAAACGATTTGCAAAATTTATCAAGCCTCCATGAAAAGACTAATACAAAAATTTAATCATTTTACACAATGCCAAATTTGTACACCAATCAGAAATATAATAGTTTATGTGTTTGGTTGGAAAGAATTATTGTAGATCAAATAAAATATAACATATTTTTGGATGATGTATCAAACAGTATATCGCGAAGAAGCTATCTATTTTACCAAAAGCGTTTAACTGATGGCTGACAGTTTTCGTATATCATTGGTTCGGTCTATGTGGATATGTGAATAGGCTTCCGAGTAGCCTCTCGTGGGTCGGTGATTCTTTCAAGAGTTTTCCTGGGTTCTTCCTCAACCATTAATACTAACCGCCATGAATAGCTTATCCTGTGCTACAGCAATAACATACATACATACATACATACATACATACATACATACATACATACATACATACATACATACATACATACATACATACATACATACATACATACATACATACATACATACAGACTGAGACAGAGTGATAGATAGATAGATAGATAGATAGATAGATAGATAGATAGATAGATAGATAGATAGATAGAGAGAGAGAGAGAGAGAGAGAGAGACAGAGAGACAGACAGACAGACAGAGAGACAGAGAGAGATAGAGAGATAGATAGACGGATGCTCGAAAACAAAAATATTATAATAGTTATTCAGATCACAATTAAATCCACTATTATCGGTTTCGTTATAAAATGAAAATAAAACTTCTTGCTGCAGCTTTAATTACAGTTCTACAAATCAATATGCACTAGTGATAATATTCATTGCTTGATGTGTGCGCAAACACATGCGTATTTATAGTTTAATGGATGGATGGATGAAAGCATGAATAGAAGGATTCAGTTTCGTGTGTATGCGTCGAAGGCAATATTATATTCTATAGTGTGCAGATTAAGCTCAAGAAAAAAAATCAGTTAGCAAAATAACTACTTATATGCAAAGAAATAATAAACATGTTATTTGAGGTTTTCTTGGAAATACATGGTAAAAATGTCATGTCTTTTTATATCGTAAATAATAACATTTCTCAGATATGTAATAAAGTTAAGTACATTTGTTCCTCATAGTTCTGCTGGATCCTTATCAGAGTTATTTAATTACTTTCATTTCTTGTAAACCACATTCGTTGAAAATTATGTTCGTTCTCAAACCTTTAAAAATTCGAAGAAAAAAAAATTGAAAGAAATAATGAAAAAAAGGGAACAATTCAAAAAGAAGTCTCGGCTACTATTGCTGCTACTACTTCTACTGCATGTCTATTTTCTGGTTGGTTGAATTGTACTGTTATGTCTTCAGGGTTAAGTTGAAACAATTCAATCCAAATATTTGACATTGTCTTGGAAACAACACTTGTACCTTCTATTCGCATTTTTAAAAAGCAGTTTCAATTTCATGATGAAATGTCTTGGAAGTTAGCTCAAATATATTATGTAAGTACGAAACGTGACCGATTTAGGTATTCTCGAAACACACACAGAGATAATTAGATCGGACAATAATAGACTTAATTCTTATAAAATTGCACGAATCAAAATATATTTCATTTTGGTACAATACTAACAATATTCCGCTGCGATTTACACAAAAAGAATTTCTCGAAAATAACAACAGTAAAGAAATTAATATTTCCCGACTGGGTCCGTAATAAAAGAGTGATACCATTAACACACATACACCCCCCCCACACAATATTATCGCGGGATTATTCACGTTCGTGATTAACCTCTTACTTGAAAATATTTGATATATGTAAAAGAACACGATACTTAGAATGTGTAGCATTGGCAGAAATGTTGTTACAGTGGGAATTAACTGAGAGTTGTTATGGCATTTCTCCTTTATAACACTGATAACCCCCCATACGTTCACTTAACCATTGCAGTACAGCAATAGATTGCTATACACTATTACATTCATAATAATGATATTTTTTAAACTTTTCAAACAATTTAAACTCGATCAGATCTCTAGCTTTAACTTTATATTAGTTTGTCCCGTTTAAATTCGTTCAAGCCTTTTCCTTGTAAAAATCAATATAGTCATATTTTTATATATCTTATTTTCTCATATGTTTAGTTTCTCATCTTTGTTCGTATTTTACAATTTGTGGAACAATTAGAATTTGTAAAGTTTGTATTATTTAATTTCTGAGACTGTTGTCATTAATAAAGCCGTGTGAATATTTGTTGCTCATCCCAGATGTTTAGCATCTTGTTAGAACCTCACTGAAAGATATATATATATATATATATATATATATATATATATATATATATATATATATATATATATATATATATATATATATATATTAAAAACCTTGGTTTTCATCGAGATAATCTTTACGTAAGTACAGGTGGTTGGTAAACTGTGCAACGAGATCTGAATCCAAAACTCTGGTGTCTTCCACACCAAATCTAAACGTTCGCGATAAAGTGCCTTGTCTTTGAAATCATTAAATGTAATCTTTCAATAGTTGTTATTCAATATAACAAAAATATATTTATTTTCCTAGTTTCCATAGTTTCCAGTTTCTTTGGCGCACGTACACATTCGTGTTAGCACGACATCATTGACATAACGTTATCAATAACACAGCAACGGAGGAGCAAAGTTAACAATAACATAGCAACGGAAGAAAGTCCAAATGAGTTCTTTGATTTCCACACAAGATGGTTGCGGACAGCGTATTCCAGGTAAACTAATACTTTAAAATAACACATTAAATAGAAAACGTGCATTTTTATCAACATTACTGGGTATAAGGTGATGTATTAATGAGTTGCGATTCTTCCGTGGCATTTTATAATTGCGAATTATGTCCAGAAATGGGTGACAAATGGGCGACAACCCTTTTGAAATGTTTCCTTTCTAGTATGACAAACGATCTGATGATGTTAATGCTTCGTCAAAAATTCAAAGGAAGATTGAAATGTTTGATATCTATCTCTTAAATCCATCACTTTTCCTAAAATTCTGATGTAAAAATATTCCAAGAAACTGGCTAATATGTTTCTATGTGACGTTTATTAAAAAGAGTTAAAGAGGATTTCTGGTTTCCTTTAAGTGCAAATGATGAAATATTTTTGTGAGCAAAGTGAGAACAATGTATTGTCAGAGCACGAAAGCCATCAGTGAAAATACATGTTGTATTGTCAATAGCATGAAAGGCTTCAGTGAAAATAGATGTTGTATTGTCAATAACATAAAAGTCATCAGTGAAAATACACATTGTATTGTCAATAGTATGAAAGTCATCAGTGAAACTACATGTTAAATTTTCAAGAGCATGAAAGTCTTCAGTGAAATACACGTTGTATTGTCAATAGCATGAAAGTAATCAGTGAAAATACATGTTGCATTGTCAATAGTATGAAAGTCATCAGTGAAAATATATGTTGCATTGTCAAGAGCATGAAAGTCATCAGTGAAAATACATGTTGTATTGTCAATAGCATGAAAGTCTTCAGTGAAAATACACGTTGTATTGACCATAGCATGAAAGTAATCAGTGAAAATACAAAGTCATCAGTGAAAATACATGTTGTATTGTCAAGAGCATGAAAGTCATCAGTGACAATACAGGCATTATAAGCCAATAAGTTCTTTGGTTACGCTGATATGGAAAAAGACAAGCAGGGGAAGTAGTAAAAGATTGAAAATGTAGCCTATAACACTAAGAATGTCATTACTCATATACCAAACGCAGCCCCAACTAGCAGTGCAATGGTGAGTTATATTGACAAGGAAATAGCATGCAAACATATAAATACTTGTCACAAAGTACGGTCAGAAAAGAAAGATTTGCAGATGGTTTTACAAAACATACGACAACTGACATCTTTTGTTCATACTCCAGGGCGGCAGTTGAATATGTCGAGGTTTCAAAAGCAGTGTTTATGAAGAACTCTCTTTAAAAAAGAATATTATTTTATTCAGCTATGACTGTAGTTTACAGATTAAGAAAATAATGTCCATTTCAATCTGTCTTTATGGCATTTGGTCCAATTATGTTTTTAGTGTTGATGTCTTTGGGAACCAATATTTGGTAGCCTGTGTTTCAAAGTAGATGTTGAACCTGTCAGGATTCTATACAACAAAACAAGTGTTCATGCATTCCAAAGTTTCATTCAGAATTTACATCATATGTCGATGTTGTTGCTGTAACGGTTAAATGATGCACCTCTGGAGAGAAAGAAAAAAAAAACAGGTCAGTTGTCCAAGCCTTGGAAATATTTAACGAAAGGCCTTTCCCCTAAAATGGTAAAGAAAAAATTTGTTTAGACAATTTGATTGTAAAATGTAAACATCAACTGAGAATCAACAATAGATTTTTTGGAGCTTATATAATGTCGATACACAGGTTCAACGGAAATGTACAGAAATATGACCTACACTGTGACTGCTGGTTGCATCTTTATTCAGTGTAAGGTACACTGGTTAGTAAAGCTTATTAAAACATCATTGAAAGTTGCCATCTGTATGGTCATTGATTTGAACCTTTAAGCCATCTTTGCCAGTATGTCAGGATGTTTGACAGTTATTTCTTATATTCCTGGTTCTCTCGTTGCACTCCAGTTTCCTCCACAAATGCAACTAGAAACCATATATATATATATATATATATATATATATATATATATATATATATATATATATATATATATATATATATAGGCTTAGCTCATGAAAGTGTGGTTAAGTCCTTTCTAGCAATCAGTCATTACATAATATGTGACACACACAACGAATTGTTTTCGCAAGGTTTTGTTGAATAAGTGATCTAAATTTAACGTTGAAATATAACAAAATCGGATATAAGCAACAGCAAATCGAATGCAAGTTTTGTTTACCTTTTTATTAAACTCTTTAATTTAAATTAATCAGAGCAACAAGTTCAAGGAAATACTCTCATGATTGTTTTACTGTTGTTCATTTCCAGTATGACATTTATTGTTCATGGTATTAACCACTTTTGAAATGCAACATACTTTTCTATTGATTTTCAATACAAACGTTGTGATACGAGTGAAGATTATGTGTGTGTGTGTGTGTGTGTGTGTGTGTGTGTGTGTATGTGTGTGTGAGAGAGAGAGAGAGAGAGAGAGAGAGAGAGATGACCTTTAACGTAGCTTTCATAATTTTTCTGTAATAACGCAACGTTCTCTACAGTATGGCAGTTTATAGCGATGTCTAGTACTGAGATATCATGCCGCATACATGTAGCACATGTCCCGCCAAGTCACATTATCCTGACACCAGACAGACCAATCCTAACACTAACACCGTAATACTAAGCAGCAAGCTGTAAGTACAATTTTTGTAAGTATTTGGTATGACTCGGCCGGGGATGGAACACACGACCAACCTCATCCGAGGCGAACGCTCTAACTAAAAGGAGACCAGAGCCGTGTCTTAGCCTGTAGTAAAAATAGAGACTGTGTCGTTGTCTGCATAGAGAGACAGCAATGCATAAACTTACTTCGACTTTAGATTATATGATATTAGAAGTTTGCTTTTTCCATACTCGAGAATAGAATCGTAGCCAGCCATGGAGGATGCCATATTGTGTCAAAGTAAATATACACTATAGTAATGTATCTGGAATGTGGAATAGTATGTCTCAATGTTGTATCTATCAGTTTCAGAATTTGAAGTTTAACACAGAAATAGTAATAACATAAAGTACCTGTCAAAGCAAGTTAAATTTTCAACAACAACAAAAAACAAACTTGAACCTAAAATGTGTTATGTTTTATCATTACGCTTTTCCTTCCAGAACAGTTCGCCGAATGCTTATCACCAAATACATCGAATTGATGTGTATTACAGCAGCTATTTCTAAGGTTTGTTTGAGGACCTGGCGGAAATGACCGAGCTGTGTTTCGCATGTCACGTCATGTCCAGTACAGGCAAATGTAAGATAGCATTATGCACTCTTTATCGGTATGGCTTTGGCAGTTGGCTTTGCGTACGCCTTACTCCGTGGCATTACGCTGCAGTCTGAAGCTGCGGCAAAGAATGCAGTTTGCACAACGGATAGATCAAACGCTGCAGGCGCCAGCCGCTATTAGACACACGCCCTACTATTTTTATATGGCATAGTGTGCAACACCGATGCTAAATGCATGCTGTATTGGGACCTGCGAACGTTGACCACCTAGACATCAAAGACGCAACCAAACAGTTACTATAACAACTCGGAGCCTTTGGACGCAGAAAATGCTACTTAAATAATGCATTATACCTGTTAATACGAGCACGGTTGCCTGAAGTCTGCCACTGTTGGCATGATAGTTTTCTCGGCCATCAGTTATGTCCTAGCACTTTGTTGACTCAATTCTTTTTTGCTGAGTTAGACAACACAAACATTGGTACCGATGAGCACCTGCCAAAGCAAGACGGTACCCCCAAGCTCGCGCAGTCTAAGGTCAATCACAACCGCGCCTTTCACCGTCATCGCCTGAATGAGAAAGCTTAAACAGGCGGCAAATGATCTTAGCGCGAGAACAACCAGGTAACCAGTGTCCAAATAGACGACAACTTGTAGATAGGCTGTCGACTAAGCTTTCAGACTTTCAAATGCCCTCGCCAGAGTAGCAAAAATACGAGCTGATATTTATCTGCAAATGGCATTCCAATGTGTAATGGTAAATGTAGTGCGATATTACGCTCATCACTGTGACACCGATTCTCTAAATGTATTTTTTCTGAGCAATTTAAATACAATTTTATAACAATTATTTCTTTGGTGTTCACTATTAATTTGTCTTTCCACATGTAAACAACTGTAGCTAGTAGATATTTGTCTAGCACAGCACTTCCAGCATAAATATACTCTCTTTTTATGTTCAATATGTATATCACACTAATTAGTGTAATAATCTGCACATATCTTTTGACTCCCTTGTTTAAGTCACTCGCACATTTTTTACCACCAAACACCGTGTCTATTGGTAGGCGAGTACAAAAATTATAACGTTTCCAGATTTTAAAAATAAAAACACCAGTCTGCCACCAGCCCATTGAGTTTGTCCTCAACAAAACAAAACATTTAATACTTAGCCAATTGCCCCTGAGGAAGGAGATGTATAACCATTATTTTCAATTGAACAACAAGAAGAAGACAAATACATAGACAGCTTAAAAAGATCTTAGATTTTAATGGAATGTATTTATAGGGCTGAGCTTTTCCTCAGTAAATTTTTCAATTTGATTAATAAGTTAAAGATAAAAATATAAGATTTCCAAGCAAATTGTAACTTAATCAGAATCTTTTTTTTATTGTGTCTTGACACTCGCCTCACCTTATTCACAGGCTGTTTGCCTCTGCCGATACGACCCTTAATGTTTGCCTTCGATGCAGTCGACCGTATCAACTTGTCTATACGGAGTCGTGATATTGGACAACTCTTGCGAGACTCAATGTCAACGGAACGTAATTATTCATCCCTGATGGGTTTGTACTTAAACACGTAGAGATTTAGTCGTCTAGATCGATTCCATTAAACATAATTATAGTTTTAAACAGTGCATGCAGGCATAATTATTCATACAATGCATATAAACAGTGCCAAACTCTTTCAGCCATAATGAATGTTTTCTCGAACTGTATTTCAGTAAGTCAGGAAAAGGTAATTTTATCCCATAAACAAGCTTGCCGTTGAAATGTAAATAAATGAACAACAATGGACACTAGTGTTTTACATGATACAGAATTGGCGAATAAATAATTGTGAAATCACCACGTCCGTGAGAAAGGAACGTATTGATTTTTTTATAATAAAAAAAAAAACGTAGTTTGCGTCTGATAGGTGTAATTTTTGTTCCATTTGAAGCTTTTTACGTGTCCCTTGCAAATAAAAATGAGGTTTTCTTTGTTTTGTACGTCATTATTTAAACGGTTTTATATTTCCGTTCCCCATGAATCAAAGTCAACAAACATCTAAGAAAACATGGTCTAGACTTGCGGAAAATGTGCCTTCGGATTCAGACATCTAAATTGACGTGTCATTGGCACATTATTTTATGACTAGGGCGGGTGTATGAATGTTTAGGAAAAATCTCAAGTTGCAGAAGATTTACTTTTTTTCAGTTCCGAAATGTGTAAACATAAACTAGTGGACTTAACAAGTTGTAGGAATTATACAGTATTGTTGTAAGTAGCAAAAAATATGTCTGTCTGCTGTCCTTTTTAGTCACCTATACGACTGCTTTTTCTCTTGTTTTTCTATCTGTTACTAATATCTCTTTCTGACTGCGGTTATTAATATCTCTTTCTGACCGCAGTATTTGATATCTGAATTATTTCATTCAAAACAGTATCCTGTCAATAAAAGCCAAGAGATACAAGTATTTTTTATGTTGTGTACTTCATTTGCAAAAATAATTTAATATGGTCATCTTTTGCCGTCGAAATAATCTACGATGGTCATCTTTTGTCTTCTAAATAATTTACTATGGTCATCTTTTGTCTTTTAAATAATTTAATATGGTCATCTTTTGTCTTCTAAATAATTTATGGTCATCTTTTGTCTTCTAAATAATTTACTATGGTCATCTTTTGTCTTCTAAATAATCTACGATGTTCATCTTTTTGTCTTCTAAATAATTTATAATGGTCATCTTTTGCCTTTAAAATAATTTACTATGGTCATCTTTTTGTCTTCTAAATAATTTAATATGGTCATCTTTTGTCTTCTAAATAATTTACCATGGTCATATTTTGCCTTTTAAATAATTTACTATGGTCATCTTTTGTCTTCTAAATAATCAACGATGGTCATCTTTTTGTCTTCTAAGTAATTTACTATGGTCATCTTTTGTCGTCTAAATAATTTACGATGGTCACCTTTTGCCTTTTAAATAATTTACTATGGTCATCTTTTGCCTTCTCAGTAATTTACTATGGTTATCTTTTGTCTTCTAAATAATCTACGATGGTTACCTATTTGTCTTCTAAATAATTTTATATGGTTATCTTTTGTCTTCTAAATAATTTAATGTGGTCATCTTTTGTCTTTTAAATAATCTACGATGGTCACCTTTTTGTCTTCTAAATAATTTTCTATGGTTATCTTTTGTCTTCTAAATAATTTTCTATGGTTATCTTTTGTCTTCTAAATAATTTACTATGGTTATCTCTTGTGGTCTAAATATTTTTCCGCATTACTTTGATATTGCTCTTGATAATTTATTATTATTATTATTATTATTATTATTATTATTATTATTATTATTATTATCATTAATACTATTTTATTATTATTATTATTATTATTACCATTGTATCATCATCATTATTATTATTATTATTATTATTATTATTATTATTATTATTATTATTATTATTACATGAATATACTAAATCTCAAAACTTAATATGCCTACAATGAACACTTTTGTAAACAAAGGAGTATATTTTAATGAATAAACAAGAAAAAGCTAAATAAATAAATTGGCGGCATATATTTCAAATGTGAATCTTGGTATATTACGGTGCATAGTTTTATTTATTTATTTCTAAAAAGAACGTTATAAAATCATAAATTTAGAAACGAAATCCCAGCAGCTAAAACATTTTAACAAAATCTGCATTGGGCAGAGCTGGCTGGACCAATACCCCCCCCCCCCCTCTCTCTCTCTCTCTCTCTCTCTCTCTCTCTCTCTCTCTCTCTCTCTCTCTCTCTCTCTCTCTCACACACACACACACACACACACACAAGAAACAGTAAATCCACTTGATTATAAAGCTGAATGTTTTTTTAATATGAATTCTTCAGGCTTGCTTAATAATAATAGTTACGATGGATTTTCATTATGCATATTTATTTACTAATATATTTTCATAAACAAATACGAATCTAAACTCATCGAAAATGTGAGTCGTTTTAGCGACGGTCTGGTTACATTTTCATCTTTCGTATAAATGTGAGAGAACTGGTTTTAAAATTTGCCAGCAATTCTTGCTTTGTGTGCGTATCTTTTTAATGTGAAGTATTTTTATGTATGTATGTATGTATGTATGTATGTATGTATGTATGTATGTATGTATGTATGTATGTATGTATGTATGTATGTATGTATGTATGTATGTATGTATGTATGTATGTATGTATGTATGTATGTATGTATGTATATTTGTCGTAAATGGATGGACAGATAGATCTTTTTACTAATTTTTATAAATATATTGTATGCATTTTTTCGTACATATCCTCATAGGAATCTGAATATATTCCTGGATCTGCCATCTCGCAATCCTATAAAACACCAGGATCATCACCATTGTAACGAAATGTGTCAAATTAGCAACTGTAATAAACGCATTCAATCCTTCACCCAATAAATCAAACGTCTTACTCAGACACGCGGTAGGGAATTGAATCGCCTTTTACAAAATTAAGTTTACATCTTTTCTCGACATTTTTCTCAGGTAAAGGCATTACAGAGCTTTTAAATGAGCGATGAACTTTCAGATAAGATGCTACACTATTTGATATCTGGTGCTTAATCTAAGTATTCCTTCAGAAAAGAACAGAAATTGTATTATGGTATAACCATTAGTCTACTTAAAGAAATTTACAATTAGGTGGAAAACTGCATTTCCTGCATTCCTGTAAAATGATTTTTAAGCAAAAACAGTATGTAAAAATGTTAACATGAAAAATATCAAATTCAGTGAAGAAACAGGACCCGAGTCAATAACTCTTTACGAAAATAGAAAAAGGTAACATGTCTCGAATATCTACTCTAGTTATGCAATGAACTGTGATGGTGTAAGAATCGTTGGCTAAATCCGAGTGTCCGATAAACAAATGTTACCTAAAGACAGGATTGTCTGTTTGATACTTCTGCTTTCTTTACATACTGCTATAAAACAATTTTATAATGGCCGTCCGTCCATTCAACAGAGATCATAAAAGGTCGATTAGACTATGTATTAGTATGGCATTAAAAATGATCTTGATATAGCCTTTACGCCAATGCAGCCTCAGATCAAGAAGGGAACAACTATCCGCACCACGTGCATTTGTGGATCTTGATAAAGCCTTTACGCCAATGCAGCCTCAGATCAAGAAGGGAACAACTATCCGCACCACGTGCATTTGTGGATCTTGATAAAGCCTTTACGCCAATGCAGCCTCAGATCAAGAAGGGAACAACTATCCGCACCACGTGCATTTGTGGCTCTTGATAAAGCCTTTACGCCAATGCAGCCTCAGATCAAGAAGGGAACAACTATCCGCACCACGTGCATTTGTGGATCTTGATAAAGCCTTTACGCCAATGCAGCCTCAGATCAAGAAGGGAACAACTATCCGCACCACGTGCATTTGTGGATCTTGATAAAGCCTTTATGCCAATGCAGCCTCAGATCAAGAAGGAAACAACTATCCGCACCACGTGCATTTGTGGATCTTGATAAAGCCTTTATGCCAATGCAGCCTCAGATAAAGAAGGGAACAACTATCCGCACCACGTGCATTTGTGGATCTTGATAAAGCCTTTACGCCAATGCAGCCTCAGATCAATAAGGGAACAACTATCCGCACCACGTGCATTTGTGGATCTTGATAAAGCCTTTACGCCAATGCAGCCTCAGATCAAGAAGGGAACAACTATCCGCACCACGTGCATTTGTGGATCTTGATAAAGCCTTTATGCCAATGCAGCCTCAAATCAAGAAGGTAACAACTATCCACACCACGTGCATTTGTGGATCTTGATAAAGCCTTTATGCCAATGCAGCCTCAAATCAAGAAGGTAACAACTATCCGCACCACGTGGATTTGTGGATCTTGATACAGCCTTCATGCCAAAGCAGCCTCATCTCAAGAAGGGAACAACTATCCACACCATGTGCATTTGTGGATCTTCTGTAAAATTCAAAGAAACGCTTTTGGAAAAAGTTCTCCATATTTAGTTTTTAATCTTTTTATAAAGGAATATTGTTATTCGTAGGTGAGGATACAATCGACAATGGAGAATATATTACACACTTCTGTTTCAAATGGTCTGAATCAACAATGACTCGTGAAAGGTTTCCGATGCTTTCTTAATATTTTGAATATTTCTGAAATTACGTTTGATTTATGCAAGGAAATCATGATAATGTCATAAATTACATTCATAATTGAATGAATATCACATGATTTTGGTGTTTATGAATAGTTCCTATATTAGTTTCATATGGAATTTAATTTTAATAACCATAAATTAACTATGTTCTTCTGGAAAATAATGTGAAGAGGTCGCATTATATAGCAGATAACAGCTAATGTCTGTCAGAAACGTTTATACTTTGGTATAAATTGTTTTTATCTAACACCTTTGTAAAGTATATATATTTCATTTTCATGCGGGTGTGTTATAATATTATTTCGAGGATACGTTCCTTGGCTCGAGATTTATTGTCGTCTTATCGCTCTGTTTGGAGACCGAAGTCTTCTTAGCTTCGAGGGTAAAGTGAATGTCCAATCTTATATCAGCAAGAAATGAGTTTTATTAATTGCAGCACGGATCTAAGTTTTCTTCCCATAGATTAGCCAGGTTCATGTTGCCAATTAGACGTAAGCGATAAGCGAATGTGACTGAACTAAAAAGGCTGCAAACTATAATTTCTTTTAAAAAAAACCACAATCTTAACAAAGCGCATTATGATGAAGGAGCTCATTCGGGAAACCTCGTGAATTTTCTACCAAGTCCGATCTAAAATATAGGTCCAAGTAGTGATAATGGCAAATGGGAAACCTGAAATGGCGAATAACTCAGTTACACGATAAAGTACACAAGGCAAAATAGAACCACATCAAAAGCAATATAATCCCTTTAAAGAATTATTCTTTATTTGTTATGTTTTTAATCTGACTGATATCGTTTTTGTGATGGTTCATAAAATCATATGGATGTACAAAAACGGTCTCGAAACGAAAATCTTTTCCTGATAAGCTGCGTGATGTTGATAGCGTACTTATGCTTGTGATCATCATGGTAAGATAATAATGTCGGATGACTTAGGAAATAGAGGTTAACTAAGCAATAAATAACCAAATTTGCCAGTTTGAAATGCACGATAAAACGTTAGGTTACATGTGATATTTGAATCAACACAATCCACCAGATTCATAAGTAAGTTTATTTCTCATAGTGGACTTGATTCATTTCTAATATATAAAAAATAGTATGTTTCACAGAATATAAATTATCGGACGAAATAAAACAAACTTTCCCGTCATTTTTAGAAGGGCTGTGCGATTTAATATTATATTATGTCCTCCAAACAAAGTTTACAAGGCAAATGATCGACATTTAGACCACGATTTCCGAAGTGGAAAAGCGACCACCATATTTCTAAATTACATACAAATCCGAACGATAATTCTACAAACTATACTTACACGACCGCGCACAGGACGGAGTCAGGGTTTCAGTTACAAAGGATTTTTTTCTTTTGAATGACTGCCACAAAGGCAGCAGTTGGATTGATTGGATATTCCACGCGCATTCGTCTTTGATGTGACGCTCGGATTTAAATTTCGCAGGGCTTTTTGATGTTGACAACGTAAGAACCCGTTCTTAAAAATAGTTCTAAGGGCATCGGCCAAGACACTCAGAAAGCTTTGTGCCATCGACTAATCTACTCGTTTTCCTGAGCATCAATAATAAAAACAAAGGTAGGATCCGTCAAAATGAACGCGACACCGTTCTCAAAACAATCAGCACTTATCACTGAAATTTACATTCTTATATTAACGTGATGTTTTATGGAAATATTCGTGCAGTATGAATACAGGTTCTCTCATCTGTTGATTATTATATGTATGTATGTATGTATGTATGTATGTATGTATGTATGTATGTGTGTGTGTGTGTGTGTGTGTGTGTGTGTGTGTGTGTGTGTGTGCGTGCGTGCGTGCGTGCGTGCGTCTAATTATCTATTTATCTATCTATCTATGCTTCCGATGATTTATGCTCGACTGAACGGAAAAGCCGTGGATATTCCAATTGATTACCCATATTAATAAATGTAATGCGTAGAAAGAAAGGAGAGAAGATTAATTATTCTATGAAAGTAACATCTCTCTTTATGTTATGAAACTGAAAATTATATTTGCCCTCTAAGAATGCATCTTAATAAAATAGTAGTTTTAATAGATTTGTTTCTTAATAAAATAGTATTTTTAATATATTTATTTATTAATAAAATAATATTTTTTAATAGATTTTTTTCATGTATTGCTTGCTGTACTATAGTGAACCTAAATGTTAAAACTACTTAGTCTTTAAGTTCAATTTCAGCAAGTTTATTGTGTGCTGTTTTTAAATTAGGGAATACACATTCAAATTTGAATAAACATTAATATTAAAGTTTGCCATCTTTTAAATAGTACATTATAACTGAAAAGAAACCTCAGTGCAATGGAATATAAAAGACGGTGCGAAAATTTGATTGCTATTCATATTTCACATTCCTTCAATTGGAGTTACATTCTTTCATATAGTAATTTATTGCTCAATATGATATTTTCCATTAGCAACTATCCACACGTTAACCTCTACTCAATGAAAATATGAAACAAGAATTATCGACAATAATGTACATGTAGAGAGTATTTTGATACTCGTATATGTATCGTGACTTCGCCCATTTAAATGCTAATTGTTTTGCTAATGTTCTCCGTTTAATATAACTTAACTTTATGACCAGTACCGATACTGTCCTTGACATTGGTTGGTTTTCAAGGTTTCTAAATATTGAGTGGAGAACTTATGAATTGGTTGATGTAGAGACAGAAATGAAACATAGTTCATGAAAGGATTATGAGTATATCTTAACCGGAAAAATATGAGCTACGCACATTAAGTAAAAAAATAAGGTATGCAATATAGTTACAAAATATAAACACGAGTAATGGACAATTTTAAAATGTTTTAGTCAAAAGAAAAACGAATCAAACGTCAGGAGATCATAATTAATATGCAATACAACTGTACAACACGAGACAATTGAGAAAAGAAAATCTTTAAATTAAAAAACACAATAACTAATAGCATCAGATCACATTTTTCCCCAAAGAAACATCGAAACAATTTACTCATATGTTAAAAAATGCTAATATCATCATTCTAGCATTCAAAAGCAAATGTTATTAGGACAAACTGAACTGTTTGTTGTATGTTAAATACGTAATGGTAAGTTTAAGATCAAGTTCGGGAATCACTTATACTGGACTATTAAAGTCAATAATGAAGACGGGGCAAGTTTATTTGTAGCAGCCGGCATTTACGCGTTATTTATTGAATCACTATAGCAGGTGGAAAGAGTGGTGTAAACGCACCTGTGGCGAGATGTCAATTACACTTGTAGAGTATGATGCTATGTAATTATCGAAGGGAAAAGCACATCTTAACCCAACAAAAGCATTAGTTATTCGTTGGTCATCTTTTTCATGATTACCGTTATATATATATATATATATATATATATATATATATATATATATATATATATATATATATATATATATATATATGGAAAAGTTTTGTGACAATGTTTATCCTGCATATATCTTTACTTTCGCTCTAACTAAAAAATTGCCAACTAAATGTGTTGTCTCTATATTGTTTTTCCCCAGGTATCAACCTTATTTGATCAATTATATGAAGAAGAAATAGACTTTTGCAAGTATCTGTATGAATGTTATAAATATAGAAAAAGATGACGTTCATAAAACGAGAAGCATTGGCGGGGAAAGAATTGCATTATAGGTTCCCGATGTTAATCCACACGTGAGAGAAACAAATCTAAATTTTCTCGAAAGTATAATTCTGAATTTTTATTTGGTTATAAAGTATTTCTCATACGTAAATATTCATAAATTGTTCAGAAAATCGTAATATCACAAATTCACAATTCACATTACACGCGTTTCTAAAGAAAATAAAAACTTATTTTGCTAGTAACATTCGATATTTTAGTCAACGATATTTCAATAAGAAGACATTTGGTAATGAACACGAGTGTTTATAGATTTGTCAAACTGAAGAGAGTATCCAAAATATTGACGTCGTTTACGTTTTTTACATAATTATTATTATTTACCACTAAACAGCTGTCATACGAACCAGGACAAGATATGAGACGAAAAAATGAAGTCAAGACTTTACCGACTTCTTGATCAAAGGTCATCAGCTTGTTGGGGATAGTATTGCCCATAGAAAAAGGCCTAGACTTTTGTTCTTGATCGTTTTAGAAAAGTCAAAACCGATTTCTGGTGTGCCTATTCTTCACCTAGCCTGTATTTTCCACTTACAAAAATTATACAAACTGTTGTTTGATAAATTGGAACAGATCCACGCAAAGTTGGCAAGACCCGGCAACATGACAACAACATGACTTTATCGTGTTAAACAGTACAACAGAGACGATGAATCGGGATATAATGTGCGTTATCTGCACCGTTTACTGAAACACAGTCTGAAAAGGCAGGTGCATAGTTGTCATCCAATTCCCGTTTTCAGCATGCATGTACAACAAGTCACAGTATCTAGTAATTTCCCATTCCATTTTGAATAGAGAATCGCGGTTGCTGAGAGGTTAACGGGGTCAGCTACCTTGACGTGTCCTTCGAATTAACTTATTTGTGTCACTGTGCCGTAAAGCACAAAACCCAAACCAAAACTCTTTTACTGAATGTATGTTTACCCAATGTCACATTCCACACGATTACTTGGTGCTTGTTAGGAGAAGAAAACATGCTGGTCTGGACTGCAGTAACATAAATGTTTGGCAAAAACGTATTTTTGACGAGTAATATATTGATGGTCTGTTAATCAGTCTAATCAATCTAACAGGCAACATGTGTATTTAATGTTGAAGCATCATTTAATTATCTGAAAGTAAATATAATTATATCACAGTTTTAAAGGGTGGTCATTTTAATGAATAATTGTAAAAGTTAAGCACTTGACGATGTCTTTGTTATATGTATTACAAATCTTTACAGAAACATGCTGGTGAAACTTGCTTAATGTACGTGGCAAATCTTCTGCTTTGAAAGGAAAATTAGCTTTCATAAAGCATTGGCAACCTCAAGTTGTATGTATCCCTGTTTACGTAGGTGTTGTTGCTATTATTACTAAATTGGCCTGACTGATGTACATATCCAGCTTGATGCTAAAAGTCAGGTTTAAAATATTTTTTTTAAAATCCTAATCGTCATTTTATCCAGAATTAGGCTCAGAAATCTTTAAACTTGAAAACTATTTATGGCTAAGCTTTCAATTTCAATATTTCATATATATATATATATATATATATATATATATATATATATATATATATATATATATATATATATATATATATATATATATATATATATATATATATATATATAGACCATATGTAGACCATATGTAGACCATTTGATGAATAATAATTTAAACTATATATCATATAGTTTAAAGTATTATTCATCAAATGGTCTAGAAGACGTTTATCATCTCGTTTAGTCTGTTAATGATATGTTTTACTAGATGTATATCATATTGCTTAAACTATTAATTATATGTTATAGTATTGGTCTATCATATTGTTCAATCTATTGATTATATGTTCTTCGTGATGTGTATCATAATGTTTAATCTAGTCGTTATAAGTTCTACGCGGAGTCGAAACGTTCATGTTCACAATTCATTTACCTGAAATATCATATAGCTTACATATTACGTGTCGATTTTCGGCTTTGATATAAAAGGGAGGCGGGGCAGAGTGGTGTTGGGGCGCACGATGAAGGATCAGATGCTTTAAAAATAAAAGGCAAGAAAACAAGAAAGAAGCGGAGGGAAATAATTAATATTATTTGGTTAGGATAATAGGAAGAGCATTAGTACGATGCAGGTAAAGACTGATAAGTTTATTTTGTCCCCGCCTGCATTGTTTGTTTACCAGAATCTCTGCTTTTCTTAACCTAATTTAAACTCTGTTTATTGCCGTGTCTATCAAATTATTATAACAATTAATACATCTAGGTTGAGATACAAGAGAATTGTACATAATCAATAAATTATCATCATTTGATGAAAAGGTGAAAACAAGTAACCAACACTCTCTCGGTATCGTTATGTATGAATGATACAGTATTAAACAATAGTGATTAGTCTAGCATTAGTGTCAGTATTTTACTCTTTATTTCAATTGTGTACACTTTGTACAGTTTGTGAAATATATATATATATATATATATATATATATATATATATATATATATGTATGTATATATATATGTATGTATATATATATATATATATATATATATATATATATATATATATATATATATATATATATATATATATATATATGTGTGTGTTTGTATGGTTTGTGAAAGGGAGATGACACTAACTGATGTTGTACGGTCTATATGCTGCCGTATCGTTTGTACCGTACGCATCTGATACATTGTCTATATGCTGCCTTAACTGTTGTAACGTACACGTCTGATAGCACTATTTCTTATAAATAAACATATAGCTATATTTAATACAGATAACCGCACAGTATGTCTGAAATAACTTTTATCGGTTTTAAAGTAAACAGGAAAATTGGAGCTCTCATACAAAACCCGATTTTTGAATCATTGTTTGGAACAAATTTATCTTCTTTGTTCCAAAGTAAACAGTTTGGGGACATATTAAGTTTATGCTGATAAGTCTCGTTGCCCGGGTAACGATTATTGTGTCCTCAAATATTGTCATTTGCAATGTGATTATTTTCTTCTCTTCTACAATTAATCTTTTCATGATATTGACCGAAATAATATTTATTTTTGATGTAAGACTATTACAGTCATGTAATGCTTTTAAATTGTACGGATAAATTAATGTACGCGAATTTGCTTGATTTCAGGAAATGATGGATTCAAGCAGTATCTCAAAATATGGCTTTATAAATAGGAAAATACAAATCTTCGGCAACTGTAAGAGTCACTGTTTTGGGTTGGGTGGGTTGGTGGGTGGTGGTGTTTAGTTTGTTATTTTTCCTGTTTTGGGAAATATATAATGTCATCTACCAGAAACAACAATATCCACATTCTATTATATTTTAAAGCCATTAAATTATTACTTCCGGTTGACAGTCTTTGTGCACAAATGCTACATCCAGTTTTGGAAGGAAAAACATAGATCTCTTGCGGTGACGATATAATTGTAGTTGTCTAGCAAGCGAATGAGGTTAATGTAAATAGTGGCGATAATTGTGGCGTTGAGCAAGTGAATGAAGTTTCATGTTCAGAATTTACCGTTATCAGTCCCTTTCATTTTGATACAACAATCTATTGGCGAGGTATTGCGACTCCTAGTAGCTCCATTGACTGCCTTTGAAAACAGATTTATTTTAGTCATTGTTAAAGTGATTGTATTATATGTCGAGTTGTTTACATATTGAAAGAACCATGACAAGAGGGTTACATTTGTATTCATGAGAATCAGATTCGTTTTCATGAAAGGATGGGGTACATGTACATAAAAAAAACATGTATAGGATGTATAAAATACAGCCAACGTCAGAAACTTTTAACATTTATCAACGCACCGTATGATTATGTGTTGTGGGTGTTATGGTGTCAGGTGTTTTGTTCCGTCATACGTGAAACAGCAGGATTAATAAATGTTTATACTTTCTTCATGCTTTATACGAAATAAAATCCTTTAACGTTGTACATATATACCAAGAGTTGTCTCCCCGAGACTGAACTCAAAATGCTTATCTAAAATAATAAATATACAATACTTTCACATATCAATAAATAATCCTAAAACAATAACACGATAGCTTGGTATAACTAGTACTTTAAACGACTCATAAAGCTTCACGATAGAAGTACTTCTGCCATTTGTCTTTTTTGTCACAGCAAAACTGAACTAATGTAATTTATTGAAGTTTTAACCGGAAGCGAAGCTGTAACCGGAAACAATAAAATGTTCTTTCAAAGTATTGTCATTTCTGTTCTAGTGGTTTATTGTCTTCTAGGAGGAGTCTAATTTTTTTAATTCCGTGTGAAAAATGACAGCAGTGTTCTTTATGTGCTTGGTTTAATTTAGTGGCCTTTTGATTACGATGATGAAACATCCCGTCTCCTGTATGGCGCCTGAAATACAATCTAGTTTAAATCGAACGGTATCGATTATCTTGTATTCTTTTACTAAGCTCAAACGTTACTGATATTAGAAGAATTTTACAGTAAGGCTTGATTGCATGGAGCTATAATATATATATATATATATATATATATATATATATATATATATATATATATATATATATATATATATATATATATATATATATATATATATATGCACTTGATGGGAGGCAATACTTTCACGAAACATCTAGGCATAAAGTGTTGAAATATATAGGATAGGCGACCGATAAATAGCATGGCACGTAAAAAACCAGATAACTGTTCTTGGTACTGATTCTAGAGTCAGAAACTATTTGTATGTTATCGATACTTTGTTTTTCTGAAATAATATTGGTTAATACTTCATGTTTGGGGATTAAATAATAATTTGAAAAAGTATGTCAGAGAGGATTCCTACAAAGCATTCTTCAGGTGGTTAAATGATATAGGATCCTTAAAGAAAAACACTATTGGTCGAAACAGAAGAAGAAGAAAAAAAATCATACGAAATAATGGACACTTCCGTGTAAATGCTTCTTCAACCCTGATACGTATAAAGAAAAAAATGAAGACAAAATTTTGGTCGCATTAACATTATCTCCATTGAATACCGTTTTTGTCTTTGATACGTAATGGACGTTTGGATGTCTCATTTCAAAATCAAGTCCTAGTTTAGTATACATGTTTTCTGCCTGGTAAATGATCCACTTTTGTTCAAATGATGAGTCGAAAGCAAACGTTGCATTGTTTCCGTTACTTCCTAATTACATGAATGTCAGACAAAAGTAATCTTTCCGAGACAAAAGCTGATTACTTAGCATTATAGTCTTTGTTTCTATCGTTTATTTTAAAGACGATTTTGATTCTTGTAAATTTGATATTTTAGAAAGCAAATGTCGACATGTTTGATCTAGCATTATTGCATCAACAGTGAATGAGACTTAGTTACGTTGGCCATGATACATCCCTTCATTATTATGTGTTCTAAATGTGACCTCTTGCTAACGAAACCGTCTTTTAATATTCGAACAGTTCAATGTTTCTTTTTTTTTGGAACGGATGGACACAATATTTACAACATGATATCACAGTATCCACAATATCCACAGTATCCACAATATCCACATTATCCACAATATCCACAGTTCAAAGTATCCACAGTTATGTATAATTCGTCTTTTCTATTTTTTCTGTTTTATGAAGTGTGGAAGATTATATCTTGAGTACTGGTTCTGCATATTGTCGTCCGTGTCTTCGTGTCTTTTCAAGTTGGCAATAGAGCAAAATCCCAATAGCTGATTTTTCACTTTGTCCATGTTAAATTGTGTGCTTAAAACTACTGCTCGCGATAGTTAATCATATGTAATTCAAGGTAAAGCAAAACTAACGACAGCTTTAAAAAAGGATCCATTGATGTTCTCGTTAGTAGTGAAAATTGTCATTGTGAAAGATAATTTTATTGCTTTATTAGTGTCTCATTATTTTACGTGCACCGCAGAAAGTATGGAAAATGTTTAGCCAATCTTTAATGTGCAGCTGTAAATTTTGTCTTTATGTCTATTTATTTGTCTTCATTTTTCGTGGTGCATACTGAGTATTGCAGAGGGATGAATACTGCATATAAATACTATGCAGATTAATAACCATAGTTCGTCATTAAATATTACAATTTCAAGGAAAGGCGAGTTGGCGAACATCGATTTTTAGGTTCAGATCTCCAGACCAGTGTAAATTTATCACTTAGGCCGATAGCATTTCAGCACAGATGCCCTTATTTTTCATATAAACTTAATTTGGAACTCCAGTTTATGAAATATGATGCCGAATTATCTTGAAAAAGCTTGGTTTATTTAGGAGATAATTAAATTTAGTTGCTTTCGGTGAGAGAAAGTTATCTATGAAGCTGCAACTACATCTTAGAGTTAATTGGAGATCTGCATAATAGAGAGAAACCAAATTAAAGGAAGGTTTTCAGTGGATCTGTAAGATAAAACTAAACCCTGGCTTTACTTTCAAAATTATTTGGACAAGTTTTATTTTACATGTGAATAATGTTTTGGTTGATTGGTTGTATTTTACATCTTGGAATCCATTTTGAGCAGAGGCTATCAACTCAAATTCTTCTTAGCGAAAAAATTGCAGACATGTGTGAAAGAGGAAAATTAAAGTTATTATAAAACTCTATTTTTGTTGTAAAAGTTTTCACCCAGATGTCATAAACATGCTTGTTAATACTTCCTCCATAAAAACTGTATTTTGATATCAGCACTTTTCGGAGATGGCAGACCTTGGATGATAAAGAATAATGATGACGTCGAGTGGAACGATAGAGGCTGTCAAGAATTTCAGCAGTAATTAATGAGAACCGCTGGCACCGAAGACAGGTCCTGTTTTTGAACGAGAAAAGCGCATTTGCCCCGCATGCCGATGATTGTAAACGCTTTTTCACGTACGTAAGGTGTTGGTTTCCCAGATAATTAGAGTAATTCTCTTTCCCTAAATAACTTACAGGAATTACATGCTGACGAAGTGGAATTATACGTATTTACACGTTAGAAATATCGTGTCTAGTTTTGCATAGTTTCATTCTTTAACAACACTGATGAAAAGGTCATTAGGAACTAATCTGAAAACGTTCCGAAAATAGAGCCTGGCGGTTCAGTTTTAATCATTTAACGTCTTTTGCAACTTTGTCATACCTGTCTATGCTTTATCTTTTGTTTCTATAGAAAGTATTAATATTAATAAAAAATGTAGGTAATTAACCATGAAAACAGATAAATTCATCAAGTTTCGAATTTCACCTGTTATCAATTAATACACGCTAATAGAGACTCTCTCTCTCTCTCTCTCTCTCTCTCTCTCTCTCTCTCTCTATATATATATATATATATATATATATATATATATATATATATATATATATATATATATATATATATATATATGTATATATATATATATATATATATATATATATATATATATATATATATATATATATATATATATATATATATATATATATATATATCTCCTTATTATCGTGAATTGACTATGCATTCATCAAAATTTCTGTCCTAACAGTTATGTCTCCTTTTCAAAAATAGCCTTGATACTTTATAAAATTGTCAAACATCGTTAGTATCGCTAAGGGTAGTAGATTACCCGTATATACGCCTAAACGTAAATATTCTGCAAACAAGTATGTAACACATGAAAATTTAAATGCCTGAAAAAGGCATGTTTACAAATGTTTGACTCGAATGACTGAATTTTTGAATCTAAAAAATGATCAGTAAAATCTGATCAATTTAAATTTGTGTAAACCTTCCCAAAATTTCATCATTCTAAGGTCTGTGTAATTCATCTGTTGAATCGCTTTAAAGATATCGAGCGTAAAAAAATTAGTTGTAGGATACTTATATTTTGTTCTCAAAATATATCGTATATTTTGTTCTCGACTAGATAAAGTCAACCAGCAAAGTAACGTTATTTACACAACAACATGAATAAAACAAACTGAATGAAATCTCTAATTAATTTATGGAAAGAAACAAATATCTAACGTGAAAATGGAAAATGGAAACTTTAGGGAAACTATATACCATATAACATGAAAAAGAAATCCGTTCTGATAAATTATTACTAATATTCTGTTTGCTCATTAGCAGCCTGAATTGTTACCGTCATTATCAAATCTTAAAACCTGCATAGTAGATTTAAGGAGCAACTTTTGTGACCCGGATGAATTTGAATACCAAATTTCTTGACTGGAACCTTGAATTCTTCATGGGTATCATATTCATTGGATACAATTCGAGGAATCTTGTTTGAGTGTTAAAGGTAACAAAAAGGGAGACTATTTAATTACGCGTATTTAAGTAAATAGAACGCGAAGAAATTTCTAGCATCGATTCAGTTCCATAGAGAAAATGTCCGCTTTTTGTTGCAGTTTTCATCCATTTGAAATGGTAGTTTGAAGTCTCAGAGTTTAGAAAAACAGAGTGGTTTGAAGCAAATCTGATTACAGTTACTTTGTAACTTTTTCTTTATTAAATTACAGTGGTGGTTTTCTGTATTGAAATAAAAACATTTTCTCAGATTTTCAAGAAGGTTTAAACACAAATGCACCATCAAGAGTTACGTAAATCTACTATAAGAGTATAGGATACTTTCAACACAGCTGTCTATGCTGTGATGAAGCGCAGTATAATTTGGTCATATTGAAAAAGCTTGGCACCTATATAGTGTACAAACTATGGCCATCAGAAATAAAAGGTGGAAAGAAGAAAGTAGTAAAAATGGAATATGAAGCAGATGTGTGGATGAAGACCGTTAATGTGAGTTAACTATACATGTAATTCACTTGTATAGTGGTCTCAAATTACATATGATTTCATCCTCGACAATATAGATCTCAGGCAGCGCACGCCTGCATAAAAACGAACCAATCAGACTAAATATGCAAAATATCAAATTACCATCGTTCTCAAGTAACAGAAGATTAAATTTACATTTGAATTTCATCGCTGTAAACGTATTATCAAAGGTAAATAAGTTCGTGCTAATGGTTTAAAGCGTAGAACCAGCGAAAAATGAGGATATCTATTCCTCATGTCTGCAACATTTGCATTTTTACTTTAAAATGAGTATGTCATTATATCTGATTTTGCGTCTTTGTAGAGAGACTACGCCGACATTTTTCATGTAAACGGCATCATGCGTAATGTTGGCACGCCGAGAAACAATTGGGGTCTTTTTTTGCGCTTCTAAGTGTTTTTCAAAATAATTAGGTGACAAGATGTCAGTTCTTGTTCATAATGGCCTATAAAAAAATCCAACTCCTTAACATATTTATCCTCTCTTGTGGGGTACAGCCACTATATTTCAGATATTTGCTTGGCGTTGTGCTTGTATTTAAAATGTCACTACTATTGAATGTCACTATTGTATTAACGGCAAATAACAAGTCAGATGTTTTGCGATATAAGTTACAATCTTCCTGGCAATATGACTACTGGGGGACCGCGAAATTGACAATACGTCTGCCAAACAAAATTGACAACACGCAGCTCAAAACTGGCAACTTATTGCCGAACAACGCCGCTTGGTTCATTTGGTTTCCTTCGTGTAGTGTTGAAAAATGTACTGGCAGTATAACATGCTAGGAAGTCCAATGAGTGTTTGTAAACAAAGACATCTGTAATCTACATTCATACATGGATTTTATCAATAGAAAACACGTATTCTTGAAGGGGAATCAGATGTATTGTTTGTTGTACATCGCATCATCTTTTTAGGTCCCTAGGTCATTAGAGGTAAGGAGGTTTGATTAGAATGGATGCGTGAGATCTCATTTCTGATTTGTTTTTAGTTTCTTCATTTTCTTATAGTTTTTGTATATTGTTTTGTCATTTTAGATAACATATTTATCAGATGATGTTAATCTTTACGACTGCAGCTTTAAAATACTTGACATTTTTAGACAAATTAATTAAATTTTTTAAATCACATAATTTGAAAGATGATAAAGTATATCTGATTTCTCGCAAATTTTATCATAACTAGGTTAAAGCACAAGTTCGGTAATTATATGACTGACTTCTCAAAATAGTTGCATTATTTATTTTAAATAGAAATGGTGTAGAAAATGAAGAGAAGAAAAAAAATATAATTCTTTTGCAATATAGTCCAAGATAGTATTAAGACGTGGTACTACTATATGTTCCGTCATTAACTGTGTGTTAAGTCCTGATACATATTACCGGTATTTCAAGAGTGTACATACAGGATGACATTTGTACATGTATAAAATATGTGCATGGCCACTATGTTTATAAAACAAAGTTAGATAAATTGTATATATATATATATATATATATATATATATATATATATATATATATATATATATATAGATAGATATAAATATATATATATATATATATGACTTCTCAAGATAGTTGCATTATTATTGCATGCATATATATATATATATATATATATATATATATATATATATATATATATATATATATATATATATATATATATATATATATATATATATATATATATTCCGCCAAGGGCTGGGACAAATTTTGAATTAACTTCTTGCTCTAATAAATTCACGTTGTTTGAAGGCAAGGGTTACAATTAAATTTATTAAAGTTATCATTAATATACCAAACAAATTATTTCAACATGAAAGAGTATGATCAATGTTTCGTCTTTAAAAAATGCGAAAATGAGTAATTCAAATTTATTTGAATTTTAAAATGTCATTAGCAAAGAAATACATAATTTAAATTCAAATTTCAAGAAAGACGTTAACTCAGAGTTTACAACAAATCTATCTTCTATGTATGTGTAGGTGTTTGTATTGTATTGCGGTGTTGTGTTGTGTTGTGTTGTGATGTGTTGTGTTGTGTTGTGTTGTATGTATGTATGTATGTATGTATGTATGTATGTATGTATGTATGTATGTGTGTGTGTGTGTGTGTGTGTGTGTGTGTGTGTGTGTGTGTGTAATATCTAATGAGCTATGGTTATATCAATTACATATTATGATGCCCCGATATGTAAACAAATCGTGTAATAATCAATCTATATAGATACCATTAACTTTTTTATTTATTTAAAAGTAGTAAATACTTTCGTTAATATTACTATCATTTTGCTTAACTTTATCAAGTGTTTATTAATTCTCACTCGAAAATTGTTTGTTTTTATTTTTAAAAATAGTATATTAATTTACTTTCATAACTGGAATCGGGTTTTCATAGATACAGTGGTTTACAAACTAAAGTTAGGGCACGTACTTTAAGTGTGAATCAGACCCCCGCCCCCAAATCTCAATTATTTATTAATCGTTAGAATATAAAGGTGTTACTTGTATACGTGTGGACTATATGGAAATTTATAACTGTGAAACATTTTGGTGTTTATGAAGTGATTCTATTTTTTTTTAAATGTAGAGCGACTATTACCTTGTACTATATATAGCACACAATTGTACTCTTCCTTGGAATTTCCATATATATTTTACACCTTTCCTACTTTTTGAAAAAAGTTTATTTCTTCATCTAGAATATTTATAAAGACACGTACGAGTTAAGCGGTACATGGAATTTAAAAATATTACACAACAATTTAATACCACTTCTACGAGGGCTAAACTGACATAGCCGACATTTTCATTTGAAAGATTGGATGCTATGAAACCATTGTCAAATGATGCATGGATTGCGAATACCACACTTAAACACCTTACATGGATTGCGATAACCACGCTTAAACACTTGCATGGTTGCGAATACCACGCTTAAACACCTTGCATGGATTGCGAATACCACGCTTAAACACCTTACATGGATTGCGATAACCACGCTTAAACACTTGCATGGTTGCGAATACCACGCTTAAACACCTTGCATGGATTGCGAATACCGCGCTTAAACACCTTGCATGGATTGCGAATACCACGCTCAAACACCTTGCATGGATTGCGAATATCACGCTTAAACACATATTCATAAGAATTGGGAATGTCAGTATTAGTTGGTTACTTATTTTGCTTCTTTCTCATAATTTGATATTTATAAAAAAAAAATTAGATATCAGATGCGATTACATACATTATCAAATCTATTTATAGTAGTGTATAAAATACGAGTTCTGGAACCGCATGGCTCTCATTCTTCTTCTTCTTCTTCTTCTTCTTATTATTATTATTATTATTATTATTATCCTCCTCATTATTATTATTATTATTATTATTATTATTATTATTATTATTATTATTATTATTATTATAATACCATGAAAATCATTCTCAGCAGTATATAATATATGTATATTCGACACACTTTTGAATACATTAGCTTCAATGGGTAAAAATACTCAATTATTATTATTATTATTATTATTATTATTATTATTATTATTATTATTATTGGACATGTGTTGAGGGTGTAGATTATAGTAATGTTGATGATGATAACAGTGATAAACATTATCACAAGAAACCAATGGGAGCACGCGAACGTATCTAAGAACATTACAGCTACGAGAGAGAGAGAGAGAGAGAGAGAGAGAGAGAGAGAGAGACACACACACACACACACACACATATGAACCTGGAACGATTAATTAGTTCGATTCATCTATTCCGCAATTGTGAGTTGTGGTCGATTGCAGAGAAGTGGTCCTTGATAAAACAATGTTTTGTTTAAAGGCATAAAGAGTACTGTTATAACAACTACCACTACTATTGCTATAACTACTACTACTACTAGAAACAAGAACAACAACAGTACTTCTACTCTATTACTACTAATATTACGTTCCGAGTTATGTCTAATTTGTTTCGGTATTTTTACAGGATGGTGCTTGTTGGCTTGTTGATCGTAATGTAATGTTTACATGGTTTTGGACACGGTGTATTTCGATTCTTAAATTTACCAAGAAAAACGCCCAAACCCTTAAGACAAAAAATTAAAAGTCTCTCACACACTTAAAACGAACGCTTGCGAAAGCAGTGCTTCTTTGTCTCCATTTTACCTCTGTATCATCGTTTATATTTTATAGTAAAAATAACAACACTTTGAGTCGTAGGATGTTCTTTTGGTCTGAAAATAAATGCTATTCATTTGGTCTGAAAAGAAAAAACAATGTGTTAAATACGTAATGGGTTCAGCTGTCCATGTTATACCTTTTAAATCCAACCTTTTCATCCTAAAGCACTTTTCCAAATGATAGAACAAAAATACACAGCTTATAACAAAATATCTACATTACATAATGATGTTTACACGGCATATTTTATATGTAGTTTTTAAATCACATAGGAAAAAATGCAAAACATATATTAATCGATATCTGGCATCTAATTAAATAAACAGAATAAATTTAGAAATACATAATAACTAATAAAAAAGCACACCATGTTAAAAGTTGCAAATCACATAATAGGACATGCTTGGTAAACTTCGAAAGTCATAGGCAATTGATATTTGCATATCGGCTGATTGATTGATTCTACCGATGTGACCAATATTAACTGAAATATATTTCGTTTCATTTAATCTGCATTCCAAAATAAACTTTTACCAAATGCCTGTCACGGAACAATTTGTCACCCCAATGGTATGTCTGTTTACAAACGAATCAGTAAGTCATATACGAATCCTATTAATTCATTGAACAAACTTTCCAAGAAAATATTGCATCATAATTAAGATAAGTATGAAATTATGCTAATTAAACATTAACCTATTTGATGAAATACAAAGATATGTGTTAACAGTAAACAAACAAGAAAGAAAGAAAGAAAGAAAGAAAGAAAGAAAGAAAGAAAGAAAGAAAGAAACACCGAGTGAGATAAATCCACTATTACACTTAAAGATACCAAAGCAATAAGACACGAAAGCAAAGAATTATCAAATTATATAACTATACAGTAAGTCAGACAGAATCTTGCCGGTATTTACAATTTATATTTTTCTCTCTCAAAATTTACGAAAATTTATAATAGCATGCATCACCATCTTGTATAAGGATACGAGAGCACTGAAATAAATATTAAATTAACTCGAATACAAATAAGAAAAACATAACAAATTAAATTAAAAAGTCACTTGACAACACATATTATTGGTGTATCTTGTAGAGGAATGAAAGAACATTAAATTTAAAAACTATTGCGGAAAAAAAATTTATAATTAAAATTACTAGACTAGCTAGACTTGAATTTCGAGCTTTGGGTATATTCAAGGTAAGAATGGCAATTTCCTATGCAATATGATGATTTTACATGATAAGCTACAAAAAGCAATAGACATCAGCTTGTGAAATTTGGACTCTGTTGTCATTATTTTCTGTCACAACATCCTAGACAGATAATGATGTAAACAAATTTTACTCATTCGAAGGCACAATGCATTGTGAACTACAGAATTGGGCATTCTGTAAGAAATTTGTGAAGTGTCGTTTAGTAGGGGTGGGGTTCTTCCTATAGACTTGAAAGAATTATGAGGAAGTTCCCCTGGTCCGCATTCAGAATGTTTACTTCTGGACAATATATTATATATGGCTACGAGCCCCCAGTCAGCAATGCCGACAGTTAAATTAAAAGAAATACAAAGATGAAATTTAAACAACAATTTAATAAATGAAAATTTTAAAGATATTAAGCAATCAATGTCACTCTTGACCCAATGATCCCTAGATCATCATTTGATTTCAGTGTGAGGAATATTTTCCCTTCTTGAGTGTTACTCATCTAAATAAGTCTCCTTTCGTCTTTCTCTCCTTCCGATTCCTCTACTTCCGTTTCCTCTTCTATCTCTACTTCCGTTTCCTCTTCTATCTCTACTTCCGTTTCCTCTTCGACGGTATCTCTTGAGGTCACCCGAAATTCACTCGGTATCTCTCAAATTCACTCGGAATTCTTTCCACGTCATCTGGAATTTCCCCGGAATTCTCTCAACGTCACCCGAAATTCTCTCAACGTCACCCGAAATTCTCTCAACGTCACCCGAAATTCTCTCAACGTCACCCGAAATTCTCTCAACGTCACCCGAAAGCTTCCTGTTGAAAGGTATAATGCATTAGCATAGGGTGATGAATATTACCTCACACTAAGTCACTGAATTGAACCATCAGTTTAAGGCGGGACATTTTTGGTCACGCATGCGCACACATCGAAATTCCCATACGCTTCCGCCGCTTACAAAATGGCGCCACAACACAATCTCACAAAGAATTCAACATCTACATACTGAGCCCTATCAGTATATACATACAAATATTTCAAATATCATTGTATTATAATATTACTACTATTATTAATATGACTATCTATATATTTATATATATGCCCTACACATGCGTACCGAATCCACAATATTCACATTCAAATTGCAATAACGGAAATCCGTTAACTCAATGCCAAAATATATCATTACGTAAACAAAGTGCTAGTCTACCATAATATACCTACACAAAGAATTATAATATTAATTCTTATAGCGGCTAGCAAACAATACAATTCTTCACGAATACAAATCGTCCTTTCAAAAGGGTGTAAACGTAATAATTCGCGAAATAATATGCACACCTATTACTAACAAAAGGAGAGCAACATTTTACCTCACAAAATAAGGGGTAATATAATATCATGAAGAAGATGCAACGAATTTACCTCATAATCAATTGCAAGCAAAGGTACTAACGAACATCACGAAAGATACAAAATATTAATATCATAATTAACTATTCATACTACAATACAAGTAAAATGAATATACATACGAGAATCCTTCCATTCCGCAGACGTATCAAGCAGAAATCAAACAAAAATCACACTGACCTTTGAAGCTATCTTAAGATTTCCTTGATTTCCAAAATCTGAGTCTGCCACCAATTTTCGTCTGGCCGTACGGAGTTCTACTCTCTTCTCAATTCTTGTAGCAACTGACTAATTCCTACTAAACATTAGGTATTATCTAAAATTTCTCGAATCAAGTCCCACCCACATCGCATTTCGATTGGAGGGCGATCGACTCTGGTCAGTTGTTCGACTGTCAATCATCCGAATGTCTGTCTGTGTGTCTATCAATTGTTACAGTCTTCTTATTAGGCGCTCTCCTGTCCTTTGATGTGGTTACGTCACCCGTCCGCGATGGACACAGTCTCCTCTCCCCTCGAGAGCTAACAAAGACCATCTTACGTAAGGGGATTAGCTAACTTTTAGAACAATTGGAAACATCACAGCTGGGTCAGGCAGACCTACAATTTATACATGTACAAGGCCAGTCAGAATCACAAGTTATAGTTACTTATACCTACATACAAGGGGTTGGGGTAAAATCGTCACATCCCCCCACGCTTGAGAATAAAATCAGGATTTTATTCCCTCAAAATACTACCAATGTAAAAGTTTTACAACAATATAAAGAACAACATCAGCAAAATCAATTAGATGCTAAACTGAGTATAAACATGAAAATTTAACCAGAATGATCTATATCATTCCAGCGCTTCTACTCATGAAATCTGCGCCTACGTTTTCAGATCCTTTCACGTATCTGATCTGCATCTGGTACTGCTGTAAGAACAGCGACCATCGCATCAATCGACCTTTGGACAACTTTGCCTGAGCCAAGTAAGCGAGTGGTTGGTGGTCGGTCTCCAATATGAACTTGCGTCCATATAGGTATGGCTCGAACCGTGATATGCCGAACACGATTCCGAGACATTCCCTCTCCGATACGGAGTAGTTCTTCTCGGCAGCCGACAACTTCCGACTGCCGTATGCGACAGGGAAAAGCGTTTTGTCATGCTCCTGTAACAGTACTGCTCCCAGTCCTGTGTCGCATGCATCGGTGCGAAGAACGAATTCCTTATCCAAATCCGGTAGACGAACAACGGCGTCGGATGTCAGTCTAGCCTTCAGTGTTTGGAAAGCGTGCTCACACGCATCTGTCCAAATAATCTTACTCGGGGTCCGTTTCTTGGTTAGGTCGGACAACGGCCCCGCAATCGCTCTGAAATTAGCGACATACCTCCGATAGTATCCAGCCAATCCCAGAAATGACCTCACCTCCGTTTTCGTGGTGGGGCGTGCGGCATTTCGCAGTTGCTCCACCTTCGAATTCTCTGGAGACAGCGTGCCTTGGCTCAAGGTATGTCCTAAATAGTCCAATGTCCTGAAGCCAAGGTGACATTTGGAAGGTCGGGCTGTCAAGCCCTCCTGACGTAGCCGCTCCAAAAACGTCAGCTAACAGAGTGAGGTGTTCACCCCATGTCTCTGTAGCTAACAAGAGGTCATCCATGAAGTTGTGGACACCCCTATCGCGCAAGGGCTCCAACAACTTCCGCATCATCCTGGTAAAGATGCTGGGCGCGTTTTGTACCCCGAACGGCATAACCAGCCATTGGTATGTCCCGTCGGGAGTAGCAAAAGCAAGCTTCGGTCTGTCTTCTTTCCTTACCGGAATTTGCCAATACCCCTTGGACAAATCGAGCTTGGAAAAATATTTCGCTTTTGAGACCGAAGCGAAGATATGTTCCGGGTCAGGTAACATTTCGACTTGAAATTCTGTCACCTGATTCAGCTTCCGGTAGTCGACGCAAAACCGATGAGTGCCGTCCTTCTTCTGCACTAGGACTACTGGTGAGCTGTACGGAGAGTCGGCAGGTTCGATTACTCCCAGAGCAATCATTTGCTCAATTTCCTCCCTTACAACTTGTCGTTTCGCGTGGGGCAAGGGGTAGGGTTTTCGCTGCACTGGTCGGTCGTCCACCATCTTTAACCCGAACTCGACAAGCGCCGTCCTCCCGGGTTTTTCTGTTAACACGTCGGAATACCCGGCCAGCAAGGTCTCTATCTCGTCCCGCTGGCCTTCAGTTAACATGGGGTCACACTCCACGTCCGACGGAGTCTCGACCCTCGTTAATGGACAGCTCGGGACAGTGTTGGCACCTTCCGTATCGCCTTCGACATCCTCGGTGACTATCGTGGCGACAACAAAATCGCTTACGGTCTCCCTTTCCCGGTACCTCTTGAGCAAATTGGCATGGTACAATTTCTCTTTCGTCGGTAGCCGTATCCGGTAGTTTTGACCTCCGACTTTCTCGGTGACGACGTATGGACCCCTCCAGGAAACTTGCAACTTGTTGTGTTCCTGGGGCAACAACAACAACACCTTATCCCCTACCTCAAACTGACGTGGTTTTGCGCGCTTATTGTAATTTTTCGCCTGCTGCGCCTTAGCTCGTTTAAGATTATCTTGCGCGAGAGAACAAACCTCTTCCAGTTTGTTGCGCAAGTCCGCGACGTACTGGTAGGTAGTGCGTACTTCCTCTACAGCGTGGTCGTCTGTCCACAGCTGTCTCAGTACGGCGATTGGGCCGCGTACGGTCCTCCCGTACAAGAGTTCAAAGGGAGAGAACCCCAAACTCGCTTGTGGTACTTCCCGGTATGTGAAAAGCATGGCTGGAATATACCGGTCCCAATCCTTGGGGCGGCCTTCGCACAATTTCTTGAGCGTGTGATTTAGAGTCCCATTAAACCGTTCGACCAATCCGTTACATTGGGGGTGATACGGTGTGGTCGTGAGGTGCTTAATTGACATGAGACGATTCACCTCCGCCATCACACGACTCATGAATTGTGTCCCTTGATCGGTCAAGATCTCGTCGGGCACTCCGACTCTTGACCAGATTGCAAACAGAGCTTCCGCGACGGTTTCCGTGTCAATATTACGCAATGCTACGGCCTCCGGATAGCGTGTAGCATAATCGACGACCGTTAAAATATACCGATTTCCGTGCGCAGACGCGGGTTTTATCGGTCCGATTAAATCCATGGCGACACGTCTAAATGGTTCATCGATAAGGGGCGTACTCCCCAAGGGAATGGGTCGATGATCCGTTTTCGGTGCCATTCTCTGGCATTTGTCACAGGAGAGACAGAACCGTTTTACGTCTCCCTGGACCCCTGGCCAGTAAAACTCTTTTACAAGACGGTCACGTGTCTTAGCAATTCCCATGTGTCCACCCATGAGACTTTCGTGTGCAAGCTTCAGCACTTCACAACGCTTTTCCTTTGGCACGACGACTTGCTTAAAGTGTTCGTTGTGTTTCCTGGCGTGGCGATACAAGATTCCCTTCTTGTAGACAAACTTCACCACGCCGTTCGGAGTTTCCCTTTCCGTTCCTGCTTCTGCGTGTTTATGCAACTGCGCCAGAGTTGCGTCTTCCTGTTGCAGCTTCCTCAACTCAGCTGGAAGAACATTACTAACCGGTGTCGATGTAACTTGGATCGGCTTCGGTTTCGGCTGTCGACTCATGGCCCTGGTCTCAACAGCACTCACTGGCATAGGTGTACAGGTTTTGGGGTTCGGCTGGGGTAACACATAACGGCATCCCAATATGACGTCATGTGATAGACCCTCCAAGCAAGCAGCTGCAATTTTCCCCTTCACGTATGGTGAATCGAGGTCAATGACAGCTACTGGTAATGAGTCACGCGCGCAGTTCGCGTACTGAACTTCTATTACCTCCCCTGTATAGTCCTCCGGCTTGACATACTTCTTGTCGACAAGCGCGGGGACGCTGCACCCAGTGTCATACAAGATGGTGGCACCTTCACTATTGACAGTTGCGGCCGCAAGGTTGGCTGGGTTGCGACTCGCTTCCGGCACGCACTCTTTCCTAGCAACGACATTCACCTGGGTCTGCCTGCCCTTCGGACAGTCCCTGGCAAAATGCCCCAGGCGCTTGCAGTTAAAACACGTCGGCGGCCCTCGCCGACTTGCAAGTCCTGGTTTCGTGTGTGAGGCCTGTCCAGGTCGATAGGTGGCATCCCTACCTGTAGGTGCCCCTCCGACCTTCCCGTCGCCCTGACGGTTGCGGACAGCCGGCTCAACCTCCCCCATACGACGCGACTCAGAGGGTCGGGGTCGATCCGCGCCCCCGGAACCTCCACTCTTCGAGTGCGCCTGCTCGTATCGCTCCGCCATGTTAGCGATCTCTTCGAGCGTCCGGTGTTCTCTTTCGGCTAAGAAGACTGTCAATTCGCGACGGTAAGTACCCAGGACATGCTCCTTGAGTATTACCTCGCGTAGCCCGTCGTACGTGCGTTCGACTTCAGCCATTTTCATCCACTTGTCAAATAAACCTCGAACACGGTTGTGGAATTGAGAGTGGGTCTCTGTTACCTTTTTCGCAGAGTCCCGAAAAAGTTTCCGGTAAGTCTCGGCGGTCAGCCGATAATGGCAGAGAAGGGCCTTCTTGAAGGCATTGTAGTCATCAGCCTCTTCTGCAGCTAAGCCGTGGTAGACTTCCCGAGCTGCACCTTGCAAAAAGGCTGAAACATTAATGGCCCAGTGCTGTTCAGGGACCTGATGAGCGTGTGCGAGTTTCTCGAACTGCAGGAGGAAATCGTCAATAGCCTCCTCCCTGTCATTGAAGCGTGGCATGTTGATCTGGACCATCCGGTGGTCGATGAATGGTCGGCCGGTCGTTCCAGAGCTTGTACTGGCGTCGTCCCGTCCGTTGGTCCTAGCTTCAACTCTCACCTTTTCCATCTCCAGAGTGTGGGCGAGTCTGGCTAGCTCCAGCTCTCTTTGGGTTTCTCTGTCTGCTGCTATCTTGGCTAGCTCTTTGTCCGCTGCTATCTTGGCTAGCTCTTTGTCCGCTGCTATCTTGGCTAGCTCTTTGTCCGCTGCTATTTTGGCTAGCTCCAGCTCTCTGTCCGCTGCTTTTCCGGCCTTCCATTCCTTGATCCTTTCTTCTATAAAGGCCGCCAGGCGATCTCCCTCATATCCGAGCTCTTCAGACCCCATAGCTCGATATTCCTTTATCATTTGCCTTTCGGTGGCCATTATAACTAATGTAAAGTGATACCTTGTCTCAATATTCTAACAAGACACAGATACTTGTAATACAAGTTTAAATACTTACCTGTCGATAGCAACTAATTTCGTTCAGGTACGATATTTGTTCGACATCTGCTTCACCAGTACTGCTAGCAATGGAAGGTCTACAAAGCATGCACATATGACAATAAAATGCAAGATGAGAAAATCATAAAACGAATACAAAGAATGGAAAGTATCTCACACTGTTCCCTAATACTCCTACAAATAACTTTAGGTCCTAAAATAATATATGTCTAATTCATATCCCGGACGAAGCCCCCACTGTGAAGTGTCGTTTAGTAGGGGTGGGGTTCTTCCTATAGACTTGAAAGAATTATGAGGAAGTTCCCCTGGTCCGCATTCAGAATGTTTACTTCTGGACAATATATTATATATGGCTACGAGCCCCCAGTCAGCAATGCTGACAGTTAAATTAAAAGAAATACAAAGATGAAATTTAAACAACAATTTAATAAATGAAAATTTTAAAGATATTAAGCAATCAATGTCACTCTTGACCCAATGATCCCTAGATCATCATTTGATTTCAGTGTGAGGAATATTTTCCCTTCTTGAGTGTTACTCATCTAAATAAGTCTCCTTTCGTCTTTCTCTCCTTCCGATTCCTCTACTTCCGTTTCCTCTTCTATCTCTACTTCCGTTTTCCTCTTCTATCTCTACTTCCGTTTCCTCTTCGACGGTATCTCTTGAGGTCACCCGAAATTCACTCGGTATCTCTCAAATTCACTCGGAATTCTTTCCACGTCATCCGGAATTTCCCCGGAATTCTCTCAACGTCACCCGAAATTCTCTCAACGTCACCCGAAATTCTCTCAACGTCACCCGAAAGCTTCCTGTTGAAAGGTATAATGCATTAGCATAGGGTGATGAATATTACCTCACACTAAGTCACTGAATTGAACCATCAGTTTAAGGCGGGACATTTTTGGTCACGCATGCGCACACATCGAAATTCCCATACGCTTCCGCCGCTTACAAAATGGCGCCACAACACAATCTCACAAAGAATTCAACATCTACATACTGAGCCCTATCAGTATATACATACAAATATTTCAAATATCATTGTATTATAATATTACTACTATTATTAATATGACTATCTATATATTTATATATATGTCCTACACAAGCGTACCGAATCCACAATATTCACATTCAAATTGCAATAACGGAAATCCGTTAACTCAATGCCAGAATATATCATTACGTAAACAAAGTGCTAGTCTACCATAATATACCTACACAAAGAATTATAATATTAATTCTTATAGCGGCTAGCAAACAATACAATTCTTCACGAATACAAATCGTCCTTTCAAAAGGGTGTAAACGTAATAATTCACGAAATAATATGCACACCTATTACTAACAAAAGGAGAGCAACATTTTACCTCACAAAATAAGGGGTAATATAATATCATGAAGAAGATGCAACGAATTTACCTCATAATCAATTGCAAGCAAAGGTACTAACGAACATCACGAAAGATACAAAATATTAATATCATAATTAACTATTCATACTACAATACAAGTAAAATGAATATACATACGAGAATCCTTCCATTCCGCAGACGTATCAAGCAGAAATCAAACAAAAATCACACTGACCTTTGAAGCTATCTTAAGATTTCCTTGATTTCCAAAATCTGAGTCTGCCACCAATTTTCGTCTGGCCGTACGGAGTTCTACTCTCTTCTCGATTCTTGTAGCAACTGACTAATTCCTACTAAACATTAGGTATTATCTAAAATTTCTCGAATCAAGTCCCACCCACATCGCATTTCGATTGGAGGGCGATCGACTCTGGTCAGTTGTTCGACTGTCAATCATCCGAATGTCTGTCTGTGTGTCTATCAATTGTTACAGTCTTCTTATTAGGCGCTCTCCTGTCCTTTGATGTGGTTACGTCACCCGTCCGCGATGGACACAGTCTCCTCTCCCCTCGAGAGCTAACAAAGACCATCTTACGTAAGGGGATTAGCTAACTTTTAGAACAATTGGAAACATCACAGCTGGGTCAGGCAGACCTACAATTTATACATGTACAAGGCCAGTCAGAATCACAAGTTATAGTTACTTATACCTACATACAAGGGGTTGGGGTAAAATCGTCACAAAATTGAATGCTGCCGATATTGTTTAAAAACAAGGCTACGTAAACATAAAAGGCATTGCAAAAGCACGATGTTAGATCTATTTAACATGTGAAACTATTCCGTCCACCATTAAACAATCATGGAAACGTCAGACATATGCAAAGGCAATACCAGTTTGAACACCTCTTCGACTGACAATTAAGAAGGACGTCAAATCTTGTAATCGACGCTAATTGTATCAATATACTAAATGCGACTGTTGAAAATGTGTCTAATTGTGTGTGGTACACGACATTTGTCACGTGTTTTAATCTCAGATGTTGAAAAGGTACACTATCTACAACATTTGAGGGATACGATAGTTGTTACTAGGTTCGGTTTTCTTTACAAAGGCTACACCGTTCTAATTTGTGAGCAGGCTCTGCCGTTTTATGTGTGTTGTGCTGTTTGTTTTTGGCAACGACTTTAATTTTTGCAAGATATGTATGTGATTCCAATTCGAGATTGTTTGTTACTATCTGTGAACAATAATAACCAAAGGTAACTAAGCTTAGTTCTAATAAAGGCAAATCAGCTGTAAAAATTAGCTGTGTATAGGAAGTAAATAAAGTATGAATCTAATGAAACAGCGTCTCATTGTAACAATACAGATTGGGGACAAAAACAACCATTTCGTGGGTCGATTAGTTATTTGACATGTTGATGTTTTGATTTCATAATACCTGAATATGTCATCATATGACAAATAGTATGATAACGGGGAGCTTGGTTTAATTTAACATCATCTCAGAAAAGCAAAATGATGAATCATAAAACTGCAATATGTAATGTTCTGAAATTAAACGACTCAAGTTTTCATTCAGTAGTTCGTAGGATTTGTTTGAACTGTTCTTCGTTTTAGTACACTATTTGTTCTTTAGGTTTGCGGTATGAACAGTTTGGTTGAAGACATGGAACAATCAAATTGACCAAAATAATCGGTTGTGTATGTCCTTGTGTATTTGCTTTAGAAGCCCATACTATGGACACTACATATTCCAACAACTAATCATGCCTTTTTTAAAAACAAATTTATTCAGTAGTAGTAATAGTATTAGTAGTAGCATTAGTAGTAGTAGTAGTAGTAGTAATAGTAGTAGTAGTAGTAGCAGTAGTAGTAGTAGTAGTAATAGTATAAGTTGTAGTAGTAGTACTATTAGTAGTAGCAGTAGTAATGGTAGTAGTAGTATAAGTTGTAGTAGTAGTAGTAATAATAATAGTAGTAGTAGCAATAGTAATAGTAGTAGTAGAAGTTGTAGCAGTAGTAGTGGTAGTAGTAGTAGTAGTTGCAATAGTAATAGTAGTAGTAGAAGTTGAAGCAGATGTAGCAATAGTAGTAGTAGTAATACTAGCAGTAGTTGTAATAGTAGTAGTAGAAGTATTAATAGCAGTAGTAGTAATAATAATAATAGTAGTAGTAGTAGTAGTAGTAGTAGTAGTAGTAGTAGTAGTAGAAGAAGTTGTAGTAGTTTACGCAGCATCAGAACAATTGTGTTTTTGTCCTTGTTGTTTTAAAAGTTAGAACTCAAAGACTTAGTCTTCCTTCTTTGTATTTTTCCCTTGTAATTTTTGCTTTTCAGTCCTGCCATTGCCATACTATAATTGTAGACACAGGTTGTTTTTTTTTTGCATATATATCGTTGTTCGTATTATTGCACGATAATTGTATTACAATAGCATGTGACTCATTTTTGTCACCCAAGCGACAGAGAAATCTAGCTATTTTGCTAACCTTACTTTTCCTATCTCAGTCTGGTCATCTCAGACCAATCGTCTCAGTCATGGTGTCCACGCGCTGAGAACTACTTTTAACAAAATAAACCCTTCTTGTATTCTGCTGTGCCATAGTTGTTAACAAATAAAACAACAACAGCAGCAACAACAAATGATATATAACCAAAACATAGTTACTTAAGGCCAATCTTAAAAACACAGTAAAACAAAAACATTTTGATAGAGACAAATGCACACACGCATACTATTTCGAGGTTTTGATATTATGTTAGTTCGTTCAAACTAGCATGGTCAAGTTTATCCTATATGCAGGACTAGCTCAGTACATTTTCAGATCAATAAATGTAGCTAAAGCAACTGAATTTGTTGTAAAAACTTCGCGTGAAACATTGTATATACTGTTAGCTATATTTAATGAAACTGACCTGAACAGTTTATGTGCTACAGATAGGATAAAATTCTAAATGGTGTTATTTTATCCTATGTCGGAAAACACTGAGCCATGCACATAAGACTATATACCTATACACTTCATAGCATCCCAACTCTCTAAACAACAACGGAAAACTTAGCAACAGCCAGAAATGTGTTATGTCAAACATGCTCTATAATAATTTTGTTAAGCATCTCCATTGTGCTCCAGCTGAATATACCTGCAATATTTATTGACAAATAATACACTTACCAGCCAGAAGGAATCATTTATCCCTCAACACACCAATCCATAAGAAAATTTCACTGCATCACTTGCTATATTTCCGAGACAGAAATATAAATTTTCAAAGAATCTTTGAAACTTTAGCACATTGTTATCCTCTGGGGTCCGCATATTTGGAGGGTGAATAGGGTCTTTTATACGGGAGTGTGGGGTACTCAAAATTGGAAATGATAAAAGGAAACAGTTTCTTTCTAATAAATTATTACTATTTATCGTTAATTTCATATAACATCCATATATTAAATATGATAATACCTCCCTTACTGTGCGACGTTTTATGTTGTTATTTTTCTTTGCTCACTGGTATAACTGTGTACTTCGGACGCAACGGTCACACTACAGCCCTCATTAGCTTTTCTATATTCATGCGGCACATGTAAACATTGCGACGTGCACACTTTTAAAAAGTTCTTTTTACTTTAAAGGATAATATTGGGTGAAAAAATAATCTACGTTGGGGTTTGGACAGAGACAATGAAATTTCAGCCCCGGGGTTACATTATATGTCTCCCCAACCGGACAAGCCTCGTGGGGAGACAAATAATATAACCCCTAGGCTGGGATTTCATTGTCTCGGTCCAAACCCCAACATAGATTCTATATATCAATATCAGTTTTCTTTCAGTGTGACCGCAGCTTATATCTCTTCGTTGTATATGTATTTTTCCGACCGTTTACGCGTGAATATTTCATCATTTATCTTTCCTCCTCATTCATTCATTCATTCATTCATTCATTCATTCATTCATTCATTCATTCATTCATTCATTCATTCATTCATTCATTGGTTTCTTTCGTTTGCTCACCCATCTTTGCCTTCATTTGCTCTTTTGCTTTTTATTTATTTCTTCCTTTATTTTTCTAAAGTCATTTATCTTTTATTTTTGTTGATTAACCATAATAATTGGTATGTAGGCATTTAAAATTATTTGCACCACGATCTTTTTCGTTTTTGGTTAAAATAAGATGTTAGGTATATCAATTTTTCTACTACTTACTGCCGGCTGAAAACAGCCATCAGCACTGGGAGAGAATCACTAATTGGTTCGATATTTACCACGACATCCAATCAAATACAAGCTGATATATCCAAATCTTGCCTTTGTGAATAAGGAGAGAAGACAAACACGGGTCATTTCAATGTCCAACATCGTTGAAAACAAAATACTTCTGAATTTCGGAAAGTTTGTCTTTAAGCATAGACTTTGAGCTTACTTTATACATCTAATCTTTTTTTTAATTTTATCTTTTCATAGTTTTCAGGACAGGTGAGAAAAGCTGTAAATCGCAGTGCAAATACACACTGAGATCAATGTATTTATGCCTGACCTTAACGCTCGTTCAAAATAGTTGTATGTCTTTAAAAATGTGAAATAAAATATGGCAAAACATGTCATTTTTCCATTTCAAATTATTGTTTTAAGAACTATGTTTGATTTTTTTTATTAGCTATATTTCTGTAACCAGCAATGAAAAGATAAGACAAAGAGAAATTTAAAAAAAAAAAAAATGATAGACAATGTAAATAGTGCATAATATATCAGGTTTTCTTGCGTGGCTGTGACAAATGCTTGACAAAATTTGGATCACTTTACACAATATAAATTAAAAATGGCATTCCTAGAATTCAGGCCGATGATTTTTTTGGGGGCTATCATTTTCCAACGTATTTATTTATTGTCATCGCTTTATCTGTTCAATATTTATTTGTTTATTTTGATAGTTTACATTATTTAAACCGCCATCTCTCTCGATATACGTATATGTTTTTTTCTGCATATTCGATAATAATTATTTGACGTCTTTTTAAGCCTCATCCAGTTGAAAGATATTTTATTTCTCAAAAATATAACTGCTTTCTCGTAGACGAACATAGAGAAAATATCATACAGATTGGATTTTGGGTCTAACTTTAATATGTAGATTTACTGAATTCTCATGTATTTTATCCTTGTTTTTATTCTGCAAAGTTTCAAGTACAGGCTATAAATTAACCCACTTAAATTTTCGTACTGGGTCGTTAAGTAGCTCGTTTGTGTTTGTAGCACTGAACAGACAGAATGAAAATAATCAATATAATTATGATATCATTTACATTACTTGTGCAAAATGAATATAAAATCTTCATGAACGGATTAGATGAAGTCATGCAGTTACTAGTCTGAAATGATAATGTTAAGCTAGTGCAAATACTTCAAGTTCTAAACATGTTAAAATATATCAAATAATAAAAAATGTGATATAACAACATTTTTATTATGATATAGTCGCAGTTTAAACAACGTAACATGACAACAAATGACACTAAGTACTCGATAAAGTTCACATTAGCGTACATTCTCATTCTATTTACCTTCGTGAACTATTACAAAAACAACGTGCCTTTGTTTCCGAATTTCTTGCGTACTCCTTGGTCTAACAAGTATTAAAAAAAATCAATACATATATTGTTTTATCGAGACATCATTTGAACATTAGGTGCACAAATGACATCTACATAAATTGACATGTTAGTTGGTAGCCATTAATGATGTCTGACCTTTCGAAACATTCGAGGATGTCATTCGGCGAGTTAAATTCAATCCTGACTAAACAGAAAAGGAACAAATTTGTTTGTTAGTGTTAGTTTTTCTCATATAACACGTCATATATGAGTATACAACAAGGAAGAGATACACGATTTGGCAACAAAGTGCATAAATACTACCGAACATGAAAAGTGCTTAAATACACGTGAACAAGTTTAATAAAATCTATATCAAAACGAGTAAGAATATGCATTACAATTACATTTACGGGACCAGAACGCGAAGAGTTTCGCATTTAAATGTCTTGTGACGAGCTTCGTATTTAAATGCCATCTTTGTGTACAGAAGACTAATGCAGAAATGTGCACCGATCGTCGGATCATTTTTTTAATTAAAAAAAAAAACAATATTGTGGGTATACTTGTCTGCACATGGCAGTAAATTCGTCAAGCAATACAAATTACAAAGTTAATCTGCATGACACTTTCCATCAGCGCCACCTAGAGTTCTGCATTCATTGACTTAAGGACTACTGTGGTATATAAATGAAATGACATATAATGTAAAATATTGATGTAAAGAGCCCCTTCCATGTAAATTATGGTACGTTTTAATATCTTTCCGATTTCAGATAGAGTTTGTTAAAATAAGACCCTATTAAGGATGTTCGGCAAATCAAATACTATTAACAAAAAGTTTAGTTTTGTAAATCTGTATAAGACATTTATGGTAAACATGAGACATACATAACTAACATATGCGACAATTTACTTTGTTCTTTCTAATTTACACACGCTACTCCAGTGACTTGATCTTTCCATCTAATTTGCATGCACCTTATATGCACTACGCTTTGGTTTCATCTTTCCATCTAATTTGCATGCACCTTATATGCACTACGCCTTGGCTTCATCTTTCCATCTAATTTACATGCACCTTATATGAACTACGCTTTGGCTTCATCTTTCCATCCAATTTACATGCACCTTATATGTACTACGCTTTGGTTTCATCTTTCCATCTAATTTACATATGCTACCCTTTGGTTCAATGCTTCAATCCCAAGGTCAGATAATGGTTTAAAATCAGACTTGAGATTACTTCATGTGTCAAAGTTTGACCCTAGAACAAAATGGCCATCACTTGTTCTTATTTTTATTTAATTCCATTTTTTTTCCAGAAGTAACTAGTTACCAGTTCTATACATTCTGAAGAAACCGTGTGTTTGTATTGTTTCTAAATTTTCAACGTGGTTTAACAAGGATTACGCTTTTTTTTAAATTTTTTTTTTAAATTTCTTTTCTTATAACAAGGTATTGTAGTTTGAGATGGCAAAATGTGCGAAATTCGATTATAGTAACTCCTCGTTTGGACAGTTTAAAATATAAAAAGACGCAGACAGCGAGACACACACAGGCACGCACAAAATATTACAATGACTGTTTCGTCAGTAGCCTAAATGATTAGAATATCCACCTCTGCTGTGGGAGGTCGTGGGTTCGAATTTAAAGTATTTAAATAGTCAACTGTTCAAATTCAGCCTCTAATGCTTCTTAGATAGAACGACCCTCATTTAGCATTAACTTAATCTTATTTACACAATTCTGATTTCTGGTTGGATTTTGGGGAATTTAACTGTTTAAGTGTACATATTTTACAATTTTAAATTTATAGCACGGAATTTAAAAAATATCAACAAATTTCTCCTAAACTAATTTAATGGGAATCTTCCATTATTTATTATAAAACATTCCGGTGTTTAATGATTTAAAAAATAGGGTTTGGTTGCTTATCGTAGGGGTTATAGTCTATCAAATTAAATGTATAACAATAATATAATCTACAACTTTAGCAAGAGTTGTGTATTGACTATAAGTAGGTAGCCAATACTATGTATTCTGACTTCCTCACTTCGGTCTTCACTCAGTACCACACAAGGCGCTGACGCCTTGCCCCCCAGGTATCGCTACATCGGAAATGCGAACATGTAATCCAGAGAAGTAATCAAACGTCCAATTAATCTATTATCTGATAATACGTGGAAGCATGTTGTTCAGAATGAGTATATCGACATGTAACTTAATCAATTTGTTTGATCTATTGTCGGTAAATCAAGAATGACATTCAGATGAAACAATGCTCAAGGGTGCGGCTGATTTGAATTTGATACCTTTGGTGTGTCTCGTTTAGCCCTTGGAGACGTATAGCACATGGGAGTTTTCAATTTATTCCTGCTAATCGGAAACGACGCATGAAAGAAACTGGAGATGGGCGCCGTGTGAATCAATTTTAAAGGTATTCCTTTGCAAATACTAAGTGCATAAAATGTTGACATCTGTCAACTTTTATTAAAGAATATTGTGGCATTGTATTTAGTTGTGAAAAGTCTCACTTTATATTTGACAGAGATAAGTTTAAGATCCGCTTGGTGACTACCCGGTACACACAAGCACAATCAATAGTTTAAATGTCATATGTTGGGTTTCGAAAACGAATATATATGTAATGTATGCAGAATAAATAACATTCTGGATTAAAAAGTGTTTTTATTTTTCATTTTCAAACGTCCTCCTCCATTATATCTATGTTGATCTTTATTATTTTCAGCAGACCATTGGAGTAAATACTATTGTCATATTACACAGCATCGTTACACAATGTCAACGTTCATAAAATGATCATTAGCACATTACACAGCATCGTTACACAATGTCAACGTTCATAAAATGATCATTAGCACATTACACAGCATCGTTACACAATGTCAACGTTCATAAAATGATCATTAGCACATTACACAGCATAGTTACATACAAGTAAACGTTCATTAAAGGATTATTAGCCGTATGTAAGCGGAATTCCAGTTTGCTCCACATAACTTGTCTACTTTGGAACCTGGTACACTGCTAGATGACCGCCTTGTTCTCCTATATGGGCCGGGCCTTGCTGCGATTATTTTAATAACCGTTATATGTTGTATACAACCCCCCCCACCGCACCCCCCACCCCCACCCAAAAAAAACCCCCAACAAAACAACGAAGTTACATTCAATCAAATCATTCAAATTTCACCTATACCATTCTAGCTGCTATCTAGAGCAAAACAAGTTCCTCTTACGCTTTAGGAAAATTTAGACATGAATTTCATCTTCCCGTTGTTGAAATGAATCCCTTAAATATGGTGACGCGGTAAATCGTACGAGATGATACTATTCTTTACATTTAAGCAAAGATAATATTTTCTGTCTAATACTACCAAATTTCAGTACATCGTGTCATGTTCGTCGTTACAGAATGAATTATGGTTCACGTTTTTTAACAGACAATGCCTTATACGAGAAAGTTCATTAGGTTGTTGTCATCTAACACCGGGGGAATTCAAACGAAAAGGCTTGTCCATTCTTGCTTCAATATTATGAAAATATTACAACAAAATATGCACAAATTAAATGATACAATATCATATGCTTTCCAGAGCAATATTTGCCAAAATTAGCATGTCAAACAGATTGTAAAATATTCATTTTGTCTACACAAAACAATAAGGAAACGTAAATAAAGAAATACGTATTATTGGATTTCTTGGAACGCCATTTGTGGCACACTATATTATAATTGTTAAACTCTTCTTATCAAAATTTTGACCATATGTGCTGCATAGTTACCCTTTGTTTGTTAAAAATGTTCATGATTTGCACCGCAGTAACATTTACATTATTAATATCTCACCAAATTTATTTATTGACATGGGGCCTGACGGTCGACTATTAATGCCAGAAAAGTTCCGTGCCAGTGAGTTTTTGTATGGATCACTACATAATTTTGTTTAAATAGTTAATATACTTTTGTTGAAAGGACCCGTTCCTACAATACTATATATCCTCAATCTACACCTAAAACAGCCTTTCTGTTTTTAAAACTCATCGTGTGAGAAATATTAAACTTTCGACGCATCATCATGGTTTATTATCGAATAACGACTTGAGTATATGTTTTTTAATTTTATTATCTATTAATAATAATTATTGTTATTATCATTATTATTTATTTATTTATTTATTTATTTATTTATTTATTTATTTATTTATTTATTATTATTATTATTATTATTATTATTTATTAATATTATTATTATTATTATTATTATTATTATTATTATTATTATTATTATTATTATTATTATTATTATTATCAACATCACAATGATCATTTGCAAAAGAATTGAATATATTCACTTAACAATACTATTTAATTTCGCTGATATTCCAGTTTTAAAAAATTAATAAATTCGAAAACGCAAACTGTTGACTGCTATATAAATCGGATTCTATTTCTCCAATTTTAGAACAAAAATGAAACCAATAATGCTTTCAATACTTCGATGGAAATTATATATAGTAAGCGCATAGTATATAGGCAGAAGAATTAAATGTATTACACGCCCTTTGAACCATACATGCTTAAACTGGCGTTCAATACAGTTGTACAATCCAAAGTTCTGTATCACACAAATCAGATTCGAACAATTTAGTTGCCTTCTTTGACGTCCGCGCGCGGATAGTTTTTTTTTTTTTTTCTTCTTTAAGATTGTTCCAAATAATGACCCTTCGTGGCCGGTTCACTTTAATTTAATATTCATTCATTTAAAGCCCACTTCATCTCATTAACCAGACGCACATGCCCTTATAGACGCAAGCGCCTATAATTTAAATCGTCGTCCAACTTCGTTCTGAATTTCATGCATGTCGGAAAAATATTTTGAAAGCGTCAGAATTATTGTATGTAATAAATACATAACTGCATTCTTGTTTTATTCTGAGTCGGGGCAAAGATCTTGTTTGAAATGGCAAAATGAGTCTGTCTCGGCCTGATATCGATGGAGTTTGACACGTTAAACCTGCTAAATACGAGTGAAAATTTGTCTTTGTACCAGTAATATAGTGAAATGCATACAAATAATATACCAGGCATAAATGGAATTTTTACAAAGTAAAATAAAGTTAAATGAATGAATTGATTAATAAAAAATGTATGCTATCATTGTTAGAAATTTATATTAAGCCGAAGAACCACAGTGCTAGGCATAAGTCCGTTTTGGAACTATTCAATGGCATTAACACAGAATAGACAAACAAATCCATGCCAATCGAAGAATTTTGCATTTGACATATTAGCAAAAGAGAATCATTTTGTCTTGTTTTGAGTTTGATAAAAGGAAATATTTACTTGTGAAGTGTTAACATTTTGTTTTGTCACTCATGGTGTTACAGCTCATGACAACACAGTCTGTCCAAACTTCACTCCAGGAATATTTCCTTATATCTACGCAAAATACGTAGGTATCCTCTATATATTTCCTTTAATGTTTAAAATGATGCGCTATATTACAAGCTGTACTATGGGCAATCATAGTTATCATAATTTGCATCCTTTTAGTTCATTCGTGGACAAAAATCATTGAAGATCTTCGAATTAAAGTGCAAAACATAAAATCACATCCAAAGGTGTGTACCGGATTTGAATGTATTAATGTTATTTATCTTATTGTTGGGATTGTCTATTGTTGTCCGTCGTCCGTCGTCCAGTGTCCGTCCCTCCTGTAACACAAATTTGTTATCGCTACTCCTAAATTACTGTTAGTAATGCCTTCAAACCCTAAACACACACACACACACACACACACACACACACACACACACATTCATCCGATTGTCTTGTTGGTCCTAAATGAAAATACTATAGCCTCGTTTTAAATTTGTTAACAGAAGCCATCTTGAAAATCTTGTTTTTGCTACTCCAGAATAGAAAGTCATATCTTGAAACTATTATCTGGTTTCTTCTCCAAATGGACGGTATAATCATCATGGAGATTTTGAGCCAGTCGTACATCCAATATGTCTGTCACAATCACTGTCTTAAAAGTGTTGTCAGTACTGCACAGGAATGGATGGTCATTGTGATATGGGGTTTTCTAATGATATCTACCTTGTCCTAACTGACATTCACAACGTGTACAACAGCAGCTATTTCGAAATTCTTGTTGTTGCTGAAAAATATCAAAGATGGTTTAAAGACATGACAGTTGAAAGAAACAAATGGTGTTATCTTAAATCCCGACATTTATTTTCATCCAGGTGAGTGTTATTATTATTATTATTATTATTATTATTATTATTATTATTATTATTATTATTATTATTATTTATTTATTTATTTATTTATTTATTTTGTTATACTTTATTTAGAGTAATAAAACAAAATTAAACACTAATTCATATACAAAACACAGGGCCGGACCTAAGTTTTTCGGGGGGGGGGGGCCGAACTTGTTATTGTGTTAAGCGAAGGCGCGAAGCGCCGATCCTTCTAGGGGGGTCCGGGGGCATGCCCCCCCCCCGAAATTCTTTTTTTCAAGGATGCAAAATGGTGCAATCTGGTGCTATCTGAACCTTGAAAAAGGGATATAACAAAAGTGACTAAAAACTGCAATGTTTTAAAAACACTAAAAAAAAATATTTTAAAAAAATAAATAAATTTAAAAAAAATTAAAAAATTCGGAACCCCCTTTGCGGCTTTTATCAAACGCAGTGAATAGGTTTTTCGTTTTTTTTAAAGGGGGGAGGGCGTGCCCCCTAGGCCCCTATTGCAGGTCCGGCCCTGAAACATTACAAATTTGGGCTTCTATTTTGTCAAGTTTGTAGCGGTTAAATATTGTATATCAAATGGTCTTTAGAAAAGACTTAAAGCGAATGTTTTTGCATTGTTATGACACATCGGGTCAATGAAAAAAATCCCACTGTAATAACAGCACAATTTGTATCTACAAAAAGTATTGTAGCATTACCTGACATTGTATACATGTAGTTATAATCTAGGTTGTTGATTGTCAGTGAAATGCATTGTATCAATCCAGTATACCAAGGTAGCCCAAATGAGGTTAACAAATATCGTACATTACATGCTATTTTTAGTATCGACCTTAATGCTGACTAAAGAGAATTTCTTGCTCGTCTCACCCATTTTATTCACAAAGGTGCAAATTCATTAGCTCATTTGATGTAAGTTACAACAAGGTTAAAACTTTATAATTTTTATATAAAAAAAATAGTGTTTTAAACTAGAAAGGACTGGTCACGTTTATTATGTTGATAGTTACATAGTAATCAACATTATACCCGTTGTTTCTTTTCTTCTTTGTTTCTCCATTAAGCACAGATTGCCACCCTTCCTTTGACGGTGAAGTTTGGGTTTATTTATGTGAGGTTCTATAATTTGTTGCAAACTGTATTAGTCTTGCTATCAAAGTCGTCACCCAGTTCCAGCCTTATTAGAGCAGAAATTTGTTACCGCTGTGACACGTTATCTGTCTTCTAGCGGTTATAAGATGACAGATTGTCTATAAAACGGTGATGGAAGGTTGACCAGAAAGATAGTAGTGCTAGGTTCAAAGAGAATCTTCCGTGAAATATATTAGGCTTTGACAGTTTTCTCTAAGTGAACAGAAAATTGAATATCTTCTTGTGACATTTACAGCTGCACTCCATCTGGTATATATTAGAAAATTCTGAACATCATCTCAAATTTTGAAATAATTTTAATTGCTGATTTGCTAGTTACTTCTAAAGACATTAGAAAAGTTTGAACATGCAGCATCGCCCTAGACTATACTTAGTTTGGAATTTTGAGAGCTCTGCCTTTTAATGGTGGGTAAAACTTTATTAATGTAAAATGAAGGACATTTGAAGAGGGCAGAGATATGTCAATTAAGATAAGCAAAGATTGCACGAATCATGTACCCACTGGAAGAAAAATACGAAATTCATGAACTGTGCGGCAAAAGGTAAATATTGTAAATGTACAACCTCAGAAATTGGTTATTTGAATCATTTGATGACGTTTCTCATTAATTTAGCTCACCTTATCATGAAGCGTATATATGTAACACTTCAAGTTAATTATGAAAATGATGCAAATTCCCAAAAAGATTCTGAAATCGCATTAGCACTCCAAACTTAATTTTATTATCGTCTATAATCTTTTATAAGCAAACTCCATACAACAAAACATCACTATCCACAGTAGCATAATGCCGATAAATGTATATTCTGTTTCTGTCACGGAATTGTATAAATCATTTTATTTATTAAATATATATACTCGAGTTTCGTTTTTGTGTACAACGATATACGAAGGATGGTTTATTGTTCGGTTCATCCCATGCCGCACGTGCGAAGTGCTTTTGATGGGGAGAACCGAATGCTTCTGGTGCACAGATTATATTTGTGTATAAATGCCACAGCGTTGGTAAAGATCTTTACATTACGGAATGTCTTGTAAGTGACATAACTTAACCGTCAAAGGAAGGGTGGCAATCTGTGCTTAATGGAGAAACAAAGAAGAAAAGAAACAACGGGTATAATGTTGATTACTATGTAACTATCAACATAATAAACGTGTATGACCATCAGTTGTGTTGTGTTGTGAATCGAAAATTCCACCCGGTTATCTTGTTACCGTTGGTTCTACTGAATATTCCTAATAAATTGCAGAGACCCATACCTGCCGCATTATGCGACGCCATATCTAGGTCAGTGCAGTTTGCCGTTGGATTAGTCTTATAAGCGAGTATATCCGGTAATTAAAAAGAAGACACGTAACGAAGTGCAATGGTATGGAATATCATCAAGTAGTTTTGGATATCATTCACTAATGAATCTTTTTTAGACCACACAGCTACATTAAAGATGCATCATTATGGAATTATTGCAGATTTCTGTGATTGTACAATTTTATATTACACCTGAGTCCCCATGATAATTGACGAGAGCTATCTCATTTTAGCTAAAAAATATTATGTTCCCTAAATTATACGATAAACACTACACCTACTCACCCCTACACACATTCACCTACACACCCCTACACACACACACACACACACACACACACACACACACACACACACACACACACACACACACACACACACATACACAACCTACACACCTACATCTACACATACACACACACCTACACACACACACACACCTACACACATATACACACACTATACACACATACATACCTACACACATACATACAAACACATAAATACCTACACACGCATACCTATACACATAAATACCTACACACATACATACACACATACATACCTACACACATACATACCTACACACACATCCCTACGCACGTACATACCTACACACACATACCTACATAACTTAAAACCCGACGTCTAACCTGACGGACAATTCTGAAAATTTTTAACCGCGGTTAAAATTCAGTTATCACCGTTAAGCGTTAGTTTTTAATAAGGAAAAGATACCAAAGGGCACATAGGTTGATTCTGGATATTTCGCAGAAGAAATGCACTTATCGAGGTGCTGTCCATAATTTTAACATTTTATTTGTTGATGCGTTATTTTCGTTATTTAGTTTTATTATAACCATTTTATTTCGCAAGTGTTGCTTTAGCGCGAATTTTCAAGAGGTACTTAGAAACAACATACAGTAAGGTATTTTTTCTAAGTTGGTAATCTTCTAAAATTATATATCGCTAATTTGCTAGTATCAAAGTATGAAAGATTCATAAAAAATATAACTATGCTAAATATATTGATTTACAATTTTTAAATACATGCCCTGGAAGTCTTTATCGTTATAACATCGGAAACAAGTCGGCCGTATTTTTGTTGTACTGATTGTAAATGTTGATTGGACAACGGCCATAAAGAAACATTTAGGGTTCGGGCAGTACATTTTACCGCAGTCAGTGTGACACGTAACAAATTAAATTGACTAATGAGCTAGTTACCGTATGAACTCGCTAGATTATAGAGACTTTAACATCCCTAGTTTGGGGCGTGATTGCTGTTTATTTGTGATAACGGTCAGACAGGTGGACGAGGCAATGTGATATTGTGTTGTTATGTAGCGGAAAATGATAAAGTGGAGACAATCCAGAAACAATTTTGAACAAAGTGTCAAAAAGTGAAATGTTTCCAGGAATCTGTTTATTTAATAAGGGCGGAATAGAGAAATTTTCTAACTGGACCTGTGTGAATTTTCGTCGGTTAAAGAAATTTAATCCTCAGTGGCTAAACTAAGCAAAAAGAGGTACATGTTTCCATGACGAAATTCAATGATTCAACTTTTTCTTTATGGAATAAATTAGTCAAAGTCTGTGCAGGTAGGGAAGAAGTTCCTAGCTTCAGGGGAGTATAAAGTATTCACCCGTTATAAATTTTCCAATGGACAATGGTCTGAATGTTTGACGAATACGGAACATACAGGTTAAGAGAGATTTTTTTTATGTATAAGCGAGCCAGACTCGAAAGCACAAGGTCTCAATCGCATGCAGTTTGTACTTAAGTTTGATTTGGTATATATTTGGATTTATTTGTGTTACATTCATACATCAATTTTCGTTTGATGAGTTCGGAAGAAAATTATTTGCATTCATTCGTCTTGAGAAGAAACTACTGGCAAGCCTTCTCACATACCCACATTGGCCGAATCCGAGATTCGAGCCCACGCAGACAGAATTGAGATGACGGTATTCCGTAACGGAGAGCACTTTAGACCACTTGGCCACTCGGGGCCCCTTGCCAGGTATTTATATTATTGTCTGGAATGTTTTACCAACGAAGTATTAGTTAGCAAATATTGTAGTTAAGACATGAAGTGAATTTCTTTAATTCATTTGTATAATAACGACGTGAAATTTGTTAAACAGAATTTGTATTAAGAGCGTCTGGTGGCCGAATTTAGTCCCATTAGTGATTTGAAGTGCAAAACAGGATGCATGAATGGTTTAACAAGAGGTCTAAATTATGTCAGGAATGCTGAATAGTGGCTGAGAAGATACATTAATCTTCTGTCTATTGTTTATGTGTTAGCTGTCAGACCGCGAAATTACCTATATTAGCCTTAGTTTCTGTTGAATTATGATAAAACGATTTCGGACATTACGAGAGAGGGAATAGTATTCGAACCCAGAAGAAAAACGTGACAAATGGATCGGTCGTTTAATTGTTTATATTCGAAAAGGGGAACAGGTTCATAAGTACACCCATACTGCAAAAAATGTGAGGAGTCGATATCTAGATCATAGATCGAGAGAGAGAGATCGAGAGAGATCGAGATCGAGAGAGAGAGAGAGAGAGAGAGAGAGAGAGAGAGAGAGAGAGAGAGACTGACTTTAGCCTGCTATCAGCATTCGATTTGTAGTAACCGGGAAGCAACCACGTTATGCAGGCATGCTGTGTTATTGCGTTCGGTCACTCACGCGATTTCATGACGAAGTTTGTCTTATTCTTATAAACAAAGTGGTTAATTGCATGTTTGAAATACAATTTGTAATTTTATATCTAAGAGTAAATACATACATACATACATACATACATACATACATACATACATACATACATACATACATACATACATACATACATACATACATACGCACGCACGCATCCACGCACGCGCACACACATATTCAAATCTCGTATTTAATTTCACTTTGTTTATATCATTGATTAAATTTTGTTATTCTGCTTATGGGGGAATTAATTTTATACTTTTCGGCAATAACACAGTGGTTGATCATTCACTAGATATCGGTAACCAAACCACCATGTAACAAACAGTTGTATGTGTTTAAGATTCTTCCAAGTTATTGTTAATGAATGAGCTAATTTGTTAGCTTTTATTTATTCACTTGACTGTATTAATTTAATTTGTTGACTAGACTATACTAGTTTGTGCAAGAGACTGTATTAATCTCAAGCAGTACACTTGCCAGCTTATAAATGTATAAAAAAAACTGTCACTTCGTTAGTGCCGTTGAAATATCGAAACATTGAATATTGTGCGAAAATTACACACACACACACACACACACACACACACACACACACACACACACTAAATTATATTGTATCTCATGTACGGTTAATGTACATATTTACACCATGTAAATCGACCGATTCATAGTCGATATTTGTTTCCATTTTGACATGCATTTATAATAAACGGATACATTTTTAAATAATTAAAAAAATTGTTAATAATGTCCATTAGTGCCAAAAATGCATATGTGGGTAATGTCATACGAAACTTTCTCTTTAATTCTAAGAATCAAACAAAACCCAAATTTTCATATATCTTGAGGAGGACTTGACAACTGAAGAAGCTCTGTATTGAACCTACGATAAAACATGAAATTATTAATTAAAACAATCCCGGACTATTGCCAAGCGTGTGTGTTGGAGTGTTTACTATCGTATAATAATCAAATGTCAACTTTAATAACGATAGTAATCTACTTTTGGGACTAATAAATGTTAGCCCGTAGTGGTGTCATATATGTGAATTCAGTAAAATTCCCAACGATGTTAAATATACCAGGTCATGATGGGTTTATTAGTTAAACTCCATGCGTCCAACATCAAGAAATATTCGCAATCGGTATCTCTTTGCTATAATCTTCTAAATACTAAATCATGGGCAATACTCGGGAGAATTTACAGGTTTTAACAGAGGCAGATGAGGTACAAGGACAGTATCATATGTATAAATCTAAAAGGATGTTTTTAACATGATAAAGAGGTGGGTGTTAATATTTAACATGCTTGCTTGTTTGTCTCAAGGAGTTAAAAATTAAGAAATATGCAGCATTTCTTTCAATGTAATATCGGTCTGATAAACATATCTACCTACCCCCCCCCACATACATACATACATACATGCATGCATGCATGCATACATACATACATACATACATACATACATACATACATACATACATACATACATACATACATACATACATACATACATACATACATACATACATACATACAATGTAACAACCCGGGAAATTCTATATAATTAGTAAAAATCAGGGTAATTGCTATATAATTAGTCACAACCCGGGTAATTCAATATAATTGCTCAATTGTTTAAAAAAATTAAACACCCAGTCACCAATAAGCATATAAGTCTTCTATAAATGAAACTCACATGTATGGATCTTGATGTGGTGGTAAAGTTACCATGTTCTTGTTGTAATGATTCTTGTCTTCAGTATGGACCTTGATGTGGTGGTAAAGTTACCATGTTCTTGTTTGAATGATGATTGTCTCTAGTATGGACCTTGATGTGGTGGTAAAATTAACATGTTCTTCTTGTAATGATTCTTGTCTTTAGTATGGACCTTGATGTGGTGGTACAGTTACCATGCTTTTGCTGCATGGCGATGTTCTCTTTTTCATCAAAACTTAATTTGGAACAATCATTGAACTCTGGAAAATATTTATGGGCTGTTCATTTTGCTCTCTAGTAAAGAAAGAGAAATCCGGAAAAAGTCCTTATGAAATTCTTTCAGTTAATAAATGGATTAATCGTAACTTGAATCCGTAAATCAATCTAAAAGTTCAAAAGAACCCTATAGCCCAAAGCCCTCTTTTCTGTCAACCATCTTAGATTGCACAATTGTCTCCATCCAAAGAAAAAGACATTTAAATTTTATTGATTTTGGAAATTTTGACAACCTCTTGTTTGATCGCTCAAACTGTGTGATTTACAACCATTATAATAGCATGTGTTCTATTCATTATCAGCAGGGGGCTAAAAACTAAAAACGGCAATCGAGATCATGTCTTTAGGTAACGATGAATTATTGCATTATGTAGGTTTGTTTGAAGTAGTGTTCACGCCATTTCCAGTCGTAAGTGTGGAATATGAAAGGTAATGTCTATAAATTATGTACAGTATTTGCCTTAAATTGCATAGTATTAACCATCAAGCATTTTGTTTTCAGCCGAGAATAGAAACGTTTCAGTTCAAATCGAAAATCAAGACAAAAACTGGGAAGTTAAAATGTCCACAATGCACAAGTCAGTTCTAACATAAACAGGACCGTGTAGTACGTTTGCTTTTATATGCTAATACAATTTCAGGCAAAAACGGCATGATATGTCCCAGTGTTAAAACAACTTTTAATGGAAAACATATTTGCTGGCTAAATAAATCTTTATTTTACCCGTTTTGTTTATGTTTGAAAGAACAAATATACCTTTAAACAGACATTTATCAATACTGGGTCTAATATATGGTGTGTTGTGTGATTTGTTTTATTTTGTATGACCAGAATGACCTTTTCGATCTTTTAGAAATCTACGATTTCTGTTCAACCGTATTTCAAATCTGGCAGGGTTGGCAGATGTCGGATTAAGTAATTGCACAAAAATATTTTAGTATCATTTTCTTACTTTTGACCACACCTCTGATGTTTTGTATCAATCGTGAAATCATACATTGCGTTGTCATCCAAAAGAAATATGAAAGTGTTATATTAACAAAGCTGTATTACGTATCGGACCACATTAGACGAATTCGAATTGATAATTATAAAACAAACTCGAATTCAACGATACTTCTATTCATACTAGCATACTCATAGCATACTGTCTAATATACATCAAAGCTTTAAAAAATATATTTTTATTTGTAAGATAAGAAATGTAAAAATACCCCTCGTGTTATGATGGACTCGTATAGGCTTTAAACATGAAACAATATTACTTTAAAGTCAACAACAAACAGTTTAACTGTAAATTGGTTATAAATATATGTTTTATTTTAAAACTTACCAACAGTTTTCTCTTATAAAAACGAATATTTATATACTTCGACTTATGTCCATGACAAAATGGTTATATATAACACATTGTATGAGGTTTAAAATATCCATGACTAATGTTACTATGAACAAGCTAAACATGGTAACCATATCAGTATTTTTCGAAAAGGCTGATGCATGATGGGGTGTTGTGAAGCCACCTTGTTCCGTTCGAGGTGTGTAAATAATATGCTTTTACGCAAAATTTACAACCATAGTTCGGAGCGTTGTTTCCGGTCCTAATGGATTCGCTAATCTCACACTCACTTCAGAAATTGTCGCGAAAGAGATTTTAATCTCCAGAAAGGAAATGCTTGACAGCATCGTACAATTTTTCACTCGGGAATAGAAATCGTTTCTAATCCATTCAATGTCTGCTCCGCTGTTAGGATTGGGAGTAAAATGGAAGTGAGTTTTAAGTTTTAGCAATGTCTCAACATTATCTTAAAAAGGCATTAGCAGTTTTTTTCAGTCTTACTTTGCTCACGCTTAACTTTTTTTTTATTCCTTTTGATTTTTGGGATGACTGCTTGCAAAATATGTAAAATAAATTTGACTAGGACAAACACGGAAATGTTGTTTTATGCCGAGTTTTGTAGCTATGCTTTGAATTTGCTCCATATTTTCATACAAGCGAGAAAATCTGAAAAAAAGAGGTCAGTTAGGGTTGTGTTGTGGCCAACTGAACAAGGTTAGGCCGATAAATCAGCTCCATAATGATAAGGAAAAGCGTTAGCAGATGCTATTACATATTCACTGAACCTGCAAAAGCCTGCAGCCAATTTTATCTGAACACATTACACTTATCGGTATATTTAGCAGTTGTTGAGTTAAGGCGATATATGCATAATATTTCCTGATAAAATCCTATTTTTGGTGACTTATAAATCCACGTGGAATAGCAAAATCTCCTATTACAAATATCGGTTATGAGTCTAAGCTGTCCGCAGGTGTGTCAGGAAAACTTCTGCATGCATCACAATTGCATATTCTAATAAAATGCTGACAACCAGACCCACATATCGTCGATTAGTAGCAACACAGTTTTAGGGGTTGATTTATCGGAAGAACCAAAGGTGAATGTTTCCACCAAAAATCAGTGAACAAAAATGTTTTTGTTGTTTTCTTGCGAAAACGGGCAGGTGCAAAGATGGTTAACTCATTCATATCCACCATTCTGCAAACTGTCCATATAGTGGAGCTGTTGTAGCTAATTTGGTAGTCAGAATCGTAAGCCATATGTGAGGAATTTGAACCCAACTATGCCGGCGTTTATCAGCTGTTTCTGTGCATTTTGGTATAAGGATTCGTTTTGCAAACAACTCCGATCGTGATCTGCTGAAGTATGTTGCTACGGCAGATCAGGGTCTACGTATGTTTTTGGAGTTTGACCCGACGTATAAGTGGGTACATATATTATGCGTCCAAAGTATACCACACTTATTTTGCAGAATTATCTCGCTCACTTACACCATGAATAATCAGTATGCATACCACATTCGGAATGCATGAATGGTCGTATAGGACAAGTCATGAAGTCCACCCATCATATTACATTACAAAAAATTGCAAGCAGAAATTAATTCGACACGTGTTTTCTACTATCAGTAAAAATCATAATAACCTAGCAAGCATTCCAGCAAAATAACTACATGAGCATTACGTCAATGAAATTATTAATTCTAATAGAAAACTAATTTGCAAATACAATCATATGATAATACAAGCGGGGTAAACACTTATAAATCGAAAATTAAAACTATTACGTGCGTCCCCAACTGATCCACTGTCGGGTTTTGTAACGATTCAGTTGATCTTTCTAAATTATTATTATTCTTAAATTATTTTATCTATCTGCAAAAGGGTCGTCGTTCAGTAGCCGGCTGTTGATCAGAAACGGAAATGCATACTTGACTGCGCAGATGTGGAACATGTCTTGGGAGCAAGAGGGCGGAGCAAACATATACATATTACGATTCACAAACGTTTTTGAAGGAATCTCACCATTTTCTTTCTTCTCAAATGGCCACTTTTATTTTGCTTATAAACGCTGCAAAAGTTAATTACTTCTTTAACAAGGACCGAGTGATAACATTGGAATTTTGCTGTTCCAATAAGATTTTCAGCTTCGTCTTAATCTTCAGTACAATTCAACTGTTATTTAGCGGTGAATAATTGTACACACATATCATGATTCAAGACTAAAATTCGATATATTCACTTAGAGAACTTCCCTGATTTATGCTATCTAGTAGAAACACACGGATCTATAAAATATTGAGATCAGTGACACTACATACCAAAAACCATATAACAATTTTGACGAAAGAAAGAAAGAAAGAAAGAAAGAAATATATACATATGAAAATATTTATGAACCTATCGTTTTCAGTAGCAGACTTTTATTCAAAATTTGTAACCAATCCTCAGCAAGTCTTTGAAACCAAATTAAGCCTACAAGTTTGGTGATTATTTAATCAAGAGGAGAAAACTATCTCGTCCAGTACTCATGAATGAAATCTTTAAAATTATTCTCACGCTGTATTTATTTTACTTTTGTTTTGTCTTGTTTTAGAATCATGAGAATGTGAGATTTTAACCGGAAGTAAAAAAATAATGACGAAGTCATCTGGGAACATCATAAATGACACGCAGATTCTACAATCGAGAACTCAAATTATTCCTACAACAAATCTATGCGAGAACCTTTTGGTTGTGCCGGTGGAAGAAATAACACGAGTGATGGTATGCAGATAAATATGACCATGTGTCGCTTTATATATGACGTGGTACATTTTATGTTCAGTATGTTAAAGATATCATAGCCGTATCTGATCAGCTTAAAATGTTCATTCACAAACACATACCAACCCACCATGACAAATTCCCATCGAACAATATAGAAGCTGACACTATTAAATTTCCACAACGACCCACAAAACTAAATCATGTCCCACAGTTTTGAATGTAACACAGGGATTCCGTAAGCTTAACTGGTGTCATATTTTTAGAATGGCCGGCTGATGCTAAATTTCCATACTTCATGTATCCCCCTTACAGTCCACCATAGCCACGTTCATCATTGAGAATATATTTGTAACAACTCCGCACGTCGCACATTCGTTAAAAAAATAATACTATCAATGGAATTAATTTAAATAACTCCATTTTAAGTGAGAAACTAAATTAAAAAACGGCAACCGTCCGTGCAGAGAATCTTGGCAAGTTTCTAAAGACCCGTGTATATTCGGGTAATTCACTTAATGCAAGCTGCCAATGACAAGCAAAAATCGGTGGTTCCAGTGTGACCCATTCGAGCAGAATGCCAGCAGTACACAAAGCAGTTTCGTTAGACTCATTTGAAACGAAAATACCCAGTCTTCAGTACGAAGGGGGGTCAGTACACGATTAATAGATTTGACGGAATGTGAAGAAGCTATGTCTGAAAACAAAGAAAATTATATGCTAATAGCTCATTTAAATATAAATTAGATATTGTAGCCAGAGAACGAATACACGTCCAGAAGGCTCTAGTTTAAATCATGGATTTGTTTGGGGATAATTTCAAAGTATTTATTATGCATAGGCATGCGAATGATTTGAGTTCTAAATATTTCAGTAATACAAAATGTACATAACTTTTATTTCTGTGGCTGATAGTCCCTAGCACTATTGTTTGGTATCAACAATTCAACATTATTATTTAATGTGTCCTTTATTCCGACACATTGATTTACTTTATCCATCATATAAGATCCGTCTATAAGTGTCAAATATAATTAAATAATTGCCCGTTTTTTTATTTCATAACTTCCATAGACACATCTACACATCACCTGTTTGTGTTTTTGAAGACCTAGATCCTGAGGAAAGTGATCCACACCACTACGACAAAATCATCAACATATCTGAAGAGTTATGATGCGAAACTTTCTTCTTCAAATATTAGTGGAATTTAAGCTCTACTCTAATGTATACAATAACACCAGATAGGTGCAAACAATGGTCATATCAAGGGCTGGGACAGGGGCTGGCACAAATGGTACGTGCCATGGACCCCTCCCCCTATAATTATTGTCCATATGGTTTCTGTGGATTAAACTGCATGTGGTTAAATAGACTTTATATATGAAGCCTTGAGAATCTTCGGACTCATTAGCAGTCTGAACTAGATGGAGCTACTTCACCAACTTGTCACAGGCACCATAGCTCGCCCCCCCCCCCACTGTGTTCATCAACGAAAGCTGTCGATCACTTCAAGTACCTTGCAAGCATCATATCTTCCGATGGATCGAAAGACAAAGCAAAGAGATAACGGCACGCATCAGCAGCGCCAGTCAATCGCTAGGTTTTATCCGCTCTCGCGTGTTGAGTCACAGGAACATCAGACTGTCCACCAAGATAAAGGTATATGCAGCAGTTGTGTTAACAAGCCTCCTATATAGAGATGAGTGAGACCTGGACAGCATACAAGAAGCACATCAAGCATGTTGAGCGCTTCCACACCAGAGAACTGCGTAAGATTATGGCCTCAGATGGCAAGACAGAGTGACGAACCTAGAAGTGTTGGGTTGAGCAGGCTTAACCAGTATCGAAGCGATGGTCATGAGAGCCCGGTGGACAGATCATGTCATCCGTATGGAAGAGTCTCTAATGTCACGTCTTATTTCGCATGGAGCTTTATCTAGTGGACACCGAACAATTGGTTGCCAAAAGAGAAAATTAAAATACTCCATCAATGACAGCTGGTGATGCTGCTGCTTGATATCTGTGACAAACCTTGACTCCTGTGCCAAGAATAGACCTGGCTAGCGTGCACTTATTCGTAAGGGGTTCAAAGTCTTCGATGATAACCTAAGAACGAAAAGCGCCCACACCAGGAAACGCAGAAAGGCATCAACGTCAAGAACCAACATTGTTCCAGGACATGCGCATCTCGTATCAGACTCACCAGTCACAAGAGGACTAATCAGCGAAGATCAGCGCAGGGTTGTATCACTGAGACCCGATTGTCAACCAATACATGTAGGTCTAAACCGTCTAATACTAATCCAAAAATTGGTAAAATAATAATACCCATGTAAAGAACAATTTAAGGACTGTTTTCAGGTTGCATTTTAGATCTACAACTCCTCTTCTCCCTTAAAACAAATCTAATAGCACTGGCTCGGCCCCCTCTTTCTTTTATTCAAAAACCTAATTAGAACCTATGGATCAATGGGTCCGAAATGTATTCTTGAAAATCTTTCCGAATGTGAATTTCAATACTGCCTATTCGAGACATCCAAAACATTTGACACTGATGAAAAAGGAAATCTTCGTTGTATACTTGGACGGAGCAATTTAATAAATTAGTAGTGAAATGGGCGGTTGCTAGGCCACTGATACATTGTTTCTAATCCCAAATTGCGATTAACATTAAAATTAAAATGACTAGCAGAACAGAGACATGTACCATGAAAGACAAGACACTTGCGGTGTTTTGAAATTCTCTAACAATTGATAGGCCAGTTACTAAGAAAACAGATAGCAAAATTAATTCAAACTTTTTCACACCATAAAAACAGCACATTACTATATTGTATTGAATTTAACAATGTTCAGCGAAAGATATTATGCTTCTTGACTAATGTAGCATGAAAGTATGAAATGACACTTACATGTTAGTACTATTGTATTGAAAAATAGCATTCAAGATGACACAAGTATCGATTTGTTGATTTCAAACATCAAAAATACATCTTGCAGTGCTTAAGCACAAATGCTGATTTCAAATTAAAAATTTAAAGAGGAAAAAAAGTTCCATAATTCATCCTGTCGATTTCAACATTTTGTTAAAATTATGACCCTGGACTTAAATTGCACCCTGGTTTGAATTTATCTCCACTAATGCACTAAGTATTAAAGTTCATCAGATACGAATCAGATGCAAATTCCATACTCATAACTCATAATCTGTTTTTGATGCATGCCTCATTTCGTTTACTCGTGTACTTAATCTATCCTTGGTCTTGATCATGACGCACATCAATTAGCAGATCTCCACCGACAAATATCTACAAAAGGTATTGAAGAGTTTTCAAAACAACCCAACATAAAAGAATTACACCACTTACCTGTCAAAAGGAGTATTATCAAATGATAAATTATGCTAGTAAATCTGTTCCGCACGTATACAGTTCATCTCAACAATATACCAAGCCAGGATCTTTAACTGTGTAGTAACACAAGCACGACGTTACTACGGATTATTGGGCTGAAAGACGGACAAAAACATTTCCGCGTTTGTGCTAAATATTTTTCTTGCATCATGTTTAAAAGAACAGGTTTGGTCATGTGATAATTATATGTGAGAAATGTTCATCCTTTGTTGGTTCCAAATGTGTTTAAAAAGACTAAACTGTAGCCCCATCAATCAGCAAATAAGTGGGCATAATTACGTGTACAAGAGCTCGTCCTGACAAGCTTTGCCTTAAAACGTAACAGCGTTACAAGTAGCTGAATCAGTTGGTCGGTGACTTTGCAACAGAGTTCGAGTCGTCGCATTAATACATTCTAATGATTTAGAATATGAACGAATTTTACAGTCTGAAATCAAAGCTAAGCGATATAGCCAGCCTAACAACATATCGTTGGACACGTCACCACTGAAACCAATGAAGGAAACAACATGAAAATAGATACAGTTGGAACGACTGAAACAAAAAACCATTTAGAGTTTAAAAAAAAACAACAACAATATTTAAAGACGGTTACTATCCTAACTTTACCCCTCCCCCAAATAGGAAACAAGTAATGTTACGTTCTTCATTTATTAATAAATTGAAACACATAACGAGAGAGGCTTTATTAAGTGCATGTTTGATGAACCGAAATGATGCTAATGCCAAACAGAAGGTGATTGTTACAAAGTTTAATTTAGTTTTAAGACCAAAAGGATGGATAATAATAATAAATTCTTACTCGTGAAATGGAACTGTAATGAAAAGAGACATTAAAGTATCAAGCTGATTGTAAATAAAGCTGAAAAGCATATATACTGTGAAAGAATAACTGTGAGACAATGAGATTTTTAACAACATTACACACGTGGAAAATCATATAAACGTTGTATTTCTGCGATCAGGGTCCAGGCCTCACATGAATATAAGAATATTGAGATGACTATCGATTTCAATAGTCTTATTTTAGTTTTCAGACAGATGTTCTTGTGTCACCCGATGGGTCTTAGCTTTGACATAGCTGCCGTTGTTTGTGCTGCTCGTGAACAAATCTTCGGTGATTATGGAACCAATATGTTTGACCTGTTTCCAGTTCCTGTCCTCTGACTTTAATCTTGGCTGAGATTTGTTTGCCACTATTTGTCATTAGCTTTGTCTTCGCAGCGCTTATCTTTATCACAAAGTTGGAAGATATTTCATCCAGGTTCTTCGCTAAGGTGGCAAGCTCGTCTTCACTGCCTGCTAGCCCATCTATGTCGTCTGCAAAGCGTAGGTTGGTGATGTTACGCCCTCCAATGCTGACTGTCCCACAGTGGATTTCCAGGGCTTCACTCACGATGCGCTTTAAGTAGATATTGAAATGCGTGGGTATCAGGAGACAGTATTGACGTACTCCAACTGTTGTCCTGAACCAATCCCCCACAGAACCTTGAGCAATTACTGCACTGGTAGCCTTGGCGTACAGCTGCTTGATGGTATTGATAAACTTTTGACCCATTTTGTACTTCTTCATTGTGGCCCACAATGCCTCATGCCACTGTCTGTCAAAAGCTTTGTTGAGATCTATGAACACATGATAGACGTATTATTGATGTTGCAAGTACTGTTCAGACACAACCCTGAGATTGAATATTTATTCTGTTGTGCCTCTTCCACTACGGAACCCTGTCTGTTCTTCAGCGATTATGTCTTCTGCTTGTGGCTTCAATCTGTGCAAGATGATCTTCAGCATCACCTTACTAGCCTGGCTGATCAAACTGATAGTTCTGTAATTCTTGCATAGCTGGAGATTGCCTTTTTTTGGAGAGTGTTAAAATCAGTGACTGAGTCCACTGTGTTGGCCATTCACCTGTAAGTCATATCTTGTTGCAGATGTTTGTTAGTAGCTTTATCACTGATTACCCTCTCCGTTCTTGATAGCTTCAGCTGGGATGTTCTCTACTCCAGCTGCTTTCCCATTCTTTAGTGCTCTTATTGGTGAATCCACTCTTCTTTGAGGAAGGGGAAATCATCATCATTTGTGGAGTTTAGAACTTCAAGCACCTCTGGGTCACCTGTGGACGGATGGTTGTAGAGTTCTTTACAATGCTCAGTCCATCTTTCTGCAATGTCACTTGTTTCTGTGAGGCATTTTCCATTTTCGTCTTGAACGGTACTGACTCTTGGTTGCTTCTGTCTGTCAGCAGCTACTGACGTCCATCAAACAATGGACAAAAGAAGGGCGACTTTTATTGACAACATTGGTATGCTTGCCTAATTAAAAACAAAATTTAATCTGACTTCCGAGCAGCCTCATTAAGCAAAAGCATACTTACTGTTGTGAACATGATGATTGTGCGAATACTTAAAAGCAGCAATTATTTTATTCCAAGCGTAAAATTTAACAAGAAGATGAAATTATGGATTACCTGTATATATTTGAAACAAAACAACAATCAAGAACTCGGACCATAATACATTATTTGTGTCGATGGCTATCGCCACGCGTAAATTCCAATACATCGAACTAGTAACACAAATTACTATTCCAACTATGTTATTGTATTCACTACTCCAGTTTAGCGGCTACTACTGCTATTTTGAAATCGTACTACTACAATAAATATATGGCAAATTTCTGTATGTTACTGAAAAATGATTAAACGATGTGATGTGATACCAGACACCCGACATTGAAAAAGGTTAATCATTTAGGAAACAGCAGGATTTAGAAGTGTTTATACGATAGCACCATTAAATGTAGATATTGTCAGGAATATGATAAAACATAAAGACATACCAATGCAAAAAGCTGGATACATTCTAAACAGGATCCAATTAACGATAACATAAAATAGAGGAATGCTATGCTGATATTAAGGAACCAAAGTAAAGAAGCCAGATGCCAAAAACAAATGTATCATGGTCAACAAGCTGGTAGAATTAAGTAAATGATCACTAGACCAATAATATTCATGTGTACAAAGACAAATATACTCGAATCTCGCAACCACTCAACGACTTTATACTGGACTAATCAGGAATGAACAGCGGCAGTCTTATTTGTGTATTACCTCCTCGTGGTACTGCAGATGCAATGGTAAATAACATACTATTAACTTACGAATAAAACCGTACTATTTTAGCGGTAGTATTAGTGACCTGTTACTGTGCAACTAATCACAAATACTTTACAAAGTCTTGTGTTCTAAAGTGGTTAATGTATAGAAAGTAATAGGAGGTAACTTGGATAACGGACTGTATAGTTCATGTAGGATGGGGTATTCAAGATTGGATCCAAACCAATAATTTATACAACACTGTTTTTATATTTCTTATTGTTCGAATGATTTCAAATCAAAAAGTGTCCATCACGTTTATTCACCCACATCCCCGGAAAAAAACCCAATCGAACTCCACCACCACCATCAACATTAACCCCGAAGCCCCCAAAACAACAACACCAATACTTGAGCGAAGATAATTGCTAGATGTTTGTCTCTTTTTTATCAGCAGAAGTAAATTTTCAGTTGGCAAGCACTGCGTTACTGCTTCCATGTGCCATGTCTTCTCTACACCATGTCAAGGTTTTATATGCCACTCATATCAAACCTATAACATGAATGTCAATATCTATTTGTAAGTACGACATACACTGTCCAGTCTTTTCGAGGATTGTAGAATAATCGTTGAATCGACGGAAATCCACACCGAGATTATCTTGGTTTCAGCATCTAGACCCGCTCGTATAACTCTTTCTCCTGGTGCATTTAGTCAAAATTCATTATCTTCAATTTACAACAGGAAGCTGGTTTACTATTTAGCAGCATCAATTTAAGCATTCGACATATAAATTACAAATACTAACCAACTTGTTCCAGAGAAGCTTCTTTATAGGAATCTTAAAATTTCAATCATGGTTATTTACATAAATTGAGAAATTATTTACACCTTTGGAATGAGACAGACTTTGTACAAACGTCTGCACATGTTTTTGAAATTATGCAAATCTATAAACATCTTAACTCTGCAATTTAACCACAGGGTATATTTAAATAGTTGTCACTCATTATGTTTATATTTTTTAACGTTTTGTTTAAATTCGTTATTATCATTTAAATTTGTTGGGCAAATATTTCCCGGGAAGACAAATAATAGTGTAACTTTTGTATTAGCAAGAACTCAACACCATAATTAATGTCCATATAGAAACGAAGTCAGCATGGACAAGCTTCTTGCCAAAGGTTATGAATTTAAACCACCACAATCATCAGTACTGACACAGAGACAGACAACAACCAATGTCCTTTAAACCTTTTGGGAGCGTCTTTATGTGAGCACATCAGAGTTTGTGTTATTAGGTATAAAGATCAGACAATGAAATCAACCCAATGTAGATAGTCAGAAAACAGCCTAATGTAGATAGTTAAATCACAAAGCAGATGAAGGTAAATTTACAGAAAAGGATCCCAAAACATGAATAATGGCGAGTAGTTTAGACAGTAATGGCGAGTAGTTTAGACAGCGGGTCATTTAAAGAGAACGGAATTCTTGTTACTACATTCCAATATGTTGATAATTTTAAATTAAACTTTTTATTGGAAATTTATTAAACAAATTTCATTCATGGAGACGTTTATATTGATTCTTTGTGACGTCAAGGTTGTGCAAAAAGTATATCGCCTTTACAGTATACAAAACCATTAGAGTAGAAAGAGTCATGGCAGAACCGGCCGCTGTTAACATGTGAGAAAAGCATCCACAACAGATTAATATTTAAAATAATTACTGAATGTAACCCGCCTATTGGTACTTGTTCGTGTAAACGCGATATAGTGAGAAATGGACGTATGATTCGCGATATACAGAGAAACGTAGAAAGGAAGGATCATCAAAAATGTATCTCAATGTCAGCTAGGGGAAGTGATCGCATGTGTTTTCAGGTATACACAATGACAAAATACACCGGCAAATAAATTAATCTTTCCATCTTGATTTACAATACTATGAAATTAAAATCCAAATAATTTTAAAGGTCTGTTTGGAACATTTTAGAAACTTTTTTACATTCACCCATGAATACAACGTTTAGATGTGCAACAAACAACAGTGAACAAAGAATGTATAATTTTAATGATGTTATATTCATAATTTTTAATACCAAAAGATCATTAGGAAGCAAGCTTGGATCTTTAGTAAAGTGAGAACGATCACCTTGACAACAGTTTTAATTAATCAATTCTTCATTCTTTCAATAAGTCTACTATCGAATCCGAAAAAAATTATATTTCAACTTTCCCCTCAAAAAATGTATGTTTTGTACTTTCAATATGTATAAAGTACTGACGTATAACACAACATGAGCCAATCACCCTGTTCTATGATTTCAATGATTTCAACAATTTCAAGAAAATTATAGCCAGCATTATGAGAACAGAAACATTAAAAACCACTGCGACAACCTTTTCCGCCTCCAATACTACTAATATAACAAGAACAACAACAACAACAACAACAACTACTACTACTACTACTACTGCTACTACTACTACTACTACTACTACTACTACTACTAGGGGCCCCGAGTTGCCGAGTGGTCTAAAGCGCTCTCCGTTATGGATCACTGCAATCTCACCTCTGTCTGCATGGGTTCGAGTCTAAGATTCGGCTAATGTAGTTATGTGAGAAAGCTTGCCAGTAGCTTCTCGTGGGTCGGTGGTTCTTTCTGGGGGTTTTCCCGGGTTCTTCTTCCACCAATAATACTGGCCGCCATGTATAGCCTATCGTGTGCTTAAAAATGGCGTTAAATCCTACAATAACAACAACAACAACTACTACTACTGCTAATAATAATAAAATAAGAAAAAGGAGAGGAAGAATAATGAAGGCGAATCAGCAGGTGACCAATCAATCAAAATGTTTTTATTTTGTACATCTTACTCTTTGCGTGGTATCGATATATAACATACTTACAGGATATAATTGTTTTAAAGAGGAATTATTTATATAAAAATTGCTAGTATAATGATCAAATAGTTGGAATGATTTGGAAATCACAAACATCCCTATCTCTCTCCGTGAGATCGATGTCATTGATTTACAGGAAATTTCGTTAGCCTCGTTCTGTCCCTGGAATTGCAATACTGACGTTTGAGATAGTAATGTCATTATCAGGCATATATCAGAAATTATGGTTAATCTCTGATGGTGCTACGTTGATGGTACCTCTTTGATGGTGACATGTAAATAATAACAAGTGATACCGAATACAGATATGAAGAATAAAGGTCACACGTGCATCACGCATTAACCATATATAACAACATTGCCAGACAGTGTCGTTTTTGTGTGAACTGTAGTCTAGTTTACACTATTCAGAAAGAATATACAAGCAAAAGCATATGTCCATGTAAGCAAATGTAAACATTTCATATTCCAGCCGCATTTCATCTAAAAAGGTATAGATTTGAAGAGATATATGGGGTTGCATAGTGCGCTTTATCTGCTCATAATCTTAAATGTCAAACATTCCTGTTTATATCTAACAAACACTATATGTTTACAAAAGTAAATTACTTTCATTTTTTAAGCGCCCATTTTTAATGATGTTGAAAAGGATAAAATAACTTCTAATCAACAGTCAAAACATTTAAATAGAACTTTTTCTTTTAGTTAGGCGGAATAATGTAGCCAATCGCTCTGCTACTTTTTAAAAATGCCCACCGACTCCTAGCACTAAACTGTGTGTCCTCCTGACAACAATATTCATGGGCGTGGCATTGCGAGATCATTCGAAAACAAAACATGCAAGAATCTAGACTAATAAGAGTAACACAATACATCAAAATAAGTGACATTTTGTTATTGTGTCCGACTTTACTGTAAAATCCATTTCGTAGAAACTTCTTGATTTATTATAAGCAGTATTATATTATGTTTTATCTGCAGTCAAACTTAAGTAAATGTCACATATTGATTGACACTTTATTACTTTAAATGATATCAACTGCATGCTAATATATTTGATAAAGCCGAATATACTGGTACATGTAGAGAGAGAGAGAGAGAGAGAGAGAGAGAGAGAGAGAGAGAGAGAGAGAGAGAGAGAGAGAGAGAGAGAGAGAGAGTAAACTTACATTGGCTATCTAAGCGTATTAAGATATCAAGTTTATCATTGTCTGACACCATTTGGACGTTTTTAAGTACACGGTTTGGTCGTATTTCTAAATGGTCGTGTCGATGGACGCTATTGATATGCTTATCGTAACGTGTTCAGATTTAGATGTTTTTCTCCTTGGCAACCCTGTTGAGCTTATCTCATGAATGTTTCCACTGGAGGTGAGAGGTGAGTTGCGCACCCGATATATGAGTGTCAGAATGTATTTTTTAAAATATTTATCCATCTCATTTAGTTTTGGACTCTTATGCAGTAGATGGCGAAATATAACACATCCATTACACTTAGAATATCCCAGTTATGATGATGATTTATGATTTAATAGACTTATATTCATTCACCACAAAGGATATAAAATTGTCACTTGCAAAAGTTATTATGCTGTTCCCTTTTGGCTAATGATCATTGGATGGTTTGTGATTCGCTTGTACTATTTATACCTGTCATAGCGGGCCCCGAGTGGCCGAGTGGTCTATAGCGCTCTCCGTTACGGATCACTGCTATCTCACCTCTATCTGCGTGGGTTCGAGTCTCAGATTCGGCAAATGTGGGTATGTGAGAAAGCTTGCCAGTAGCTTATCGTGGGGCGGTGGTTTTTTCCGTGGATTTTCCCGGGTTCTTCCTCCGCCATTAATACTGGCAATCATGTATAACCTATTGCGTGCTGAAAAATGGCGTTAAACCCTACTACTACTATATCTGTCATGTATATGTCAAGACCAATAGTTATTAATATTGCGCAAGTATAGCATTATTTCATTATGTAACAAATTACATTATGATGCCATGTCATTCAAAGTAGAAAGCGTCCAAATACACTTTAGAAGCATTTCACTTACTTCCAGTCTTTTCTCTGTGATCTTTGTCTTGTGATATAAACCAGTGTCACATTCGCTCTCGTGTCAAATGTAATTATGAAACTCGTTAAATAAGTTCGGTATTTAGCGAAAACAAATATTCGTGTCATACATTCGGATTGCATGTATTGCTTACAGAAGATCTTTCATTGTAATTCTACAGCGAAGGGAAATCACCAGGTATGATCATGAACTTGTACACAATAAGGTAATCAGACAAAATTCACATTTGATAATTAACTTTGAATATTTCAAGTGCACGTTTGACTTTTTAATACGCTCGAACAGGATATGATCTTATTTGGGCGAAATTATATATATATATATATATATATATATATATATATATATATATATATATATATATATATATATATATATATATATATATATATATATATATATATATATATATATATATATATATATATATATATATATATATATTTACAGTTGATAAGCTCTTAAGATATAATTTGAGAACACGGAGTGTAGTTGACCGTTTCATTAACTTCTCACGTTCAATCGTACAAATGAAAAGTTATTTATTATACATTACGGATTGGCTGATGATTCAACGCTGCCTTATTAAAACAACATATTATTAAAACATTTATCTTCATTTGTAAAGAGACAGTATTTATTTTTAATGAATGTATAGAAATTCATCATTGATATATAGGTATGCAATTAAAAGAATGTTTGTGTATTCGTAGTATTGCGCCATAGCCGGATCACAGTAGTATTGGCATATCAATCTGCTTTATACCAACACTCTTTAAAAGCCATGTTATTTTTAATATATATATATATATATATATATATATATATATATATATATATATATATATATATATATATATATATATATATATATATATATTTATATATAAATGCAAAAAACTGACACTCAACAGTCCAAAACTAGAATCACTCTAGCCTAAGCGCTTTCGACTCTTAATGAGTCTTTATCAAAGGCAAATACAGAACATAGACACAAGACAAACAAGTAAAATACAGAAACCGTGTTTACAAAACTTTACATACCTGTTTCTACAGGAATTAAACCACAACTGGACTTCCGAAACCAGGAAAGAAAAGGAATCTTACTGGATACGACGCCTTCGAACATTGAAACCAAGCGGTTTAAACCAAAAAGACTAGAAAAAGACAGCCATGCACAAATGTAATTTTTTTTTCCAGCTGACACAGTTTCTTTTAAATAATTCTCTAAATTTGCTTAATAACCTCTAACTACTAATATAAAATATCCGGGATATAATTTGCTCGTACATAAATTTACATACAAAAACATGTGTCGCTTTGGTTCATCGATTTCTAAGCCAACACATTTTACAGCATCCGCAACAAGTTGTTAGAAACTAGTTGTAACAATAAATTTCAAGGTGTAATTCCTGTAGAAACAGGTATGTAAAGTTTTGTAAACACGGCGTGTCAGTTTTTTGCATTTATCTTAACCAATCCCTGACAAACGTGATCCCTTGCTGGATCCAGTGCATTTGAAAGGATTGTTATATGCCATATAATTTATATATATATATATATATATATATATATATATATATATATATATATATATATATATATATATATATATATATATATATATATATATATAGATAGATAGATAGATAGATAGATAGATAGATAGATAGATAGATAGATAGATAGATAGATGAAAGAAGAACGACATAGATAGATAGATAGATGAAAGAAGAACGACGAATCATGGAACCATATCCCAATTCCCACTCACTAATCTACAGCTTTTGATGAATTATGAATAAAAAGCTGGCATGTTTTGCCGAAAGGTAAGCACATTTTTTTAAGGAGATAAGTGGTGACATATCCACACACACACACACACACACACACACACACACTATCACATCTTGCCACTGTATGTCGAGTAAACAAATTAAATTTAAGTTACATAAGCAGTGTTTATCGTCAGATTTTGATACATTTACAAAACTGTATTTTTTTTCTTCTTCTTGTAGGAAGAGCTATTAAGATCATAAAATAGAATATCGACGTATTTCACCCAAACCATGTCACGTGCCGATGCATATAGACCACCGATCAATACTAAAGCTGGCAAATGTTTGAATATCACGTGATTGATACGCGCATGTGCAGCTATTCGGACATTGTGGCTTGATGTCCGTCACCATCAAACTGACACTATATTTCACAAAATATGAAAGGGAAAGATTTCGGATTCCTTTTTGTAATTATGGACCTAATATTGTCGAATTGCAAAAGTTAGTCCTGACGTAATTGAAAGTTTCTTCATAATTCGTCGGAAATGTGGCACTTTTATGCTGAAAACTATTATAATTTCTTCTTTACTTATTTATCAATTTGTTTACACTATGCAGTACGAACACGTTTTAAAATTACTTTTGTACTCTCTACTGTCGTCATTATTGTTATGCTGATTGTATTTATCTTAATTCTTTAAGGATTATTCTTTATCTTTTCTAATTTTGTGCCATAACGACTTACAAAAAGCAACGTATTTTTTTCTAAGGCATTCATTATATTGATTGTACAGTCTATATTCTTGATATTGTTTGTACGGTTTATATTCATGATATTGTTTCGTACGGTTTATATTCATGATATTGTTTCGTACGGTTTATATTCATGATATTGTTTCGTACGGTTTATTTTCATTATATTTTAGTACGGTTTATTTTCATTATATTTTAGTACGGTTTATATTCATTATATTTTTGTACGGTTTATTTTCATTATATTTTAGTACGGTTTATTTTCATTATATTTTAGTACGGTTTATATTCATTATATTTTTGTACGGTTTATTTTCATTATATTTTAGTACGGTTTATTTTCATTATATTTTAGTACGGTTTATATTCATTATATTTTTGTACGGTTTATTTTCATTATATTTTTGTACGGTTTATATTCATTATATTTTAGTACGGTTTATATTCATTATATTTTAGTACGGTTTATATTCATTATATTTTTGTACGGTTTATTTTCATTATATTTTAGTACGGTTTATTTTCATTATATTTTAGTACGGTTTATATTCATTATATTTTTGTACGGTTTATATTCATTATATTTTTGTACGGTTTATTTTCATTATATTTTAGTACGGTTTATATTCATTATATTTTTGTACGGTTTATTTTCATTATATTTTTGTACGGTTTATATTCATTATATTTTTGTACGGTTGTTTGTACGGTTTATATTCGTGATATTGTTTGTACGGTTTATATTCGTGATATTATTTGTACGGTTTATATTCCTGATATTGTTTGTACGGTTTATATTCCTGATATTTTTTGTACGGTTTATATTCCTGATATTTTTTGTACCCTTCATACTCAGATCGACATCATCATTTCAAATCGTAAATGGCCGCGTATCTTGAAAGCCAAATTTAAATGTGCTAAGAATTCTGAAATAAGGCTATATTTTTCTTAAGATCCAAAATCGCGAATGAATATTCTAATCGATAAAACATTGTTTTCTGCATTTCATTAGCCCTAAAAATGAACTTGTTTATTTATAATGCCCTACACGGTATATCAAAACCTTGTGACAGGAGATGTGACCCTATCGTATTGGATGATAGAAATATAGAATACAAACAAATGGGGCATTGTAAGAAGGTTAACAATCATTATTAAAATCATTGACTACATGTGAATTAAAACTAATTAACACATATGGTGGTGGAATTTAAAATTCTACCTGGAGATTTCGGAACATAAACACCAATAAATAACAATGAGTTTTTGTTTTTTCTTCTTTTTTTCTTCTCATTTCTATTCCATTATTTAAGTTGTCTATTTTGGTATCTTATGTTTGTAATTGGCAGGAAATAGAACGTTTTCAGCTTCAATATCATGAGATTAAATTTAGGCATTCAAAAAGCAACACAACTTGTAAATATTACCCCCAACTTCTTAACCAGTCTGAGACGTTCGGAAAAGAAGGTAGACTTGGCTTATTTGGCCTGTGTTTAAGTTACAACCGTTTTCAGGCTATATACGGATCATTCTGTGTGAACTGAGTTGAATGTAAGTGTGGCATGAAAAGTGCACTTTACGTCACCTGCAAAAAGTTGTTCTGTTTGATTTTATGGACTTTACACCATTTGCGAAAAGTTGTTCTGTATGATTTTATGGACTTTACACCATTTGCGAAAAGTTGTTCTGTATGATTTTATGGACTTTACACCATTTGCGAAAAGTTGTTCTGTTTGATTTTATGGACTTTACACCATTTGCGAAAAGTTGTTCTGTTTGATTTTATGGACTTTACACCATTTGCGAAAAGTTGTTCTGTTTGATTTTATGGACTTTACACCATTTGCGAAAAGTTGTTCTGTTTGATTTTATGGACTTTACACCATTTGCGAAAAGTTGTTCTGTTTGATTTTATGGACTTTACACCATTTGCGAAAAGTTGCTCTGTTTGATTTTATGGACTTTACACCATTTGCGAAAAGTTGCTCTGTTTGATTTTATGGACTTTACACCATTTGCGAAAAGTTGTTCTGTATGATTTTATGGACTTTACACCATTTGCGAAAAGTTGTTCTGTATGATTTTATGGACTTTGCACCATTTGCGAAAAGTTGTTCTGTTTGATTTTATGGACTTTACACCATTTGCGAAAAGTTGTTCTGTTTGATTTTATGGACTTTACACCATTTGCGAAAAGTTGCTCTGTTTGATTTTATGGACTTTACACCATTTGCGAAAAGTTGTTCTGTATGATTTTATGGACTTTACACCATTTGCGAAAAGTTGTTCTGTATGATTTTATGGACTTTACACCATTTGCGAAAAGTTGTTCTGTTTGATTTTATGGACTTTACACCATTTGCGAAAAGTTGTTCTGTATGATTTTATGGACTTTACACCATTTGCGAAAAGTTGTTCTGTATGATTTTATGGACTTTACACCATTTGCGAAAAGTTGTTCTGTTTGATTTTATGGACTTTACACCATTTGCGAAAAGTTGTTCTGTATGATTTTATGGACTTTACACCATTTGCGAAAAGTTGTTCTGTTTGATTTTATGGACTTTACACCATTTGCGAAAAGTTGCTCTGTTTGATTTTATGGACTTTACACCATTTGCGAAAAGTTGCTCTGTTTGATTTTATGGACTTTACACCATTTGCGAAAAGTTGTTCTGTATGATTTTATGGACTTTACACCATTTGCGAAAAGTTGTTCTGTTTGATTTTATGGACTTTACACCATTTGCGAAAAGTTGTTCTGTTTGATTTTATGGACTTTACACCATTTGCGAAAAGTTGCTCTGTTTGATTTTATGGACTTTACACCATTTGCGAAAAGTTGTTCTGTATGATTTTATGGACTTTACACCATTTGCGAAAAGTTGTTCTGTATGATTTTATGGACTTTACACCATTTGCGAAAAGTTGTTCTGTTTGATTTTATGGACTTTACACCATTTGCGAAAAGTTGTTCTGTATGATTTTATGGACTTTACACCATTTGCGAAAAGTTGTTCTGTTTGATTTTATGGACTTTACACCATTTGCGAAAAGTTGTTCTGTATGATTTTATGGACTTTACACCATTTGCGAAAAGTTGTTCTGTATGATTTTATGGACTTTACACCATTTGCGAAAAGTTGTTCTGTTTGATTTTATGGACTTTACACCATTTGCGAAAAGTTGTTCTGTATGATTTTATGGACTTTACACCATTTGCGAAAAGTTGTTCTGTTTGATTTTATGGACTTAACACCATTTGCGAAAAGTTGTTCTGTATGATTTTATGGACTTTACACCATTTGCGAAAAGTTGTTCTGTATGATTTTATGGACTTTACACCATTTGCGAAAAGTTGTTCTGTATGATTTTATGGACTTTACACCATTTGCGAAAAGTTGTTCTGTTTGATTTTATGGACTTTACACCATTTGCGAAAAGTTGTTCTGTATGGTTTATGGACTTTACACCATTTGCGAAAAGTTGTTCTGTTTGATTTTATGGACTTTACACCATTTGCGAAAAGTTGTTCTGTATGATTTTATGGACTTTACACCATTTGCGAAAAGTTGTTCTGTATGATTTTATGGACTTTACACCATTTGCGAAAAGTTGTTCTGTTTGATTTTATGGACTTTACACCATTTGCGAAAAGTTGTTCTGTATGATTTTATGGACTTTACACCATTTGCGAAAAGTTGTTCTGTATGATTTTATGGACTTTACACCATTTGCGAAAAGTTGTTCTGTTTGATTTTATGGACTTTACACCATTTGCGAAAAGTTGTTCTGTATGATTTTATGGACTTTACACCATTTGCGAAAAGTTGTTCTGTATGATTTTATGGACTTTACACCATTTGCGAAAAGTTGTTCTGTATGATTTTATGGACTTTACACCATTTGCGAAAAGTTGTTCTGTATGATTTTATGGACTTTACACCATTTGCGAAAAGTTGTTCTGTTTGATTTTATGGACTTTACACCATTTGCGAAAAGTTGTTCTGTATGGTTTATGGACTTTACACCATTTGCGAAAAGTTGTTCTGTTTGATTTTATGGACTTTACACCATTTGCGAAAAGTTGTTCTGTATGATTTTATGGACTTTACACCATTTGCGAAAAGTTGTTCTGTATGATTTTATGGACTTTACACCATTTGCGAAAAGTTGTTCTGTTTGATTTTATGGACTTTACACCATTTGCGAAAAGTTGTTCTGTATGATTTTATGGACTTTACACCATTTGCGAAAAGTTGTTCTGTATGATTTTATGGACTTTACACCATTTGCGAAAAGTTGTTCTGTTTGATTTTATGGACTTTACACCATTTGCGAAAAGTTGTTCTGTATGATTTTATGGACTTTACACCATTTGCGAAAAGTTGTTCTGTATGATTTTATGGACTTTACACCATTTGCGAAAAGTTGTTCTGTATGATTTTATGGACTTTACACCATTTGCGAAAAGTTGTTCTGTTTGATTTTATGGACTTTACACCATTTGCGAAAAGTTGTTCTGTATGATTTTATGGACTTTACACCATTTGCGAAAAGTTGTTCTGTATGATTTTATGGACTTTACACCATTTGCGAAAAGTTGTTCTGTTTGATTTTATGGACTTTACACCATTTGCGAAAAGTTGCTCTGTTTGATTTTATGGACTTTACACCATTTGCGAAAAGTTGCTCTGTTTGATTTTATGGACTTTACACCATTTGCGAAAAGTTGCTCTGTTTGATTTTATGGACTTTACACCATTTGCGAAAAGTTGCTCTGTTTGATTTTATGGACTTTACACCATTTGCGAAAAGTTGTTCTGTTTGATTTTATGGACTTTACACCATTTGCGAAAAGTTGTTCTGTATGATTTTATGGACTTTACACCATTTGCGAAAAGTTGTTCTGTTTGATTTTATGGACTTTACACCATTTGCGAAAAGTTGTTCTGTATGATTTTATGGACTTTACACCATTTGCGAAAAGTTGTTCTGTATGATTTTATGGACTTTACACCATTTGCGAAAAGTTGTTCTGTTTGATTTTATGGACTTTACACCATTTGCGAAAAGTTGTTCTGTATGATTTTATGGACTTTACACCATTTGCGAAAAGTTGTTCTGTTTGATTTTATGGACTTTACACCATTTGCGAAAAGTTGTTCTGTATGATTTTATGGACTTTACACCATTTGCGTAAAGTTGTTCTGTATGATTTTATGGACTTTACACCATTTGCGAAAAGTTGTTCTGTTTGATTTTATGGACTTTACACCATTTGCGAAAAGTTGTTCTGTATGATTTTATGGACTTTACACCATTTGCGAAAAGTTGTTCTGTTTGATTTTATGGACTTTACACCATTTGCGAAAAGTTGTTCTGTTTGATTTTATGGACTTTACACCATTTGCGAAAAGTTGTTCTGTTTGATTTTATGGACTTTACACCATTTGCGAAAAGTTGTTCTGTTTGATTTTATGGACTTTACACCATTTGCGAAAAGTTGTTCTGTATGATTTTATGGACTTTACACCATTTGCGAAAAGTTGTTCTGTTTGATTTTATGGACTTTACACCATTTGCGAAAAGTTGTTCTGTATGATTTTATGGACTTTACACCATTTGCGAAAAGTTGTTCTGTATGATTTTATGGACTTTGCACCATTTGCGAAAAGTTGTTCTGTTTGATTTTATGGACTTTACACCATTTGCGAAAAGTTGCATTTTGATTTTAAGCAGCAGTGGCATCTTGTCCCACTCAAGTAAGTCTGTTTTAAATTAACTCTCTCTCTCTCTCTCTCTCTCTCTCTCTCTCTCTCTCTCTCTCTCTCTCTCTCTCTCTCTCTCTCTCTCTCTCTCTCTCTCTCTCTCTCTCTCTCTCTCTCTCTCTCTCTCTCTCTCTCTCTCTCTCTCTCTCTCTCTCTCTCTGAATGTCAACCAGATGCATTAAGCCAACATCTGCATTTTGTTTAGGTTCCACCCCACCATTACTAAGATTAATTTTGCGATAAATTCATATCATGTCAGATTTGCATCCATGAAATTAGTCGCAATTGTTCGCTAAGGGATCATAAACATTGGAATGTGTCAAGCTCACTGCTGTGTGTACATGTTAGCAACGTTGGTTAAACAGTTGATTATTCCACAGGAACAGATTTCAAAAGAAGGAATACATAGCTCTGGTGCATCAGAGAACAAGGAGGCGGGTAGACCGTTATTTGCGATACGAACTGGATTCCTTTGTTAAACTCATTCTAACTCTATACCATAATTGTAAATATATTGTCATTCTCCTTCTGTATTTGTTCGCCCCCCCCCCCCTCTCTTGTATATGACGAAACAGATCAGTTAAATATATCTGCCCAAAATGTCCGCAATACGCCACTTTCCGTGACGTTGGTTGTTGGCCCTGTGCACGATGTGCTTCTAGGCATTTGTATATAAAGGGCGTCAAAGATGTCGAAGATGCACACAGCTGTTGGGGTGATAATTTTCCGGACTGAAAAAATGCTTTGTTTCAAGAGCGTTATTATTCCAGATATGTACCTTGATAAAGTCTAAATCATTAACGAAAGATGAATACAAATTTTATTATCGTATATCCGAGTGATGGATACAAATTTTATTATCGTATATCCGAGTGATGGATACAAATTTTATTATCGTATATCCGAGTGATGGATACAAATTTTATTATCTTATTTCCGAGTGATGGATACACAGCTATTGTATCAATATATAAAAACTGATACAACGCTTTCTTCTGGGAAAAAACATTTGATTACTTTGATTAAAGTATAGCAAATTATAAAATGAAAACAATTGTGAAACATAAATATGTGGATTGGAATGTAAAAAATGATAAACTTGAGTGATTAAAGTCCGAATTAGTAAATAGATATGTAAAATGTAAATAAAATGCAACTCAAACAACATTTCAACGTGCAACAGTCGAGTTTAAAGCTGTTTTAAAAACTTTTTTTTCTTATTTTCTTTAGAAAGCAATATTTCATCTCAGGATATTATGCATTGCTGCTAGGTTTCTCTTGTAAACAAGCTGGTTACTGATTACTGGTCATTTAGTGAACTAACAGTGGAACGAGTCATTTAACGCAAGCAAAAGTTATAGCTACCTTGACACTGGCAAAATGTTTATACTATGGAACACATGCTTCTTCCACATTTCTTTGCACATTTAAGAGGTATGGTTTACATGCACGAAGCGGTTTCTATGCGTCTGTCACGAATACGCTCAACGGTACACCGTTTGAGTTTAGATTTATTGTATGCATTATCGCTGAGAATGGCGTCAGAAGTCTTTGTATCGTCGAAGTTAGAGCGACTAGATACGATTTCCTATCAGCAAGAATTGAGGTTTCGTCGCTTCCATGTATGCTTTGTGAAGTTAGGTTCCAAGTTTTGTTTCCCTCTCACCGATAAAACAAGTTCATATTTCCCATTATACGGTTACTGGATGAGCGACCGACAAAACAAAGGATGCCGTTTTTCTGGGAAGAATTTCATACCAACAGCGATACGCAGTGATTGTTACGAAAATAGTTTTTAAGCTTGTGTGGTAAACATTTGGCATAGATTCTGCAGGAAGCCTCAAACATATAATAGGCATGGTGTGAAAGTATTATGTCGGAAGACAGCATATTTTCCTTATACTTATTTTAGTGTCGAAAAATAGCCTTAACATTTGTTGCAAATACACCTCTCATCACTATTCTCTCCATGCAGAGATGTTGAGCGTGTCGCCACAGATTAGCTTTCTTGATCCATTCGATATAATGTGCAATGAACTTTTGTGCCTTTTCGGACGCGATAGTTTCCTGACATGCAAAATGCTCTTGTAAACTTACGTTGTCACTAAATCTCAAGATGATAATTAAATGACTTATTCCTATCTTAGAGCTTTATTTTATGTCTCTTCGAAATGTCATATATTGACGCCAATATTAGATAAAAAGGTATCAGGAGAAGAAGAACCAAAGCAATTTAAGCCATATCTTTAAATTTTAATCATATTTGTACTTCTTTAAATCATGCATGTCACTGGATGTGCTACCTTTTTACACATTTTCCTTCTGTTGTCTTTTTATTGTCTTATTTGTCTTCTCTGATCTCACGTTTCTTTGTTTTCATTTAATTGTTCTTTCACTGTCCTATTAGTATTCTCTGATCATACATTGTTAAAAGAGAATATTATATAGGAAAATATTATATGGAGAATATTACGGTGTTGAATATTATATAGGTGAATATTATATATGAATAGTATATAGGAGCATATTATAAGGAGAATATTATATAAAGCAAGTATATTATAAAGACGAATACTGAAAAAAAGAAAATGTTATAGGTGAATATTATAATGGACACTATTATAAGAGAGAATATTATACAGGAGAGTATTAGAGGTGAATATTATATTAGAATATTATATATATATATATATATATATATATATATATATATATATATATATATATATATTATGAAGGAGAATATTATATAGGATAATATTATATATCGTATTTTCGTGACACAAATGCATTATATAGGTGAATATTATATAGGTGAATATTATATAGGTGAACATTTTATAGGAGAACATTATGTAGGAGAATAGTATATAGGTGAATATTATAAAAGAGAATATTATACAGGCGAATATTATATAGGATACTATTATATAGGTTATCACTTTTAAGTGAATATTATTTAGGAGAATATTATATAGAGAATATTATATTGGTGAATATTAGTACATATAATATTATAAAGAAGAATATTATATATTATTAAGATTATAACGAATATTATTATAAAAGATAATATTATAAAAGAGAATATTACATAGGAGAACATTATATAGGATACTATTATATAGGTGAATATTATAAAAGAGAATATATTGAAGGAGAATATTAATTAATAGAATTTTATATAGGAGAATATTATAAAGGTGAATATTATAAGGGTGAATATTATAAAGAAGAATATTGTAATAGAGAATATTAATTAGTAGAATATTATATAGGATAATATTATATCGGTGAGTAACACCTTTGGGTGAATATTATAAAAGAGAATATTATTTAGGTGAATATTATATAGGAGAAAGTGTATGCCATTCAGCCTTGTGGGTGACCATAAGACTGTACAACATCAATGCCAACCTCATCGCAGTAATACAGTACCTCTATAATAATGCCACCAGTGAAGCTATACTTCAATGGCAGCATAGGGGACTGGTTCAGAAGGACAATCGGGGTCACACAAGGCTGTCTGCTCTCTCTCTCTCTCTCTCTCTCTCTCTCTCTCTCTCTCTCTCTCTCTCTCTCTCTCGTACTATTCAACATCTTCTGTGCAGATTAATAGCTGCAGCGCTTGAAAAGCATGAAGGACAGTCATCGTCGGAGTCAGAACAGTCAGCAACTTACGTTTTGCCAACGACATTCATGGACTAACAGGAAATGAGCAAGAACTAGCAAGCTTAGTAGAGAGCCTCGACAAAACTGTTTCTGCAGCCTATGGCCATGGAAATCGGTGCAGAGAAGACCAAAATGATGTCCAACAAAAACAAGGGCATCAGCAATGACATCAGGCTCCAATGTAAGAGGCTAGAAACAGTCCACAGCTTCAAGTATTTGGGGGCAACGGTAGCATATGAAGCATCAAATCCTGAAGTACTCTCAAGGATTGCACAGACAACTGCAATGCTAACAAAACTGAAGCTAATATAGAATGACAAGAACATCGCACTCAGTTCAAAGGTCAGACTGATGCACTCACTGATGATATAGATATTTCTCTACGCCTGTGAATCATGGACCATAACAGCTGACTTAAAGAAAAGGATACAAGCCACAGAGATGAGATGTTTCCGAAAGATCCTCACCATCCATTACAAAGACCTGTTCAACAGTGAAGCAGGGCCGGCGCTTCCGCTAGGCGAACTAGGCAATCGCCTAGGGCGCTGGGCTAAAGGTTTATTTCATGATGGGCGGGTGGGGGAGGGCGTGAGTGGAAGGGGCGCCATATATCTGATCTCGCCTATGGCACCAAAATGCCTTGCACCGACGCTGCAGTGAAGACATACATAAGTGGATTAGAAAAGTTACTGGGTCTCACGAAGAGATCTCTCGACCACAGTGCCACGACAATCCTGCAAGACACTGTACAATGAAAAAGAAGACAGATATATGCAGGCGGAGAAAAAGGTGGGAAGATAATATTCGAGAGTGGACAGGCTTGACATTGATCGACTCACTGAGAAAGACGGAAAATCGCGAAGAATAGAAAGCTCGTTGTTCGGGCTTGTGCGATGTGTGAACGGTCTACAAAACTACGTAACTGATGATGATGATGATGATGATGATGATGATGATGATGATGATGATGATGATGATGATGATGACGATGATGATGATGATGATTAATATTACATTGAGGTGAATTTTATATAAGGGAGCATTATATAGGTGAATATTATAATATAGATTATTATAAAAGAGAATATTACATAGGAGAACATTATATAGAATATTATATAGGTGAATATTTTAAAGGGAATAAAATAAAGGAAAATATATATATATATATATATATATATATATATATATATATATATATAATGTTTTCCTTTATATATATATATATATATATATATATATATATATATATATATATATATATATATATATATATATATATATATAAAATCTATGTTGGGGTTTGGATCGATACAAGGAAATCTCAGTCAATGGAGTAACATTAGTTGTCTACCCACGAGGCTTGAGCTAGTGGGGAGACATATAATGTAACCCCCATGACTGGGATTTCCTTGTCTCGGTTCAAATCCGAAACTAGATTATTTTTTCTCACCCAATATTATCCTTTAAAGTAAAAAGGACGTTTAACTAGTGTTCATGTCCCAATGTTAACACGCGGCGCATGAATACAAATATGTTAATGGGGGCTGTGTGTGGTGTGACCGTTGTATTCGAAGTATAAAGTTTATACGCGTGATCAAAGAAAAATGACAGCACAAAACGTCGCATAGTAATGAGATATTATCTTTCTTAAAATATGGATGTCATATGAAATTGACAATAAATAATTAATATTATTTTTTTTACATGAAACTGTTTCATTCAATCAGTTCCAAGTTTGAAACATTTACCCCCACCCCGTATAAAAGACCCTCCAAACATGGACTCTAGCGGATAAACATGTTCTAAACTTTAAAGTTCATAGATTCTTTGAAGAAAAATTTTACTATCCAGGAAATATGGCATGTGCTGCAGTGAAATTTGCTTATGGATTAGTGAGTTGACGGTTAAATGATTCCTTCTGGCTGGTAAGTGCATTACTGGTCTATAAATATTGCAGGTATATTTTTGATTCAATTGGGGCACAGTGGAGGTGCTTAACACACTTAGAATTAAAGCATGCATGACATAACACTTTTCTGGCTGTTACTAAGTTTTCAGTACTTGTTAAGAGAGTTGGGAGGCTAGGAAGTGTATAGGGTATAGTCAAAGTGCATGGATCAGTGTTTTCTGTCTTAGGCTATTTCATACAGCATTGAGCATTTTATCATATATGTAGCACAATCAAATGTCAGGTCAGCGTCATTAAATGTAGCTAACAGTATATAATTTATTTCACACCAAGTATTAAAACTAGTTAGGTAGCTTTAGCTTTGATTAATGACGCTGACCTGAAAATGTACTTAGGGATGCACATAGGGTAACAATGACCATGCTGTGTGGAACGAACTAGCATAAACCCAACAAGCTCGACATGTATGCGTGCGTCTCTTTGTCTGTCTCGAAATATTTTTGTATGGTGTGGTCTCAAAGACGGTTCTCTGTCGCATGGTTGAGAAATAAGAAATATATGATCTCGCAGGAACTTATTATCGTTGGTTATTCTATTATTCCTAATATCTACCGGTCAAAAGGACAAAGTATTTATTATCAATGCTATAGAGTCATTAATAGACCAAGATTTCCAAGACGACTAAAACATCACTAACATTTGCAGTTTGCACGAAAGACCGAAATGATGGATGTACGAATGTCATTTATGCATTCGCTCACCAAACGATGCCAGAGTTCACCATTTCCCCTAAGATTCTAAGAATTTCCATGATTGATGGGCATGCAGATATAACGGCGAGGGTGATTAAATTTGACTTTTACACGCGCCTGTTTCGTTCGCATGAAGCACATGTTTACATTTCGCACGGCCTTTTGTTGCCCAGCACGTGCCACAACAGTCTGGAAAATATATCTTAGATTATCTTTCCCATTGTGTTTCTTGACCCAGAGACGCAAAGCTGTTTGTTTCATTGACTGGTACAGTTCATTGTAATTATCCTAATGAAGCGCGTACATTTTCTTTTACTCCATTAAATGCGCGCCTGAAGGTCTATTTTCTAGAATATTCCTGGAAATATACATAGGATATATTGAATGTGATTCACCATGGAAGAGGGGAAGTGAGGTTAGGGATCAGATTAGTGGGTGAGAGTTAAGGAGGGGTCATTTAGCAGGTTAGTTATAAAGGAAGAGGCTCATTACATTTTTGCCAACACTAATCTCATTAACTTTAAATGACAATGAAGAGTTCACATAAAAGTATATATTTTCTACACTAGAAAACAAACTTAAATTTTATAAGTCAAAATGAAATATAAAGACGCTAGCGAGTATTCATTTATGTAAGGCCACCAACGTTAAATTCTGTCTTGGTACTCAAATGGTCACGTCAGATACTTAATTTATGATTTTACGGTCTCGGACAACGTTGCGTTTTTTTGAGACTTCATCACTGAATGTATACATAGTCATACAATCAAGAAACAGTTCTGATTGCGTCAAGAAAAGGCATCACATTTTGAACAAGAAATGAGTTAGCACATATGTCTACAGAAATACACTTGTCGTTAACCATGACTTGTTTTCATTGTTCTTCTGTGAGTGCTTGTTTCGGAAAGACAATGTGCGTATGTGTTTGTGTATGCGTTTGGAATTTTAATTAACTGTACAAATTTGAGCCATATCGTTACGATGTCTTTAGTGTAGCAGTTTATAGTGATGTCTAGGACTAGGCATCATGCTGCAGACACGTAACATGATGTACCACCCAGTCATATTATCTTAATACCAGGGAAACCAGCCCTAACACTCACGTCTTAGTGCTGAGCACCCTGCAAGGCAGCTGATAGTACCATTTTTCAAAGTTTTGTTATGACTTGGCAGGGGTTCGAACGTAAAAACCACCAAAGTAATCATCTTGCAAGTAAAGGTACAATGGGAAAATAAACTATATTACCAGCACTTAAAACTACCACAGCCATGTCATTTTACCAGCACTTAAAACTACCACAGCCATGTCATTTTACCAGCACTTAAAACTACCACAGCCATGTCATTTTACCAGCACTTAAAACTACCACAGCCATGTCATTTTACCAGCACTTAAAACTACCACAGCCATGTCATTTTACCAGCACATAAAACTACCACAGCCATGTCATTTTACCAGCACTTAAAACTACCACAGCCATGTCATTTTACCAGCACATAAAACTACCACAGCCATGTCATTTTACCAGCACTTAAACCTACCACAGCCATGTCATTTTACCAGCACTTAAAACTACCACAGCCATGTCATTTTACCAGCACTTAAAACTACCACAGCCATGTCATTTTACCAGTACTTAAAACTACCACAGCCATGTCATTTTACCAGCACTTAAAACTACCACAGCCATGTCATTTTACCAGCACATAAAACTACCACAGCCATGTCATTTTACCAGCACTTAAAACTACCACAGCCATGTCATTTTACCAGCACTTAAAACTACCACAGCCATGTCATTTTACCAGCACTTAAAACTACCACAGCAATGTCATTTTACCAGCACTTAAAACTACCACAGCCATGTCATTTTACCAGCACTTAAACCTACCACAGCCATGTCATTTTACCAGCACTTAAAACTACCACAGCCATGTCATTTTACCAGCACTTAAAACTACCACAGCCATGTCATTTTACCAGCACTTAAAACTACCACAGCCATGTCATTTTACCAGCACTTAAAACTACCATAGCCATGTCATTTTACCAGCAAAATCCACCGAATGCGCAAATTTAGCAGCATTGATCTTTTATCTTTTTGAAGACTATTGAAGTATCGAATGAATCATGAAAAAGCAATGTCGTTTGCCCGTTTGGAAAGAGAGACTTGTTCTTTCTTTCTTCTGTTTGTATCCCTTGGTTCTTGATTTCCCTCTGTCATTCACAAATGCATGAGTCAACAAGAATCTATCTTGGTATTCGTGCTTAGTGTTTGTTTCTAAGATGTAGGCTATTTTGGTCTCTTACGAATAAATATAAATTACACACACACACACACACACACACACACACACACACACACACACACACACACACACACACACACACACACACACATATATATATATATAGTTACGACTCTAAGATCTTTAGCAACTTAAAAATTGCAAATCGCAAGTTTTGCCAAATTGAAAAATAATTTATCTTCCTACAATACAAAGTGAAAATTTAAAACTATTAGAGTATTCTCTGATAGTAGTAACGTTCTAGCATAAGTCCAGATGCACAACGTTCCATTTGAATTCCAATGGTATTCCAAATACTGAATGCGTTGAAGTGCTTGTAGTCTAAGATGTGTTGATGTGCCCATGGCCTGGAGTGTTGTGATGATTTAACACCCTTTTGATGTATCACAAAAATAAAATCCAAAATGTTCTTGACTATACTTACAAATTAATGATATCGCGAGATTCCACCCAACGGGTACTTTGCAATTCAGATGAACAATTTATGTCAATAAATCCACCTAAATTAAAAAGCGTACACAACAATAAGACTTATTCCACTTTCGGCAACATTCAAAGTTGTTAACAAGATTATGAATTTTTTAAAGTAAAATGGTAATGTCCTATACCCCACATAAATAAGCAATTTTTTATCTAATAATAATGATCAGAATATTTAGTCTATAATCAGAGAGAAATATTACCAATGTAATATGTTCTTTACAAAATAAATGTCGCTTGTTAGGTGAAACATTAACTTGTTCTTGGACAAAGGTTAATTACCACTGTAACGGGCGATCGGTCATCAAGCGCTATTAGTAGTCTTGAACAAAGACAACACACAAGCCCCGTAAAGATAAATAAAGAATTTAATCAAAAGAAAATCAAAAGAAAGACACAGTAAATTACAATTTCTTTCCTTCTGAATACACTTAGTTCAGAAATACATTAAAACCGAAGTTTAAAAATGCTAGGTACATTAATTAAATTTCAAACATTAATAAAAATAGACAAATTTAGCCGTGAATAGCTGATAGCAAATTTCATCACGAAATCGAGTGTTCATTAACATTGGACCGCTTGGTAAATTCACAATGACCTGTTCGTCGACTGGTTTTTCCTTCTGCGTGCGTCACGACTTTAACTTGCCCTTTGGTTGAACGTGGGATTCCACAACTCTGACTTCTAACTTCTTTTCCCTCCTTGAATCTTGACTTCTCGTTATTTCTCTCTCTCTTCAAACAAACTATTTTCCTTTGAAAAGAAAAGGGTAAAACGCCCTAAGTATCTCGTTATGCTTTAAGAGTTGAGATTGTCCGTCCGTCTTTCTGGTTCAAACAATTAGATCTTACTATCAGTGTTAACTTTTATACGGCTAGCAAAACTACACAAGTCTTCAGATCAATACTGTTATACTGCGAATTATCGACATCAGAATTTGGGAAAGTCACATATATTCCCGTAAATCATTACGTAAAGTGAGGCACACAATCATAGCACACAATCAATATTCACTAATATGATAAATTCAAATTAATGTAACATTTTCCAATCATAAATGTACACGGCGGGTTTTCTACACCACCCATTAACCTACCTACGTATATAAATTGAAAATTCTAACTCATGATTCAGAAGTACATTACCAAATCAATGTAATAACCGAACTATCCATACAAAAATGTGAACACATCATGCATCTGTAACGAAGAAACATCATATCAAAGTACGTTATGATAAATGTGAACGATTCCTACAAAATCAACAGATCATGCATCTGTAACGAAGAAAACATCATATAAATTACATCATGATAAATGTGAATTTGAGTTAAATACCTTGTGTTTTTGGCGTCTTACAAACGTTCCAAATTCAGTTTTCTTTTCCTGGAACCACAATTTTTTTACGAACGTCTTTCTTGCAAAGAACGTTCGGAGTCCTGGTAAATACTTCTACCTTCGGTTCTCTCTTGCAGAGAAATTTCCAGACTGCTGAAATTCATGTGGTTCGGAGTATATATTCCCTTCAATATTAGGGATCGACCCACCCCCTAATTTCATATTTGACCAATCGGAATAAATGCTATTCCTACAGACATTTGGAAAACTGCCTATCAAGGTGCCAAAAATGCCACCTGGGGTCGAAATAACACCCTATCATTTGTTTCAAATCACTTTGACAGCTATACGTGAGAAATTCCCTCTTTTTAAGCCTGTCATACACTAGTCCGTTTTTACTATAAACATTCTAACAGCATGACCGAGTTAGGCCAACATTCCTTCGTCCAAACTCTACTCCAAGACAGTTAATTGTCGCCTAGACTAAGAATTAATTAATGGATTTCACTGACGAAAAATTTGGCACTTGACAACCATATACAGATCTACATAATATATTATCATTGAGAAAAGCCAACAACAATGCAAATTAAATATGCGTACTTCTCTCCCCACCTGCTCTTACAATACTGAGTACGCAAACTCGTCAGCTCCGAAAGTGTGTGTACATTCAGGGAAAATACATATCATCGATTCTGGACACGTCATTGTCTGTTTAAATTTTTGAATAAGCTCATCCGGTATTCATTTCTTCAAAGCATTCATGCTTATAAATATTATATTTCTGCATCTTGTGCATATCCTCTTTCACCCTTACTATTTCAATCCTGGTCTTATTACGATATGCGCTTGATTTTTAAACTCATTTCAAGCCAATAATTTCGTTTCTGTTTTAGTCTGACGCCATTGTTCAGCAGATGATAGGTTATACACATGTTATACATTACAGCCAGTATATCTCGTGCAGGAAGACTCGGAACAATCTAAGGAAGAATCACCGACACACAGTAAACTACTGACAAGCTATAAAGGCGAGGGCCTAAGACCAATCGGCCACCCGGATCCACGATGACAATACTAATAACGATCATAAAAATGTACGATAATCTGTGTTTACATATGATATTTCCTTAATTTTTCCATATTACCCAGTATATATATTATCAATACCGCCCTCATATATTTTGTAATTTTTTTATATGTATGTACCCCATCATCAAATACCAATCAAATAACAGTTATTTATCAAGAAAAAGGAGACCGCTCTTGTGGCCTAGGTGGTTAAAGCGCCGCTTCCAATGCGGGAGGGTAGGTTCGAACCCAGCTCGAGTCATACCAAAGACATACAAAACTGTACTTAGATTAACCTGTTAGGGCGCTCGGGATTACTCGGCATTACTCGGTTATTGTTTGGACTGGTCGGGCTGGGTTCCGGATAATGTGGCTTGTTGGGACATGGTGCTACATGTCTGCGACATGATGGCCTACTGCTAGACATCACTATAAACTGCCACACTGCAGACTTCGTAGCGATATGACTGAAAAATTGTTAAAGCTACGTTAAAAATCACACACTCACACACAATATATTGTTGTGCATGTCGATACCAAGAATCCTTTTATGTTCATGCACTCAGACTTAATGTTATATTTTTCAGACTCATCTGTCCAAGTGGCCTTTAATTTTCGATTTCATGCAAAGTATGTGGCTGCTATTTAGATTTGTCCTCTACTCAAGCAAAACGAAAGAAAATGAATTTCTTTATGTAACGAAAAGCGTTTATACGTTCTTATATCGTGACTAGATTCATTTTGTGTCAGTAGAAGACGATACATTTAGTCTTATCTTGTCAAATAATTCGTTTGATACACAATGAATTTGTGAAAAGGTCAAATGTTATGATTTAATCGATAAGCTGTTAGAAACTTTATATTCTGTAGTAAATAATAAAATTATATAGCGTTTGCCTTGAAATTACAAATCAAATAATGTAGTCTAGTAGGGTACGTAATTATTAAAAAAGACCTGGACAAAATATGGCTTTCTAATAAACGTTCAGGAAGAAAGAAAGTTGCTAGAACAAAAAGGACAAGTGGACATCATGAAGATTAATGGGATTTTGGAAATATTGTTCGTCTGAATGAAACGCAAAAACGCGGGGAGCTTAACTTGTATGAGAGAGTACTTTAAAATAATGACTTGGCTACTCGAATAGATTAAATTCATCAATCAGACCACCAATACGTGGTCCGGAAGTTTAGTTTTTTAAAGCTGGAACAAAACACCAACGTCGAACATATCTCGTAAGGACTATTTCAAAACACCAATACTAATATAAACGTTTTCATAAATACTGGTAGCCATATAGTCTTTTCCGAAGCTTCAGGTAACAAAACTCTAAGATGATTTATTATCACGTAATCCTTTGAATAATAAGAAATGAATGTCTAAACTATATTTCCAAAACGTTTCTATGACAGTTTCAATGTATTAGAAAAAAAAATTCTTCTTAAATTAGTTAATATCAATTAATAATTGGGTTTGAAAATTAGTTTTAACCCTGATGTTTCCTCCGTTACATTTTGATATGTTAGGTAGATATAGACTCACATAACATATGATGAATGGTTAGAGTTTGACATATTGAAACGATACAAGAAACATCATGTGATCTGAGGGAGTCTTATTCCTATATGCAACGTATCTTTTTACATTTCTTAAACGGAGGACTGCGTGAGAGATTTCCAGATTTTAGTTTGGACTTTATTACATTACCTTGCTGAAAATATTTAAAAATGTCTCGCAAAAATTAGAAGAAAGAGTTCACAAATGTCTTGAAAATAGTTTTGAAAAGTATTCACAACTGTCTTGTAAATATTAGAAGAAAGTGTTCACAAATGTCATGCAAATAGTATGTGTTCATAAATGTCTTGCAAATAGTATAAGTGTTCATAAATGTCGTGTAAATATTAGAAGACTGTGTTCATAAATGTCATGCAAATAGTATACGAAATTCTTCACAAATGTCATGCAAATAGTATAAGTGTTCATAAATATTAGAAGAAAGTGTTCATAAATGTCATGCAAATAGTATAAGTGTTCATAAATATTAGAAGAAAGTGTTCATAAATGTCATGCAAATAGTATAAGTGTTCATAAATATTAGAAGAAAGTGTTCATAAATGTCATGCAAATAGTATAAGAATGTGTTCATAAATATTAGAAGAAAGTGTTCATAAATGTCATGCAAATAGTATAAGTGTTCATAAATGTCGTGTAAATATTAGAAAAGCTGCTAGTACTATTGTTAACTATTTTACATCGTGGTGTTTTAATGGCCATAAATGGCGTCCAGTAGAGGACACGCGGTTAAAAATATTATTTCGTTCCCTAAGTGTAATATTTTCCATCTCCATAAAATATAAATGGCTGCTATTTATGTTGATCTCTATCTACCGGTGTATTAGTCTTGTTGCATAAATATTGTACATCCTACGTAAATATTTATGTGCAGAAAGCCGCATGTTTACGTAATATTCGTATGCGAACACACATTCATTCGAGGACATACATACGCATGCACAAGATGAAATGAGACACAAAGACATATAGACAGGCAGGTAGATAGGTGACAGCCATACATGTCCTATACAAGTATAGTGTGTCTAACATCGATATTTCTCCAAATTGTATACTCAACAATTTCCAATCGTTTAAGGAAATAAATAATCATCAAGGAGACTTGTACGTGCGCCTGTTTGCGCAAGCGTGGTTGACATTTGTTCATTCTGAAGAAGAAAAAAAAACTCAAGTTATTTCATGAAAAATATAATGAACATGAATAGAAATGCAAGTCTAAATCAATAATGAAATAACCTTAAGAAGTAAGAATTTGTTTATCGTTGTCGTTCTACCTCCATTCACTGCTATGATTCAAGCTGAATAAAATAAACATATTTTCATTATTCTTCAAGTGAAATAAATTGCAATAACTTTGTACGCAGCGATATACTTTTGCACAATCAAATAATATAATCTAGTACAATAGGTAGTAATGGAAAAATAATGAAGTTCTGAATAGGGCAGAGAACATTTATTTGAAAGCTGGAAGCAGCGCAAGTTAGTGAAAACATAAAAGATGTAAAAACAATTGATCAAATATTTTTTTTAAGATAGTGAGCTATCTATCCTGCTAGCAGAATGTGAGCGGTCTGTCACATTTTCTTGATCTACATCTACAATCTTTATTGATTAAATTAGTCGTGAGTTGCACCGAGACGCCGTCTGGTGTTTTCAAGAAGAGATACTAACCGTGAAACCATCACAAGAATGCATTTGATTCCAGATCAAAGCTAAGTTTTAATTAGCAGTCTGCTTATCGGATAATTTTGACAATTGCAAAACTGGTATTTTGTCTCTTTAGATGGAACCGCGCGAACATTCACCAAGTCACTTCAGCGAGAGATCTGTCTCCCAACGGCGTAATTAGTACCACGTTTAGAAAATTTTCATTTTGCTGATTCGAATATAGAATTACAGACAGACTAACGAACGAACGAACTATATGTTGAAGTCACGGATAGTGGGTTGAACAGTCGGATGGATACAAGAGTGAATGGATGGATAGACGCAAGTATCAAATAGTGCCTAACGTTTATTTCACAGCACGAGGATAAAAAAAAGCAGCTGGGTATCGCGTAGGTTATACGTACATAGTTCATGAAGCTAGTCATTTCAGCATTTTTCAACTTTCGTGTTACCATATTAAACATGGAATATTATTATTCGTAATCTGTCCGGGTGCTTTCAGTGGCGTTGAGACTTACGGATGTCACCCGATCATTCCACCCAATTAAATATGTATTACATGATTTACAGAGATACAACACATATATTATATCCCATTCATTTCTTTATATAAAAGTGCCCCCTTAACGTCTATAAGAGCCAAGTAATGGAAAGCATTGAACAGTTAAATCAAGAATATTAGATCGAACAAAGACATTACTAAGATATTCGTAAAAACACTGACAACGAACAGTGTAAAATTAGTTGTAGTTTTTAAGCAGCCTAAGAGCTTTCGACTCCAATAGACTCTTCCTCAAAGGCAATACACAAAACAAACAAACAAAAAAAAAACACCAAAAAAAACCCCACCACAAAGCATAAAACGTTGAATTTACACAGGCGATTATGGATTTAACAGACATATTATCTGAAATTTGTGGTTGTGGCTTCTTAATGGTTTGAACATCGATGATGAAATGTCAGTCAAACTAGTACTGACCTATAAAGGAGGAGCAACATCTCCATCTGCTTCTAAATATACAGAGATATAGCTGTAGATTACATCCTGGATAATTTATTGTAGCTGTATTAATAACAAACACAACAACAATAATGACACATTTCACAACATACCAACCATGATATCACATTTTTAAACTTCATCAGAGAAGACAAAGATGTCATATACTCACTTAAAAAAGAACACATATAGTTAATTTAAACTTTTTATAACTTAAATGTGTGTTATTACCTTGCTTGCTGACAAGTTTTACAATTGTATCTGGATGTAAAACAAAGCTACAAAGATATTGCCCAACTAATGACTGATACTTATGGATGGTCTGCATTAATAATTCCTTGGAACAAAGAAAGACTTCGGTGTATTACCATGGCCAGCCTTGGGCTCAGTCGATGCCTGTTCTCCCACAGGAACCGCACATTGGTAATTTTAAAAACAAAATATAGATAGAAAGTTATTTTAAAGCGATGGAAGAAAAATTTAAGTTCAATATCCTATAAAACTTGTTTATATGTTTATTTGCAAAAGCCGTGCTCACATGGGAACAATCGCGGAAATTGGGGTATAGGGGTTATTCCTCGATGAAGAAGAATTTGTCTATCTACAGGTGATTGATTTAATGTTAGAAAATATTAAATATGTATATTCTCTTAATAAAGTTACGTTTTCAGTCTGGGAGATAATGGACACCAGAGAACAAATGTCGATTTTAAATTTATACAAAAACCAGATTAATTAAAATATGAAACAACTAATGTATTTTAGTACGACAAAATTAAATGCCTGCAATTCAATTAAATGTCTGCAAGACACTTTAATTCTTTCCCCAAAAATCTCGTTGCCATATGTTATCCATGCGACATATACTATATTCTTTGAGCTGTCATACGTGCTACATCACATCCTTTTCTCCTTTGTTTTAATACTATATGATTAAAACAAAACACACTTTAGTAGAGAGAGAGAGAGAGAGAGAGAGAGAGAGAGAGAGAGAGAGAGAGAGAGAGACTCTAAACATGGCAAATATGGATTCTTTTCTACCGCATTCACGTTTGTTAGAAATGTCATAGGCTAACGTCGTCCTAATCCCAACCTTGATTGGTGTGTCCTGAACTTTAATTTCTGCAAATCAAACTGTTCACCTTTAACATTGCAGGGGAAAACTTGTTGGGGAAAGTTAATGCATTTTCATGACATTGATAGACAGGTGACTTGACAATGATTTAAGGGGATTACAGTGGATATATGTCATGTAATTATATTTTCTTAAGTAATAAGGAATTATTTACCGCCAGTAACAGGAACCATGGTCTAGCATCGAATGGGAAAGTAATCAGTGAACATGGAACTAATGACAAACAAAACTGGATACTATCGTGAGATCTACAAGCAAAAACCTAAATCAGCATTTGTTGTTGAGAGACTGAACCTGTCAAACAAGCGTACACTGAACATTAAGACTGCCGTCATTTAAAGCACGACTGAAATAACTCCAGTTAAAATGTAATATGATACTGTATTATATTAAAATGATACTGATTTATTCTGCATAATCAATTTATGTAGGAATAAAAAGTGAAATAATGGATTGTCAGAAACCTACATTCCAGCACACCTGCCAATAATCTACAAGACTTTTCAAACTAGCATCTGTCATGCTATTATTCCCATTTAGATTTATGTGAAATTAAACAGTTATAGATATGCGGCAATCTATCTATCTATCTATCTATCTATCTATCTATCTATCTATCTATCTATCTATCTATCTATCTATCTATCTATCTATCTATCTATCTCGAAACTGTGCATGACATTTAGTGACATTTATAGAGCAATGGATGTTTGATTAACACTAAAAACATATTACTGAACTATATCCAAACATAGATCCTTTTCTTTCACGTATGTATTTCTTCCTTACGAGATTAGCATGAAAAGCTTGAAGTCAAAATTATTCTGTGTTAAAATAGAACGTGTCAGACTTGCAGCGATAAAGTTCTGTGATTGAAGACGGCACGTAAACGATAGACATTCCAAAGGCTTCATCCAAAATTAATGTGAAAAGTTAGCATTGTAAACAAGGCCTCGTTTAACAGGGAACGTTGTGTTTGATCTGTATTCCAGCTATTTTAGAAACATTTCTTTGGAAGAAAAGCCTTGGTTTCAGAAGCAGTCTTTTGTAGTACGTCTTCTTAGACATTCATTGCTAAATGTCTGTCTTAGTCATGTCTGATCTTCCTGCCACAGATATTTACATTGTGTGCACATTAATCGCACCCCTACCTTAATTTATCCGCGTGTTTGAAAGTCTAGCGAGTTTACAGTGAAACAAAACCCAGAAGACTTCGCTTATTTTACCTTTTTGCATTTTAGTGATTGCTATTATCGTTAAATGTATTGTCAACAGTCGAGGTTCAACAATAAATTCAGAGAAGGCGTGTGCATGTATCCTATCGAGATTTAATGTCGATTTGCCTCTGTTACGACTCTAAGACTTAAAAAAAATGCAACAGACAAATATGACACCAACAATTCAAGTAAAACCAACAGGTTATTCAGGATACACTTACATCATTGTGAATTAAATTCCACTTAATCCAACATGTACTTTCACAATTCCAAAAATATCGAATTTCTAAATGAATTTCAATGGTCTTAGCATAACAACTCCTTAAGATTCCCATGGCTTTAAAAATTAATTGTAGGATGTATAGAGATGTTAAAACTGAACAAGCGTTATTTTTTCTTTTATTATGTCACAACATGAAACAAATCTTGATGCAGATCCACTGTATACACTGAACTATGATCCATACATTGGCTGATATCCTTATCTCCGATCTTCATTTTCCATACACCTTGAGTCCCGTATTAAATATAGTTCTAAAATTCATTTAGGTGTCACTATCAGCTATTGCAACAGGTCGGCTCACAACCATCATAGTTCCTATTCTCCGTTTCTTCATGTAACTCTCACTCTTTGGTAGGATAAATTCTGCATTAAACAGTTTACTTCTTGCGATGAAATTGAGCATTGTTTGTAGAACCAATATTTTACGAAAATGAAAGTCACATTTGTCCATGCAATATCACATTGAAAATATCTGATTTAATTGCGGACCATAAATACCTTTTTGCCTAGGATTCTATTTTTTTTTTTTTTTTTGGGGGGGGGGGGTTGGGTTCAAAGACAGTTACTGAGACATTTGTTGGGTCGAATAAAATATGTCCTATTCAGATGAAAATCATAGATGAAATATTTTATGCAAGGACTGCATTGTACATACAGACTCTTTCGTTTTGTTCTGCTATTGGGAAAATAGCACACGTTTAGAAAATAACAAATACTATTTTCTTATATTTTTAACGAGTATTATAACTATGTTAAACACAGATTTTGTAAACGTGACGTAAATTAGGAAGATATGGTGGTATCAGCATAAATTGCACTAACAATACTATGCACACATTTAAAATAGTCACGTATGAACCCCCAATACGGCCCACATTCAGTGTATGAACCCCCAATACGGCCCACATTCAGTGTATGAAGCCCCAATACGGTCCACATTCAACGTATGTACCCACAATACGGTCCACATTCAACGTATGTACCCACAGTACGGTCAACGTTCAACGTATGAACCTCCAAACGGTCAACATTCAAAGTATGAACCCGCAATACGGTCCATATCCAACGCATGAACCCCCAATACGGTCAATTTTAATGTATGAACCCCCAATACGGTCACCTTTTAATGTATGAACCCCCAATACATAAACGAAAACATAATTAATACATGTGGAAGTTGCGTTCAGATAAATGTGAAGTCCGCTTCTCACTGAATTTAAACCATGCGAACATATGCGTGTGTGAGTGTGATTTGGACTTTTAATGTAGCTTAAAATATTTTTAGTAATAGGTATGCAGTGTGGCAGTTAATAGTGATGTCTAGCACTGGGGCATCATGTTGCAGACATGTAGCATGATGTCCAACCCATTCACATTATCCTGACACCCGGCTGCTCCAGTGGTCTAGTGGTTAGGGCGTCCGCCTCAGAAGCGGGAAGTCGTGTGTTCGAACCCCGGCTGAGACATACCAAAGACTTATAAACATGGTACAAACAAATGCCACGCATGGCGCTCAGCATATAGAGGTTAGTGTTAGGACTGGTCGGCCTGTTCTCAGGATAATGTGACCTTGTGGAACATCATGCTAAATGTCTGCGATATGATGTTACAGTGCTGGACATCACTTTAAACTGCTACACTGAAGTCATGACTGAAACAATTGTTAAAGCTACGTTAGAATTCTGATCACACACACATACACACACACACACACACACACACACACACACACACACACACACACAATGACACCAGGCCGACCAGTCCTAATACCAACCTCTTAATGTTGAGCGCCTAACAAGGCAGCTGTTAGTGCCATTATTTATAAGTCTTTAAACCATGCCAACAAACCTTTTTATCTATAAACATACATTTAGATAAAACAACATTGTCATTTATTTGCAAATAAAAGCTTTGATATGTCAGGTACTGTTATTGTGGTAGAAACCTATCCTATGTTTGGTATAGTCAAAACAATTTCCCAGAAACATGACACATGATCATGCGTCAAAACAAATGACGATGAAGCATATAAGATAAACATCATGTGATCAGGGTTCCAGTTTTAGAAATCCTTTAAAATTTTGCATTACTTTATGTTTCTTTAAATATGAACATAACATACATTGGTCTATAATCTTGATCGTGTTGACACTAACTGGTCAGACGTGTACATGTATATCCAACCATAATTTTCACAAAGGAGTTCAGCCAATCAGCATATAGCAAAGTTGAAACAAAATGTGATATTTGTCTCGACGTTGCTTGTATGATAGAAGGAATCTCTGCCAGTATATCAGACATGAGCCTTGCACGCGCAAATTTATATTTGTACTTTTATATGTTAAATCCTTGAGACTTGCTCTGATTGCTAGTTGTCGAAATCTGAAAGAGATATATATGTACTGTTATCTGTGTTAGTGGTCAAATCAATGTGTAAGTGGACTGTAACTGATAAGCTTTGTAATGCTTCCCGTCATTATCACCTCGAACCTAGGAAACTTTCTTCGCCTCAGTCTTTTGAGACAGACACATTAATATTTCAATCCCACAGACAACATTTTATCACAGAGCACGAGGGTCTCTTTACATGTGATGTTCTTGCCTGAGATCAGTAACATTCCGTTGGGAATTTTAATCCGTTATTTTTATCGAGTATAAACGCTTGGAATGCAATATTAAAATATGTTGATAGAAACAAATTATACAATTTGACGCACGCGTGCGCGCACACACACACACACACACACACACACACACACACACAAGTTAAAGGTATTTTATGCTATTTTACACACATAAGGAGTATTTTAAGCGAATTAGTCATTTAGTCACACTCAATTAAACGGGTTATTTACTTAACAAATTCAAATGCGAATAATGGCGATATTTCGAGAAAACATTACTGAAAGACAAAACCAATCCCAGGAATGACAGTGTTAAATTGAAATGTCAAGAAAATATTTCCCCATAAACTTCAAAGCAATTTTTTTCAGCATTATCGGATATTGTTTCAGATATTTATTCTTTCTTGACAGAAACGAGTAGTTGTATTAATTTCTCTACGTTACGTTATCACTGTTTGGATCTGGCATACTATCTCGTCTTACAGATCATACAATGAAAATCAGATGGTGTGAGATATCATGCTATCAATTTGACACCCCCTTTCCATGACATTGCGATCACCTTGCTAATCCACATAACTGTTATCAAATATTTTTTAGAAACAAAATATGATGTTTGGTTAGAGTACTTTTCAGTTTGAGATGAAAAATGTAGTTTAAACCTTTTTCTAATACAGCAAGATTAAAAAGTGCTGGGCTGTATGATACACATAGAAGCACACAGTTCTATTAATTTGATTATCTTAATCTTGGTAAGATAATCGATATATATATATATATATATATATATATATATATATATATATATATATATATATATATATATATATATATATATATATATATATATTACTTTTAATAAAACAGATCTGTAATCTATGGCTTGAAGTAATTATTAAAAACAGGAGGATAAACAGAAGGATAGAGAAGAAGACAAGAAACAGAAATGGTAAGCAAATGTGGTCTTGTATGTGTGTACAAGAAACATATGGTCTTCATTTTCGTAATGGTTCTGATATGATACAGGTATTTTAAAATAAAATCCTGATCGAGGTAAATCTTACACGAAATTACGTGGAAATGTTAATATTCATATGTAGCACGAGGTAAAGAATAACGTTTTAGTCCCCATACCCTAAAAGACTTTATGAAGCATGAATTTTCAATTAGTTATCCATTTATCAACTATTATCAGTTTAAGAAACTTTTATAAAATATGATACAACAATCTTCCTTTATAATATCTACAACTGTTTCAATCCCTCCCTCAATACGATAATTTCTTTAAATTTCTTTATTGGATTCAAATAATTTCTTACATGGTGATACAGAGCTTCCATTTGCAGTAAAACACATGGACACTTTGTGAGGTTTTTGTAATGGAAGCTTGCAATCATTTACTTTTATTGCTGAACAGAGCCTTCTATATACTTTTAGAGTTTGGTTTTCCAATACTTTAAATTAATTTTACATCAACTAAGGATGCTGCATCTGCAATCCAAGCAGCAGTGAAATTTCTTTTCATAAGATTTTAAAGAAGTAAGTATGCTTTGAACTTCTCTCTGAAGCTAGTCTTAAGGTAGAATCAACATTTAAAGTTGTGAAAACATATTCCAAAACCCATTTTAATTAAGGAAATCATTAACATATATTATGCCTTACTTTCTAATTTCATGATTGGATCAAATTATACAGATGTTTGCAAAAAATATTGGGGAGAGGTATAATTTGGTTTTATTTATATTATTAGGAAACAGGCGCCACAAATATATATAAAAAATGGAGTCTTTCCTGTACACTTAACAACACATATTTGGTTTGAGAAAAAAACGAATTATCAATATTTAAACGGAAAGCTCCAATAGAATATCTAAGTGGAGTTCCAAAAATACCATCCTAAGCCATGTAAATTTTAAAAGGTATGTAAATTCAGAATAGATTGTATCATCTTTAAACAACTTTTATAAATAAGTCTTTTTTGAAATTATTTCTTTCCATTTTATATTTTGCTTCATTCATTAGAAACGCGTAGAAAGAAATTTACTTGAATAAGCAAATGTTCTAATGAAGCTGGTAAAGTCGACAAAAATCAGAGTTTTGAGAACACAAGCCTTTTAATCACTGTTTTAATTCAAATGTGTAAGAAAGTGCTAATTTCACGGTGAAAGTATATATGCAATTTCTTTAATGCTCGTGGGAAAGGTAACAATTGGAATGTGCTCTAAATTAGTGGAAAACTTAACTCTAAGAAAACCAATTCACTGTAGTTCCGATTACATTTATATTCAGAGAGAATTTCATTTTTGCTGCCTTTTCTGCTTCCAAATCATAATGATTGTACTATATTTATATTATTATTATTACTTGAGAATTTTTAATATTTATTAAACAGAATGATATATTCTCAGCATGTTTAGAAATAAACAGGTTGTACCACGCAAACACACATACACACAATATCTATATATATATATATATATATATATATATATATATATATATATATATATATATATGGATAATTGCTTGTTTATATCTTCTTCCAATATAAAACTATTTAGATACCTTTCCATTAATAATTAATAATGATTTGATTTAAAATACCAAAAAATAATTTTAATCCATGACATAACAGATCATGCAAAGTTAAAATAAATTCGTGATTGTATATATGTTTATACGTGCTAGAGAGTCAAATGATATATATATATATATATATATATATATATATATATATATATATATATATATATATATATATATTATGTAGAAGACGTAGACCATGAATGTTATTCTCTCTAATGTTAAGCATGAAATAAAGTAGCTACTAACATTCTCACCAATGTACCGTGTCTGTTCATCAGAAGGTCGGAAATTTCAACAGGTTTTATTGAAGAAAATGGTAATATAGATCGTAATTAGTTAGCCGCCACTATTAGCGGAGTTTATTGTGTTAAATTATTTTATTTAATAATCGCCATTTACAGAATGCTTGAAACAATTTGTTTCATTTTCCATGTTCTGTAAAGGACATATGTCGAAGTTTTATTGAAGTGTCAAAAAAATAACAATCAAAATATTTTCCAATTATGTTTCTCCAGTAGAAACGGTGAGAAGATTGTCAGTATGCGAACTCAAAGTGATTGGAAGTTAGTAATTGGCAAAATTTACATAAAGTAGAGAGAGAGAGAGAGAGAGAGAGAGAGAGAGAGAGAGAGAGAGAGAGAGAGAGAGAGAGAGAGAGAGAGAGAGAGAGAGAGAGATTTGAACATGTGCTTGAATGATTTATGTTTTCCACTAATTTAAGGAGGTTTCCAATTTTTAACTTTCTCACGAGCATTATGGAAATTGCCATTATGCATCATGTTTTTTTTTTTAAAACGTAGTATCTGATTTCGTTTTTCTTTGTGCCGATTACGTTTTATTAACGGAGAAGAATCAATAATAATAGAAGATACGGGGACATATGAGGAAATTTTTAATCAAAATCAATATACATGTATCACCTTGGGGTGAAAGACTGAGGGTCTTATTAATATCATATCATCATCATCATCATCATCATCATCATCATCATCATCATCATCATCATCATCATTGTGTTGCTGTAATTTTTCCTTGCTATTTTAAATGAAGTCGTACTTTATTTTCCCTCAGCAAGCGCGTCTCGCTGTTTACTAATCGATGCATATTCTTTCTTTTTTTTTGTTTCTTTCTTTCTTTCATTTTGCTTTCTTTCTTTCTTTCATCTTTCTTTCTTTCTTTCTTTCTTTCTTTCTTTCTTTCTTTCTTTCTTTCTTTCTTTCTTTCTTTCTATCCATCTTTATAAGTATAGGTGGAAATGTTTGTGTTGTTAACTAGCTGTGCTTATTCTGTTTCTATTTATCTCTTAAATCCATGAACATCGTTACCCCCACCCCAAAAATATTGTCGTCTTATTTATATCAATCGTCTTCTACTTCAACTATACTTCAAAGGTCATTCAAAGGCTATCGATCAAAGAACAGATATGGTCTACAGGTAGAAAACCCACAAAGTCGACTTTTTATCATGTCTCTATAGTGACAAGATTATTGAAAATATTAAATACGTATTTTATCAGAGTACCCACCTTCACTACAATTCTCAAAAGACTTTCTAAATTTGAGATGTTACATTATTTTGCTGTAACAATAATAAAGTATTTATCAGAGGTAGGGGTAGTGGAGATGATATAAAACTGCATTTAAGTTGTCAAATTTAACACATGAAAACCTGCTTTTTATTCTTGCTGAAAGGGTTGAGGTATTCCTAAACTTCAAAGAAATCCTCAAAATTTCGCAATAAATGCAAGTAACAAGTTGTATCGGTATAATTGCTATTTAGTATCAAATCAATTTTAAAATTCGTAAGGTATCAACATCAATAATTGAACAGAAGTTTAGAAAGATAACGCCTTTGATATCCTCATCTCCACTACACAGACACAATTGAAGTACTAGAAGAGAAATAATACATAATATTAACATTATTAACATTCTGTAAAATGTACATTAAATAAAAGATAAAATATAAAATCCTTAAAATGTACAGACAACATAATTTATATGTAAATTGCATTCCACAAAAGGCCAAATATGTTCTCGTATGGAACATCCGGATATTTATCACAACTGAGTTTATCGAAAAAGATCTCTCACAGGATGAAAGTAAATCCTCTCAGCAAGAATGTGCTCCGCTGTCAGTGGATACCGGTATGGTATGCAAGGTGGATATGCTGCGCTGACAGCGGATACCGGTATGGTATGCAAGCTGGATGTGCTTCACTGTCAGCGGATACCGGTATGGTATGCAAGCTGGATATGCTCCGCTGACAGTGGATACCGGTATGGTATGCAAGCTGGATATGCTCCGCTGACAGTGAATACCGGTATGGTATGCAGGCTGGATGTGCTTCACTGTCAGTGGATACCGGTATGGTATGCAAGCTGGATATGCTCCGCTGTCAGTGGATACCGGTATGGTATGCAAGCTGATGTGCTTCACTGTTAGCGGATACTAGTATGGTACGCAATCTGATCAAGGTTGAATCATTAGTTGTGCACGAGTATCAGTGACCTATAAGCGATGGGAATAATTCCACCTCATCTCCGCAATTTGTTCCATATGAGAGATGCCACACTTACATGATGGATTTGATATTTGGAAACATGTTTGTGGATGCTTCATTCCACATATTTGCGAATTATAATCGAATATGCCACTTTATAATATATTTGAAGTCAGTATATGGAATCTCCATTTCGAAAAACGGATTGACGGTCAGGCAGCCATGTTCCAACGCTTAATGGTTGTGAGAATTGGCAGCCACAGTACAGAATATGATTCCTGGTGAATGGAGGAAATACTGTTTCTATGTTTAACTGTTGGATTAAATGAATGTAAACATTAATACAAAATCAAATAATAAATAATTTATTAAAGTAAATTCAGATGTTGAGAAAATACGTTTGCAAAGAGGCATACAAATATCAGTTATCACGACGCTAAATTTATTCACGAGATAGCTTTGTCTTATTAACACCAGTTTATCCCCTTCTCTCGACGGTGCGATGATGTTTATGGCGGAATAGTGTACATTAGTAATGCGAATTAAATAAAGTACACTTTGGAACCGAAAACGTGAATGCATGTTTTAAAATCCGCAAATAATAATAAAACAAACGTTTTAAGAGAATGGAAGACATCACAGGGCGATTAGCAATACTCTAAAGATGTCCTTGAACATTTTAACCTTCAACTACTTGCTGATCGGCATATTTGTTATGTCGGGAAAGAAAATTGTTTGCTGTGTGACATTTTTGAAGAGCCTAGAAATGAGTGTGAACAACTTCAATCTAGTTTCTGTTGAATTGTAAAGTTTATCAGGACTTGATGATGATGCAAACGCTTTGTGCTAGCAATTATACGCATATTATATGTCGTAATCTTGTCCATTAAGCGATAGTAGACTCTGATCGGTGCTATTTTTATCAGTGTGCGTATTATTCATAAGCAGATAAGGTTGTTTCCTTGTCAACATGTCTGCAATGATTGTCCAAATTCGTTTAATAATTGTCATTGTACACGTGCTTAATTCGTGGAAATACTCTGGCATTGCTCACTAATTCCAAATAAGAGTAAGACTGATATTAAGTCCCATTAACATGTCGGTATATACAAAATTTCACCTTTTATTATGAAGTTGCAGCATTAATGTTACATACGTTCTATTCACTTTGAACATCAGAGAAACAAATGTCCGTATATACATATTTCTTTATTGCTGAAAAACTTATGAAATTCACACCTTTCTATATCCGCCATAACTATTGTGTTATGATCCTGTGTATCATTTGTACGTCTATTACATATTTAGTTTTTTGAACATTAGCTCGTGTTCTGCACAATCAAAATTTACCAATCTGTTGGTTGACTTGCACTTTTGTTTGGGGAGGGGAGAGAGAGAGAGAAAGCGATATATTCAAGAGGCATATTCAATGGTCAAGGTAACCGTTATAACAAAACGTTCAGCAGTGTCTAAGCATTATTCGTGATTCTCTTTGGCGCATTTATAGTTAAGATCACTTAATGATAATAATAATAATGAGGACTTTATATAGCGTCTAATCTTTAGAAGCTCTAAACGCTTTACAACATCTATAATGATACGACTACAGAGAACCAAAAAAACAAAAACCATGAAATTGGAAAACATAAAACATTCTGACAACATTTATGGTGCAAAACATTATTAGGTCTCTAAGTTTGTTCCTGCAGTAAAAAAAAGTGAGTTTTAAGAGCACTCTTAAAAGAGATCACCATCAATGTGTCTAATTTCAATGGGCAGTTCGTTCCACATCGCCGGGTCCTGGTATGCAAAAGAACGTTGTCTATATGACTTCGTTTTCATAGTGGAACAATGAGTATACGATTATCAGAAGAGGAGCGTAAGTATCTTGCTGATGTCTACACATGGGTGAGGCCTTGATAGGTATGTTGGACTGGAGTCTTTCAGTAAAACATAGCACATAGAACAAATTTTGTGTTTGATTCTGGATCGAATGGATAGCTAGTGCAGGGTACAGAGCAGTGGTGAGGTGTGCTCTGATGGAGGTACTCTAAAGATGATATGATCAGCTGTGTTTTGAACGTTTGAAAGTTTCTGGAGTAGATATTGTGACGAACCAGACTGAATTGAGTTACAATAGTCCAGTCTTGAAAGTACTAATGAATACATTAACATGTTGGTGACTGTATGAATACTGTATACTGGCTGTATGAATTTAATGTTCGTGTTGCTGATATATATTGTTTGAGGTAAAGGATGTGAATGAGAACGTCTTTGTGTTGTGATCAGAATAGCCTCAGTTTTATCATTATTCATCTGCAGATTTTTTCATGTCATCCATGATATCACATCAAAAATGCACCACTCTACTTCTTAGATGGTAGCATCAACGTCAGTTGGTTGGCTAGACTTGTATATTTGGATGTCATCAGCGTACAATTGCTGAGACACGGGGTGATGATCTATGACACATGAGAGTGGCTGAGTGTATAACATGAAGAGAACAGGTCCACGAGCCTACCGCTGTGGAACACCACAACGTACATCAAATGGGCTGGAGTTTATTCCATCTGCAGATACAATTTGTGTCCTGTTTACTAAGTAGGACTTGAACCACTGTAAGACTGTATTCTGAATGCCAAATTCATGCTGGAGACGGTGTAGTAATATATCAGGGTCTATTGTGTCAAATGCTGCAGACAAATCAAGGAGGGTGAGGACCGTAATCTTTCCACTATCCAAAGCATAGGGGATGCCATTAATACTTTCAGAAGAGTAGTTTCAGTACCGTGTTTTGTTCTATACGCATTCTTTACCCAAATTATTATCCACTGATTTCCTTCACTTTAAACAGCTTCTTCAAAGGCATTACGAATAGAACTGCAAAAGCAGATATAAGTGCTGCAAAGCAAACAGAGTGGACATTTGTCAGTAGTTTAAACTATGCTATCAACCCAACAATAAAATTTGTGTTTCTGCACGTGCGATGTATTTATTACTGAAGATGATACTTATATATTGGTTCCGATTGGTCAAAGTCTAATACTGTCTGTTATATGAAGCTTGGACTTATCATGTTGTTCTTTAAAGGTGTTTTATTTTCGTGGTAAACCTTATTTACAATTTTTTAAAAACTTTTTTAAACAGAAGTAACTTTGTCTTGTGACCAATGAGGAAGATCCCTTATCTTATTGACAACGGATTAATCAATTGATCGGCATTATTGAATCTGTATGGTTTTCTTAATCAATATCTGGTCACCGAATCCTCAACCTATAATGATCTTGCACTGGCTTCGATGTTTTAGAATATTTGTGATGTTTCTTTAAACGTTCAGCATTGACATTTAACATTCTTTCGAATTATTTTCCAATATGTATGCCAGTTTCAATTCTACTTGAATATTTTGGTCACTGTGACCTTTTAGGGTTCTTTCCTAGAATTGTTTTTTTCTTCCATTATATTCTTGTGTACCTTCCATTTCATTTTCAAGGATATTTTGACAGTAAACTCAACATAAATCTAAACTGTAACAAAATTGTATCCACAAGTAAAACTTTTCAATGTTACATTGAACAGTAAATGTTTTTAAAAATGTATCAAAAAGATGTAAAAAGCATACCACATAAATGTTTAATTATTAATTATTGCAAAATTCATTAAAATAATTAAATTTATTTTGCTTATCAGCCTTTCAGCCTTGTATACTTATCCACACTTATATAATATCAAAATGAAGTACTGGCAGACACCTATAAAACAAAGATGAATATAAAGCAGTACTTTCAATCAACAATATCGAATTGAAAAGAAATAACTAACAATTTTGCAATGAAATATGATAAATAATGAAAACTACAAAGGGTCAAACGAAAAGAAAAAGAAAACTCGAGAACTTCGTTAGGAACTGAAGAAGTTAAGACAACAATCAAACAAGTGTTCGTCTTATAATATGCACAGTCTCCAATGGTCTGCTTTGCAATGCATTTTGAAATTATTCTGATGTGTGAGGTATCAAACCAGTACTCAGTACAGAGAGAGACAAACATAGCTTAAATAACAAAAGCCAGAGAATATTTGGAAACAATTTGAAGCTATGCAAACTTTTCTACGTTCTTTTTGTAAATATCTAAGATCATAGATCGGTATAAATCCGCTAATCAGCATCGTCACTGTGTAAAAGACAACAGCTGAGAATCATTTTGAAATTTTCTCATATATTCTCTTGATTTATTTCTCATTCTTCTCTTGCAATTCTTTACCAGTTACATTTATAAGATAATCAATTGGTATGTTGCATTTGCTATATATATGTTAAATTCCCACTAGTAGATATGGGGGTTATTGGTAGTTGTCTCTTCGATATAGTCCTAACTCTGCTTCCTCTGTTGGACGTGTCCAAACGGACCCTGAGCGTCCGTTCTCAACCGTTCTGATGCTGTGTTTTGTTTGTTGTATATTTGTAAATTATTTCATATTCACTTTTTATAGAACCTACAAATCGAGAATACTTAAGTATAGACGTGTTTAACCTATTAAGCCTATTAAAGAACATAAGTTGGGCAACCTTTAGAAGATTCTGACGAGTATGAATGTTGAGAATAGCGCACGAGATATTACACGAATTCATGCAAGAATTAGAAGCAGTTCAATCGTAGTTAGATTTTCACGAGAATTATAAAAAGTCCTAAACGCCCTCGACGAACCAATAATACAGGAATAAACAATAGGTCCTATTGAAATTCTAGGTGGCTTCAGACAGACGTACAAGAATATGAGTAAAGATAAATAATTTCAGAATTTATATTTGATAACAAAGATGGAAAAATAATATCAGGAACAAATCACCCATGAAAATGTCTAGCTGAAAAGCTCAGTAAAGATGGATGGATATATATATATATATATATATATATATATATATATATATATATATATATATATATATATATATATATATATATATATATATATATATATATATATATATATATATATATATATATATATATATATAGTGAAACGGTAAGGAGTTTGAGAAATCTGCAATAAATACTCAAGTTTATTCCGAATTTGCAGGTCCAAAAGCATTTGTAAACTCGGTATGTGAAGGCGATATTCTTCATATCTTTCAAAAAAACTAATGTTTCTCATTAGGTACGTTCTTGGATATACAAAGATTTGAACCGCTGGATAAACAGAATAGACAATTTCTGCCGTTTAAATGTGCAAAACAAGTAACAAAAGTAAAATACAATACATGAGCGGAAAACAAAGATCAAACCAAAAACCAGATACGTCATACGAACAGTTAGAAATTACCAATGTTTAATTAGTTCGACATTTAACACAGTTGATGAGGGTTCGAAAAAACATTAAAAAAATATATTCAGTAATTCTGAATGTGGCTTTCAATATTACAGGTTAAAGATTTATTAGACGGTGGAATACTAACAATGGAATTATTGATCCAGCAGAGGCCAAGAGGAATCGAATCGTTCGATGAAATATTCAAAAGACGATTTGTAAACATAGGTAATTACTTGCTTGATAGCTTTAAAAGCCTGATGACCTAGGTCACCTATATGGTCGGATCGGTCAGGAACACAGCAAGATAAACCATTTCCAACAAGCGTAAATGTGAAGGCAAAACTATAACAGGTACAAAATGTACAAATCTGCAAAATGAAGGATAGACCGGAAAATAGAAAAAAAAAGTATGTAGACAGTGAGATAAACATAAAGACTAATTTTATTACAAAGCAGGCAGCTTCATTAGAGAATACGTTTAATACATTGTATGGAAAGAAAGGCAGAAACACATCAAGACTAACACCTATGATAGGGACTGAAATTATGGCGAGGATTACTCATGGAAGAGGTTAATCGTAATGTATCTGCGTTTATATACTCTTCGACATTTAGCTTTTGCTTTGGGCTTTCATTTGGGAAATAAATTATCGTGTAACACATTGTATGGGCTGCGATAATTGTAGAAGAACAAAGAAAGCTGCCATTTTTCTGCAGTTTAGTTGTCATTGGGCTAATGCATAACTTGTATACATTATTTTGTAGCAATTGTTTATAATTCTTAAATTACCACCTTGACTTTCAGTCTGTTTAGTTTTACAAGAAATAGGTTTATTTTTCTTTGAACGTACAAATACCGTAAACAAATCAAAGCATTACCTTCTGTCCTGTGTTAAATTCCTCACACCTCATTTCAGAAATTCTAAGTCGGGAATTTGGGGACAGTGAAGATAAAGGTTGGTTCACTTGTCGTTTGCTCTGATCCAGACAAAGATTTTTTCTAACAAAACACTTAGATAATTTTAAACTTTTTTCCATAGTTATAAATGCAAAAAAATGCGAACAGTCGATCAGGTCTTTTGAAATATTAGACGGTTGAGACGATAAGAACAGTATCATTTGAGACATTACATCTCTGAATTTTAAAGTGGCAATATCATTCCTATTTAACTTCAGCGGATATGAATCACTCGCTTGATGGTAGACTAGTTAATGTGACCTAGTCTTAAATAACAGTTAATACACTGGTATGTAATCACGACATCAGCCGTGAATAGGGTATAAAACAAGGTGGACAGTAATAGGTTTGTTAGAAAATCGAATAATTACCAAGATCATCGTAGCAGGTAGTTAATTTTATATTGCAAGAGGTTAGAAATCTGGCAGTAAAGTGTATGATAACATCGGTAATATACCTGTAAACTTCTAAATGTAAACGTATGTGGAAAAGTGGCTTTGATAAACGGAACATTTTATATTTAAAATATAATTATTGCTGAGTAAATAATGCTATAAATATCAATTGCTAATTCAACAAAGTAATAATTCACACTAGCTTGAGAATTATTACGGATAAAGTGAGAAGAAACGCAAAGCAAGATAAAAGTCACACACACACACACACACACACACACACACACACACACACACACACGAAAACCAACTGAGGATGTCAATACACAAGAACAATGATGACAAAAATGTGAAGTGAAAGCTAACCAAAGAATATGTTATTTGGGCATGTTTTGCATCAGTATGTCAGAATCGTGCAGTTCAACCATGGCTAATATTTTATATTATACGATGATATATAAAAAGATGTAAGATGTTAGTACTTTTGTATTTTGAAGACACCATGGAAATTCTTGGCAAAGATATACTTATATATTTATTACCCGATTAAAGAGTACGATTTGGCGATGTTTTAGTGGTTAAAGTGTACGATTTGGCGATGTTTTAGTGGTTAAAGTGTACGATTTGGCGATGTTTTAGTGGTTAAAGTGTACGATTTGGCAATGTTTTAGTGGTTAAAGAGTACGATTTGGCGATGTTTTAGTGGCTAAAGTGTACGATTTGGCGATGTTTTAGTGGTTAAAGAGTACGATTTGGCGATGTTTTAGTGGCTAAAGTGTACGATTTGGCGATGTTTAAGTGGCTAAAGTGTACGATTTGGCGATGTTTTAGTGGTTAAAGAGTACGATTTGGCGATGTTTTAGTGGTTAAAGAGTACGATTTGGCGATGTTTTAGTGGCTAAAGTGTACGATTTGGCGATGTTTTAGTGGTTAAAGAGTACGATTTGGCGATGTTTTAGTGGTTAAAGAGTACGATTTGGCGATGTTTTAGTGGCTAAAGTGTACGATTTGGCGATGTTTTAGTGGCTAAAGTGTACGATTTGGCGATGTTTAAGTAGGAGGAGTATTATCAGTTTAGTTAGTTTCAGTAGCTACAATTTTCAATATTTTTCAAACTTTTTTGAATTTCATAAAGGTTTCGATTTATTGCTAGTAATTAATAGTAATTGAGTTCATTTTAGCTACCAGCACCAAACGAGAAAGATGAATCCTTTTAAATAGCAAGTATCAGAGCGATAGAAAACTCGAGTTAGATGCTGTGGCTTGCGATTGCAAGAGATGCCGTACGCTAAACATCAGCGATTCAGTACCACAACACGACAACTTTGCTATGACTACTACTACTACTACTACTACTACTACTACTACTACTACTACTACTACTACTACTACTACAATGGAAAATGATGCTGTGCGTGTCAAACCTGACGGATGCAACATTGATAACTCTTGTTATCGTGGACTCTTTACTGGTTTTCATGGTGAATGTCAACCTCCACATGTAACCATGCAGCTACCACCATACTGCTATAATCCAACCATAAGTAAACTCCTGTCACTGTACCCTCATTAAAACGAACCTGTGAAATATTCGTTCCCGGTGCGTTTTCTTCAATACTGCAACTGTGAACGTCGATTCCAAACGTTGCTAGGAAAATGATCTACATATCTGAGAGGACCTACCCCCTAAGAATTAGCAAGAGTCGAATTTTGTTACTTGGGCAAAGGTGACAAAGTCAAAGATTTCAGTTAAATTGTGTCACTTCACGAGTGGGAGCAGAAAGATTCAGCTAACCTGGAACATGTTCGATGGTCTCCTGATTGTCACTACCTTTAGTGGGACGACCTTAGTAATCACTGGATGGATTCCTTACAAGAGAACATTCGTGGCTTGCATGTGCAGTTGAGAGAACGCATTTTCCAAGAGTTGGTCAAGATACAAGTGAAACGCAAGAAACAGACTTTGGTTGTTACTCATACTACTACTTACAAGTTGACCATACTACACAGAATTCCAGAGGAAGAGTTAAAGAATAACCTAAATATTTTATCAAATTTTGTCTGTTGAGGAAAATTCTGTGTGATGTGGAATGTGTGAAATAGTGACTAAAACATTTCGATTCACTACTGGAGTACGATCATTTATGTGCAAAAAGTAAACGTATTACCTCAATCAAAAGAAATTCATTGCTGTGAATGTCTAGTTTAGAAAGGTCATTCAGAATCTACCTCTGGAACTGAGATAACGCATTTACCGAGAGTTTGTCCAAATACAAGTCTAATGCAAAGAACAATTACATCCATTACGTCACCGATGTTGGAATCACTGTCTAGTGGAAAAATTAACATTTTAACCCGTGTTAGTGACAGTGTCAGAAGGAGAACCAGTCACCGAGAAATACCACTCCTTTCAGGAGAGGACTCTCAATGACATTCCTGAAAGGCCATTCTGGAAGGACACCTGTGTTACCATACTCAGTGAAGAGAGACTGTAAGAACATTTCACACTGTCCCCAGGACAACTTTATTACCAAAACCATGTTGTACACAAACTGGTTTATATTCCACTTTAATTGATTGTATGCGTATTTCATCGATGTACTTAACCACTTGGTTTATATGTAATTTAGTCTTTCTTGCAGGGCCGGCGCTTCCGCTAGGCGAACTAGGCAATAACCTAGGGCGCTGGGCTCAGGATTTATTTCATGATGGGCGGGTGGGGGAGGGCGTGAGTGGAAGGGGGGCGCCAGATATCTGATTTCGCCTAGGGCACCAAAATGCCTTGCACCGGCGCTGCTTTCTTGTTTTGTCATTCTTTAAAGAGCAATAAAGGTGTCCTGAAAAAAAGTATAAGAACCTTTGTTTTGTCTGTTTTGGCTACTAATGTTGTCTATGCTCCCTCTTCCTCCACTTTCATGTCATCGACTAACACTTAGATCGTGCTAGTCGGGATGCCTTGTATCTTCGCCATCCCATTAACATGTTAATTGCATGATCCAGCGGCTTAGGCAAAACAGAATTTGTGAAACGTTTGATCGAACATAAACATCGTTTGATCGATAGTCCACCGAAACGGATTGTATGGTGTTACAAAGAGTCAAACATGGGGACATGTCCGTCCTGTCCAGATCTTCTCCACTCATGCGGAAAAAAAACTCATTCAAACAGTCTCGAAAGTCGTAATCGATACCGTGAGCGAATGTTGTCTGACTGTCTTGAAAGGCACGATACCTTTTTCCACATCAGAAAGAAATGCTTAGCCAAACATCGACATGCTCTTCGCCAAATGGTCCAAAATGAAAATCCCCATCCGTCAAAAGTAACAGATGTTGGTCCAACGCGGAAGATTTATACGTCTGTTAGCACCTCTTCCAAAAGCTAAAGTAGGGCTCACGTCCTGGGATGTATTTTACCTATGCTACCAGGAAAATAAGATGGAAATCTGGAGTTAAAAGATCTCAGAGGTGGCCATTGAAATTTGATGCAAGGACGAAAACTGACTTTAGCACCTTACAAAAGATGATTAAAATACCATCGTTTTCAAGAATAACTGATCTTGTATGAATAAAAAATTCTCATTTGACCGAGATGTCTCAGTTACAACACGAATTTGCAACCGTTAATGGATCTCAGCGATTTGTACAAAACGGACATATAGCATGGTCAGGGTTTGCAAAGACTGAAACTCTTTCGACATAAAACTGTCGATGAAAAAGCTCAGCCGACAAATTTTAAGACTTTGATGAAACGTCCATCACCACTACCCCAGTGACCAAGACAAAAAATGGTGATTCAAATTCCTCCAGAAACAGTACGCAAGTTAACAACACCACTTAGGTCCAGAACGGGATGGATTAAAATGATGATGGCCACTCCTTCTTTCACAGAAGAGAAAATGAAGATGAATACAGACGTGAAATATGAACCGATTTCCCTGTTCAGACATAATACTCTTCGATACTCATTGATCGTCGGACAGGCAAAGCATTACAATCAAGAAAATACCATAAAGAAACATCAATGAAGAGTGGATGACTTATTAACAAAAATATACCAGTTAACATCATTTACTACATTCAAGCCCATCCTGCAGGATTGGAGAAGTTCAAAAATTGTATTCTGTTGCCAAAACTCGACTGAAAGGTCTCCATTTATCTCACGTGAAACGATGATTACAAGAACAAGGCACGCACACCTTACACAAACACATTCAACGAAACTTTTGCAGAAGTCACACTCGAGTGGAGGGCATCAATCATTAATGGCAAGCAGAGTGATCCGATATATCTCATTTGGTCAACTACAATCGTGGCTACAAATACTTGTCTTGTTTGATCTTTGTGTACTCTGATGTAGTGGAGTACAACGTGGTGGTACACCATTCCGTAACCTTACGGCGTGTCATTCCTTGCAAATTGGATTCTGGCACGACCACTGACTAGGATGGTGAAAGCAACTATTAATTTCGCCGCGAATTTGTATATCTTAATTATTTAGCCGTCATTAAGTATTGTTTTGACACTATCTATATTGCTATAAAAGGTGATTTGGGACAAAATATTTAATTCACCAAGGGAAAGTACCAGTGAAACTCCGTTTTCGAAAACGAATCTATAACGACTCGTAAGTCATGTATCCTGTGTACCAAGGAGTCGTTCGACAGCGAGGACATGGATTAGGAAATATGTTGAAATCAAACTTTCCTTCGGTGGCACCCGTGTTGAAACTGATGTTGACACGATGATTGCACGCCCTGAAAGATGCCGCGTTGACGCATGGCAAAGAATTTCTCCAAAATGTCATCATCGACAGAACAAATGCCAAAGAAGTTTTTAAGAGAGCAGTCAACAATGTCTTGCTTCAAATGGGCAAAGACATGTTGGGATGACGGGGAAACTCCTATAAATGCCCTGGATGCTGCCGAGTCAGGCATCCCTTCTTGTCTGACTCCACAGCAAGGATAAGGCAGAAAGAGATGAAGAAGACACCCCTCTAGAGGATTTCATACCCTCAGAGCTATAAAGTCCTCCCTTCCTCCCCCCCAAAAAAAAAAGAATCGCCCTAGACTTAGACGTTTTGATTATTAAAACATAGAGAGTGAAAAAAAAATGATGCTACGAGATTCTTGTACCTGTTTCAAGTCCGAACTGGATATGTTAACCATGCCACCAACCATGATGACGACTCAAGGATTCCAGTGGGTAGAATTTCATACTGTCTAGTATTTGATTCAGCTCACATCGAGTTTGAAATCTAAGGACAACACGATTGGAACAGCAGTTATTTGTACCTGAAAGTCAAGGTGATCAAAACGGATGACAAAACGCTCCAGGAGCCGATGCTAGAGTAGCTCCCGTCAACAACTTCATGCATTCCTTGTTCCGTGAAGTGGATTGTGTACTTAAATAACAATCTCGTCACCAGTAGCACATCCTTACCGAGCATAAACAGAAGATCTCTTGCCGTACGGAAAGGAGAGCATTCTAAACTATTAAAAGCTGTGGAAGACATGTATCCCTCTTTGGGTGATGAACACTCGTTGGAAATGGAATGGGGGGACATCGTGAAAGTCGCGGCAGACAAATAAGCCGTGGAGTATTATAATTCTTATTGATTACCAATGATTGACCCGATTGCGGTCAGCTCCATGCCACATTTTTACCAGTGTCCAGTACCATGACGTCACACACTTGTTTCATTTATATTGCCAGTATACAGTCGAAATCTTTTCTCAATATAAACCTTGTCGCTATAGAGTCCCAGGGGGTCGCTAAACATGTCGCTATACAGGGACACGACCTTTATGACTGATTTCTATTGCGCTATATCGCCCCAATACACAACTGACTGTATATTTTGATAACCAAGTTGTAAAATAGGAACTTTAACAATAACGAATGACAGATATCATCAGAGTCATTTAGTCTAGAGCTAACATGTGCTATGAATATTGATGTATGTGGTAACAAAATGGAGTTTAAACAGCATAGGGGGCAGAGGTAGTATCCTAAATTGGCCCCTGTCAAAATTCTTAATTTAAGGCTTTGATATGACTTAATCAGCTATTATTATTATTCACTAATTAAAGATATAGATGAATTTGTGTTGTGAGCTAGGTGTTTCGCGCTTGTGTTTTTTCTTGAAGTTGATGTAAGGCATGTACACCTTAAATCATTACTATGCAGTATGTAGAGAGTGAATACCAGTAGTCGGGTAGGACGAAGAGCTAGCCTTAGTATCAATAAACATGTCGGTTCTGGGCACTAGTTTTAATTGCATCAGCCTCTTTAGTGCACACTGTTTTATCAGCTAGGAAAAGGGCTTGTGTTTGCAGTGTTAGCATCATATGGTGACAAAAATGACCTTCGCACGTGAAAATGGCAGGTATAAATTGTGGTTGGGGTGCACCTCTTCTGGTATGACTTCTCTGGTCAAGTGGATAATATTCATACGGTATGTTTTAATATATGTATCCCAAAATATGGAATTTTTAGACCTCATTTGTGTATCTTTTTTAATGATTTGTTTTTAATACAAGACCGGCGATTGCCACATTGAATTTGTGCATACAAACCATCTCATGCTTCTTTAGAAGCAGTCGGAAACAAATATATTTTACAATGTAGCTAATAGAAAAGAAGAGAACGTACGAACTAAGGACGTAGATTATGTACACATGAAGGACAAAACTGGAAATCTTGGAATGAATTCGCACATGACTTAAAAGAAAATGATAGACGAATAAATAAACGCTTATAATTCTGACAATGTTTGAAGATATCGGTGTGACTACATTTTGAGTAGACTTAGTTGCTTTTAAATTTTTGGCAATATTTTTCAATCATTTATTAACTTGATAAGGAATGTATTTGTATTACCTTTGTGTAACACCTCCGCTTGTTCTTCCATATTTCCCTGTAAAATCATTTATAAAATTGTCCACAAATATATCAACATTTCTTGCTATAATACCAATAGCTGTAAAACAGCTGCAAAGTTTGCATTTCTTTTATTTAAAAAAATGCTTTACAATTGTTTTAATCTTTCAACTATTAGTAACTTTTGTTTTGTCTTTCTTTAAGGCTTATTTTAATGCTTTTTTGTCATAAGTTTTTTTTAAAAAAATTTGTTAGGTCTCCAACCCTTTGTGCTGATTTCTTTTAGTATCATTCAATATATCTTATAGTTTATAATTTTAATTGAATCCTGTTTTTGTTGAAATCGTTTTAGTTTCTTTTAACCATGTCATACATTCAAAGACTCGTTTCACTGACATTATTTTTATCACCTACATTCAATGAGTTGCATAACTTCTAAATCTTCCTTCCATTCCATATAATGTAGAATGTGTCCGCTATCAATTATTTTGTGGCGTTGATCAATTAAAGCCTTGCTGTTAAAATGGCTCATTTTACTTGGATTTTTTTTTCTCTTGAATTATTACTGGCTGACTTTGTTAAAGAGTAATCCTAATAATTGTTATAAAAGCAAATAATGGCAGATTTAACATCTGGTTTGTTTGATTTATTTATAACTGTTGTCCAACCCCAAAACATCCAAGTCACTTCCTCATTATGCGTAGCTATTAACTTAAATGTAAGCATCTTATTTGATTTGGCCTTCATGTACATTTGTGCAGGCTCCTGGATTAATGATAGCAATACAAAGTTCTAATTTAGACTGTTATTGATCAATAATGTATATTATTAATTGTCTATGATTAAATCGTATTTCATGACTTCTTATATTGAAGGTCAACACTTACAGAAAAAGGAACTTCTAGAGGAAATTTAAATGCTTTGTTGGATAAGTTGTCCGTAAGATTTTTTCATCTGCTATATTATCACAGGTAGAAAAAATACATTCTATCGAAACTACAAGAAAATAATTAGGAAAATAAAATTGAGAAGGAGATGGAAAATAAAGAAAACACGTATTTTACTTTTTAAAAGCAGGGCAGCTATTTCAAAGTAACTTTCGGATTTAAAAATATTAGAATTGGATTATATGAGTAAATTCAGTTTGATAATTTGAAGATTTAATACCTGATTATAAAAGAAAACAAATGAAAGTGATGCAAGCAAGCAACTTCTTGAGATCATAAATAATGTTCCTTAACGTAATATTTAATCGATTTAAATAACATAATAACTAATGAATTCTACCTTATTGCAGATTTGAAACCACCCACATTTCGGCTGCGTTCTTCTAAAGTGTTTGTGAGACATTTTATAATATTTCAATCTGTTTTCACTTTTTTTTCTAAAATATTGTGTTTGATTAGAATAAATTGGACGTGTTTCCTTATCCGAAATATCGAAAGTTGAACTTGGAATAGCAGTATATACGTATAGATCTTATATCACTTTTAGATCTTGTATTAAATTAGGTTGCTTCAGATTTTGTTTCTTTGCCGTTGCATGTAGAATTAGGACTCATTCCTATGATATATTTTGTGTCTTTTTATAGATGGGATTTATTTGATTAAATGTATTTATTTACAATCCTGATTATTTCTTTCTCCAACATTTTCATATTACCCATAACAAGACTTATAAAAGCTGTTTTGGTGAAATCATATTTTTTGTGTTGCAGTTTATTCATGTCCTTGAGCTAAATGTACGGTAGACTTCTTTGGTTCAATTAAAGTGCACTACTCAATTTATACTATTTGCACCTTTAAACATGTTTTTAAATGCGTTCATTTTAATAAAAATGTCAGGTGAAAGAAGGCCCTGACAAATTTGCAACCTGTTTTTAAATCTTGTTTATGTTAATTGCTCATTTTCTTACCATAATACTGGAATATCCAATGAATAAATCTACACACAGTTTTAATGTTTTAATAATCAAGCACGCACAAATTCCTTTAATGACAGCTATATGTATTTTAGCCCGTTTTAAAAATTTTTTCTCATGATAAATTCATTTCTTTGCCTTAAATAGTTTATAATTACGATGTGGAAATTACATAAAATGCATAAGAAAACCAATTAAATTAACGAAAAAATATGATTATCTAAATAAAAGACTAACTGACAAATGTTCATTTACGTAGAATTAAGACAATTCCTATAGTGCTGTTTTCGACATTCTCCTTCTCATCATGATACAGTCTTGATAAACCTCAGCAATTAGTTATGATGATTTTAATAGCGTTCTGCACAGCAGGTAACGTATGAATTTAACTTATTGCCATTGTAATGGGTTCTAGTGTTTAGGTTAGGTATACGCATCTCTGAGAACAAGTAAACAAGTTCTGAAAAATCTAGCTAAGTAAAAAGAAACACAATGACAAAATAGGAAAATATAAAACAGGAAGACACAAAACACATTAGAGTGTTAACATGTTAATCCAATGTAATATTATATTACATGCACGCCAAGTAATGCAACCCAAGAACAAATGCTTCATGCGGTGATACCTAGGTTAGGACTCAATGCTTTAAATGTCGTGTTTTTATTTCGTTCGACATCAAATGTTAATTCAAATGCTAATAATCGTCAATGATTTGAGAATAATGCCTTTTTGACATAACAATTTGTTATGACAGTGATGATATTTTAAAACTGAATGGGTGAAACATTTTCATGCTATTAAAAGATTTATGGCTACCCGTATATCTGAGAATAAGAGCAGGGCAATAATAATAATAGGAAAGTTAAGATCGTCGGTAGATAATGCACAAATCACTGGTACAGAAGCTAATAAATTTGATGACTACGGAAATAATTTTATAACGCTACTTTAGTTCCATACAAAATCATATCATGTTTGTCCGTTGTATTATTTTGTTTGTCATCAGGATTGTAATTTTTTATTTACGGGAGAAAACGTATCTACAGTGATAGAAGGTGAGATCATCGATTATAAGTTGGATAATATTTATATACAGTAGGATAAAATTGCCAGGAACATCTATTGTTAACAAAAATGCATGAATGGGGTCACTTTTTCTTATGATTACATTAGATGTGTGTGAGAGAGAGAGAACTTAAGTAAATCTCACATATTGATTGACACTTTATTACTTTAAATGATATCAACTGCATGCTAATATATTTGATAAAGCCGAATATACTGGTACATGTAGAGAGAGAGAGAGAGAGAGAGAGAGAGAGAGAGAGAGAGAGAGAGAGAGAGAGATAGAGAGAGAGAGATAGAGAGAGAGAGAGAGGCAACAGTTAATACTATCTGAACAAAATGTCAGAGTTACTTCACCATGGGTGGGTTAAAAGGGAATATTGATAATATGTCTAAAAGACAGTTTACATGCTAATGTATGTAGAAGGAAATAAATGATGTTACAAATCGTGGTTTCAAAGCTACATTAGACTTAATTGAAAAGGAATATGCAAACTTTTTATTTTCTTCTGTATGACCATTTCTTATCAATAATGATCTTGAAATATAACTTTTTAGAGACAACAATGTATATGTACCAGATCCTGATTATACAATATGTCAATATTTTGTTTCTGATAGACGATTGTGAAAAATTAAAAGGTGCAACAAAATCTTCAACCAGCATATCCAAGATGGCATTCATTTGTAGAGTAGAACTGTGTGTGATAACTCTGACAGGACAGATCGTTTTGCAAATGCCTTATTTATATCTATTTTAGGTCAAATATTAAAGGTCTGTGGAAAATGAGGTAAACAATGTAGATAATGGAATAATGAAACATTGATATTTAAAAACTAAAAAATGAGAGAAATGAACTATTTATGAGCTTGAAATATTTGATTATAAGGAGTGTGGAGAAAACTGCCCGGTCGAATATACATATATCGAACTGTATTTATCGTATCCAATAAATGTCTGTTGTCATCATAGTAACCAAATAACAACAAAAAACTTAATATTTTTTATGTGATTGTAACACTTGATTGCATATAAACCAAAAATAATTGGTATGTAACATTTATTGTTTAGTTTTAAATACCGAGTTTATTTAGAGATTGCTGTTGTCGAAGCTATACATACACAGATTGCTAAAATGTGACACTGTAAAGCCAACATTAAACGGTTTTCCTAACAAATATTGTTTACAGCCATTTAAAACAAACAACACAATACTTTTGCTATTTGATGGTCCGCATTGTAAATAAAATATTCGTTATAAGATTAAACTAATTATCTTCGCTACCTTTGTACATTTGTTTCCATTTCTTTGTACATTTGTTTCCATTTCTTCAATTTTCCATCTGCTTTCCGAACGCAGAATTATTTGCAAGTTTAAATAAATCTTTTAGAAAGTCAGTGGTTTTTTGTTTCTTCTCTCAAATATGTTTTCATGTCAGTTTAAGATTTTAGCCACGGACTTTGATCAACTGAAACTATTTTATGAATATTGTTTGGTCTTTAGTTCTTCGTTAACATAATAAATTGGGTATTGATAGTTTTATACTTTTTATATGCTTTCAAATTTTGTCTGTATTGGAAACTGGAGAAGAAAGGCTTGAGGTGACACATGGACCAGTCATATACATTGTTGGTGTTGGGTACTTATTGAATAAACCTGATCTTAATTTATAAATAGCATTATCATACTTATTATTTGTATTAGATTATATATTGGGTGTCACAGTGATTCGTCCTTGACTTCCAGACTTAATTCACGAAGAAAATATCACATTCAGAATGTAATTCTAGTTCTAAGTTATTTATGTTCGATCTAGCAAGGTGTGATAGACCATATCCATTAAACATAATGCACTAGATCTAGTTTATATTTACCTATGCATCCATTGATACATTCTTCATAAACGTATAAAAAAGGTAAGATTTTTCATTTACATAAACGTTTTGTAAGACATCGAATGACTTGAATTTAAAATGGGTAATAAAATCAATAGAATACTGATAATTTATTTCAATAATTTCTGAACTAATAAGACTGTTTTGTTGGTCTTAAGCTTATTTTATTTAACCGTTGATATGAATCTATATTGTCTTCTCCAAAACAGTTTCCTTCAATGCTCCTGACATAGTCACCTTTTGTTCCAAAAATGTTTGTGTATGTGATTGTAGATTTTTAGCACGTTGTTTTAGTGATTGGTTCATAGTTCACAAACTACCGGTGAATATATTATTTTTGTTACAATTTACGTTTTGTAAACGTAATCAAATATTGACTTCGTTCTAAAGAAAATAATCTGGTTTACATGATATTGTAATAATGCCACTTTCTCATCTGGATCGATTTAACTAAGATCTTAACAACCAGATGAGAGACATGTACAAACGTAGTATGATATATCAAATATATTTGTAATTTAAACTCCACTTTAGAGGCGCAGGACCTCTGTATGTTCCGGAATGATAATCAATATTTCCGATATTGTAGTTGATGGACATGTTCCAAGGACTGTTATCGCCGGGGTGGATGTGGGAGATATGCACCCACTTCCCTCGGAAAACCGCCAATGACAGCCAAATCCAGCGCCAGCTCTTCATGAGTGGCTTAACTAAGACCAGCGGAACCTATTTAAATGTATTGCAGAAGGAATGACGGGAGAGTTTCTGGCGCCTAAAAATCAGACGCTTCGGGTAGATGGGGCTCGTTAACCATGGGTGGTCCACCAACTAGGAGAAGGTAAACTGACTTCAAACCTTTGCTACCTTGCTACCATACCCTATCATGAGAAAGGCTAAATGAGTAAACCCTAACAGAACATCCGGAGACGGAGTTCCTAAGGCAACTTTGAATTGATTTCAGTGTCATCTCAGCAACTCCTGCGATGCTGCTGGTGCCATGACGTATCTGTTTGTCCTTTCCTTTGGATCAATAAGCTGCGTGGAGAGGGGGGATCAGCTGCATGGGCAACAACTGATTCTCCACATAAACCTGCCCAGGCTTGAGCCCTGGAGATGACACTCCAACTTCGTTTCACAACGTCGACACGACACGGGAAGCAGCAGTTGACCGGTTATAAGCCATCGCCCGATTGATGTAGTCAGACGCCATGGATAGCTTCCGACGGTGGGAGACATCAATATGTCTCACTAGATAGCTACCACGTGCCTCAAACTGTGCAGCCCCCAATCAATAAAGTGCCATCCAATCACAGTTCGTCTGCCTTACTGGGTGCATATGGTTTAAGGTACGCTAATACCTGACAATGCGGACTGCAACTACTTCACCAAGGAATAAATATCGAAAACCACTAAGAAAAGCTCCAATTCTCAAGCTAAGTACCTGGAATTTCAATACCGTGCTTAATGGCCTATGAGATGATCTCCACACAATCAGCGATTTTCGAAAGACTTTAGTCATCAATGACGAGCTTGCAAGACTCCAGGTTGACATCGCTGCTTTACAGGAGACACGCCTGCCAGATTTCGGTTCTCTCAGACTAGAGAACTACACGTTATTCTGGAAAGCAAAGAGCGCTGGCGAAGCCAGCGAGTTTGATTTTTTATTTGCCATCAGAAAAACTCTATGCTGCGGATGACGGAACTCTGCCAACAAGGAAACGGGAGACTGTTATGCCACAACTACAACCGGGCCATATAACCTGATTAGTGTTTCCGCTCCCATACTGAGCGCCATTGCATATACTAAGGATGAGTTCTTCGACGAATTTAAACTCGCTCATTGACAAAATTCCCAAGGAAGAGAACTTCTGGGCACCTTCAATGCTTGGGTGAGTGCTGACAATGACTCTTCCTATCTTAGCTAATTTGGCATTGGTAATATGAATCAGAACGGGCAGCGACTCTTAGATAAGCTCGAACCAACCACTAATTCATTCTTTCAGACAAACCCAAGCTGGCATTTGTAGAACAGAACGAAGAATTCCAGTTATATGCTTTTCGTCCTTTGCGGCTCAACAATTTACAAAATTGGCCGTAAATTTTGATAAACTGGATCAAATCCCTATTAAATTGTTAACCTTTGTGTCAACTATCGCAGAGATACCACTGCGTATTGCATTCATCAATTGGCAATCAGTGGTACCACCGGAAAAGCGCACAGAAATACTTAATTTTATCAACAATCAGAATATCGACGTCTTTTTCCTGACAGAAACATGGCTTAAACATCAGGCGATGAGCACAAGTATGCGGATCTAACACCCACAAATTGCTCCATCAAGTCGTTTCCCCGCCACTCTCGCCGAGGTGGAAGTGCTTTCATCACAAAGTCCAAGATAAAAGGCCTCAACGACACCACATCCTTCAATTTCTGCAATACATCGTTTGAACTAGTCCAATCAACACTCACATTGGAACAAAGGTCGGTCCATGTTGTCTGCCTCTACCGCCCTCCTACTAGTAGAGACAACAAGCTGACTGAATCTCTCTTTTTGGAGCAGCTTCCGAATCTCCTATAATATTGAAATTAGATAGCAGGCAGCCTGGTCATTCTTGGAGATTTCAACTTTCACGTTGACTGTCCTGGAAAACAATACACATAAAACTCCTAGATTCCATTTATGTTTTCAACCTTAAACAGTCATATAACCAACCCACTCATAAACATGGTAATATTTTATACTGGATTCTTCATAGACCTGATGATAATAGTATACGGTCCACCCTTATATACCACGAACATGTAACAGATCGATACTGCATTATCTTATAGTCCATAACCCGTCACCTTTATTTGCTAGCAAGAAAACCTCCGTTGAAAAATATGCCAGCCACCAAGTGCATATTATCATTTCAAAAATGTTCTCTGGTGAATAACAGTGTTGGGGATCAGCACTGCTAAAAGAGACCGCCTTAAAGTGTCGAGGCGTTGGCTTTCTACCAGTCTCGCTATTCATAAGCAATTGTTGAAGCCGTTAAGAAGAACGTCACAGAACGTCACAGACGTAGTCCATGCAGCGAAATTATCCCATTACAGTACTAAGATCACAGAATGTTCCAGCTGCAAGGAGCTCTTCGAGATTATTAACAAGCTAATGTCAAGGAGCAAATGTACACCACTTCCAACTACCTTCTTTCAAGTTGACCTTCCTGAACGGTTTGCAAATTTAGTCTGTGACAAGGCACAATCCATTAAAGATAAGCTTGAAAATTTCAATTGACTTTTTGTCACCATACAGATGCGATACAGAATTTCAGCGGCAACCGTTAGCAGCATTTGAACCTGTCTCGATGGATTTAGTACGTACAATCGTGATGAAGAGTGTACCAAAGTCATGTGAACTTGATCCAATTTGATATCAACACTCGACCATAACGATTTAAAGATCTATAGCCCAGTTTCTAATCTCCCGTTCATATAAAAAATGTTTGAAAATGTTGTTCTAACCCAGCTTGTAACTCATCTAAATTCAAACGTTTATTTAACAACCAAATATAGAAATTAGCCATCCATCCGAAGTTGATGCTAGCATGTAATGAATACATAAGGGTATTTCTGATGTGACATCTGGATGGCATGTAATACGCTGCAGATGAATGTTTAAACTGAGGTCATTCTGATTAGAACACAAAGATTTTCTCATTCGAATCCTTTAAGTCAAACAATAACTATCAGCAACACCATTATTAACTTCACAGTCAGTACGAAGACTAGGCGTTACTCTGGACAGTACTCTCACATTGGATCAACATGTCATGAACATCTGCAAGGCTGCATATTTTGAGCTGAGATGCATCAGCCCCATTCGCAAATATATTTCAGTTGATGCCACTAAAACACTTGTGTGTTCATTAGTACTTTCAAGACTGGATTATTGTAACTCGATTCAGTCTGGTTCGTCTCAATATATACTCCACAGCTGCTCGGATGATCTTTTGAGTTCCACGATCAGAGCACACCTCCACTCTGCTCTGTACCCTACACTGACTATACGTTCGATCCAGAATCAAACACAAAATTTGTTCTCGTTTCGCTGACGGCCTCCAATCCATCATACATATCTGGTCTCAAGCATGTGTACATACTAGCAAGATACTTACGCTCATGTTTAGACAATCATATACTCATTATTTCCACTATGGAAAAAAGTCACATAGACAACATTCTTTTGCGAAACAGGGCCCAGCAACGTGGAACGAATTACCCATTAAAATTAGACACAATGGCATTGTGATCCAGTTTAAGAGTGCTCTTAAAACTCATATTTTTGACTGCAATAATGTTTCCTACCTTTAAATATGTTCAGCACGTGTTTGTTTTATGATTTCATGGTGATTTTTTTAAATCATATTATATTTTGTAAAGCGCTTAGAGCTTATAATGATTAGGCGCTATACAAAGTCCTTATTATTATTATTATTATTATTATTATTATTATTGTTGTTGTTATTGTGTTTTGTAGTACATTTGTACGTTCTGCAATATCTATTTATGCCATCATTATGCATTTTGTAGCATGTCCTTTTCTCAATGTTTTGCTTTCTGTATGATATATTTATGTCCATGTTGTGCTTTTGTTCCATAATGCACACACGAAATGAAGTACCTACTCTGACACCAAACATCAGGTTATACGCTCTAAAGGGTTTTCTTATTTCAGCCATCTATTGGTACGTCAGCACTATTTTTCCAGATGGTTTAATGCGCCTTTACTAAAATAAAATCCATAGCAGTCGGAAACGTATGGGCTGAGAATGGTAGGTCTAAAGGATATAAATACCAGGGCATATATGCAAATAATCATTTATTTTTTGTACGTTCTATTCACTGGATGATTTATGAAATGCCATTGAAAAAGTTAGACGACTTCAATGTTTAGCAAAAGTAATTTTAATAATAGATTTTACATTTGGCCAAAGAAAAGGAAACCTATTCAGAATAAATAAAAGGTCAAATGAAAAGGTGATCCCCAAAAATAACACAACTATGAACAAGAAATGAGAGTTTACATCAAAGTTAGAACCACGCAAGTGTTATGCTATTTAGCATGAGCTGATTACAGACGTCGTTACGAGATAATTGAAGTAACATAATGCGCCATCTAAAGAAGTATTTTTGCTTCTTATCTCTTTAACGCCGGATATATATTTCAGTACCATGCGAGTTGATGTAGAATAATAAGAGATAAAAAGACTTATTAGTACTTCCACTCCAAATGATAATAATAATAATAATAATAATAATAATAATAATAATAATAATAATAATAATAATAATAATAATAATAATAATAAAAACTTGGATACTGATTCAATCTACACGTAAGTGAACATGCATTGTAAATTTAAAGAGAAGCTAACTGCAACCATACAACAGCTTTTGCAAATGTTAAGATGAAAAGGACATAAGCTTTTATTGCATCTTAAGCAAATTATATACATTATATAATTTGAAGGGATGAATAAAAAAAATTAAGTTTAATAACAGTTCATATTTATATTGATCTTGGACTAAAGAGAAACATAACAGGCACTCGTTCAAAAGTTTAGAAAGTGGACATTAACCACGAAAAGGAGATTTTAAAAATTTAATTGTAAACAAGTAAGAAAAGATACAGATTAAAACGTTAAAAACTTTGAATATTTATTCGAAAACTACTTTGCATAGTTTACCTCCAATGTTGCAATATTATACACAATATGATAGACATGTAGAGACATAAATGATAATTGACATGAATTAATGATGAAACGATTTAAATTTTAATATCTGGTTCTTATATATATATATATATATATATATATATATATATATATATATATATATATATATATATATATATATATATATAACCTATCTATACAGTTATATAGGTCTCGGGGACGGGCTTTTACTGATCGGGTGTACCGCTTAATTTGGTTTTCGTTATCTAAAGGTTGACCCTCGATGTTATTGCCCGGTTCGAGTAAATATAAGTGGTGAAACTTATAGGTCAAATAGATAGAGATCTATGCAGATATATAGAAAGCAAACGAACACGAGCCCCCCCCCCCCCCGGTAAACCAACAAGTTAATCAACTACATAAAACAACTATGCGAGGTCATTACATCAGGAATCTCTGCTTTTAGAATACAAAACTTTCTCGAATATCACATGAAAGCACATATGGATTTAAATAGAATATATGATCTGTTTACTGATAGATTTAGTTCATCCTAGGATCGAAGGAACTATCGAAGTCAACGGCTTGTACGATTGCATAACCTGTTTTTCGATTCGCTCGACTTCCACTGTAGCTGTTCAGATCTCTGGATGCTACTTTCAACAACCCGTCTCAAGATACTCTCAGGATACCTCTCAGAATTTATACGTCGCAGAATCCGTCACAGAATTGCACGTGTCACGACTATACGTCTCAAGATTACACGTCTCAGGAACAATTTTCTCCCTTTGCGTTCAACGTCTATCTCAAACTGTTCGTCCGATTACTTTGACAACAGTTTTTACGAGGGTATTTCTTGCAAATCCCGTGGAGAGTACTTAGGTGTCTCTTACAGAAAAGCTTAGACTGGTTAAACGTTTCGAAATTTTGTGTGTGAACCTGGCCCCTTAAATAGAGTAACCAATTTGTCCAATCTCTCTGCCTCCTTTCTCAGTGGCGGCAACATCGGGGTCAGCTTGACCTGGTAGTTTGATAGTTGCAGAGTTTCTATGCTTTTTCTATTGTGACAGCTTTACCAAGCAAATAACGTATACCATGTCCCTAATAGTCCGTACTGATGCTGTCTAAACAATCGCTTAATGCAGAATAGCATTCTCACCTGTTAAGGACATTCTGAACATAGCATTATGGTCTCAACTAATGTATTCTTGTTAGATCGACATAAATTTTCCCCTTCCCAATAGGTAAGGTATAATAAAACACATTGTATCAAATAGTCTTGTCCATGAAGAAGATAAAAGTCTAGGTATGCAGACAACGTTTACGTTTTGAAAGCGCAGTTAGATAACATAACAATACTGCTTGAAAAATACATCTGAGCTTAGAACGTTTGAATTAAAGATTGTTTTTCATCATAGGAACATATTACATTATGCTTCGTTATGCTTGCAGCTTTGTAAATTTTCACATATATTCTTACACCTGTCCGAAAATGTTCACAAACGTGAAAGCAACAGAAAATGCATCAAACATACACTACAACCTTCCTAGTATTAATATCAGTCCTGTTTGTAGGGTTTAAAACACATATTCAGTTACAATTATATTGCCCTCAATCAGCAACAAAAAGTAATCTCATTCATGTTCTTCTACAGATATACAACACTAGCTACATGAAATTCTTCTGCACGATGAGAATTATACATGATACAAATGTGAAATCAGTCGCAGTTTATTAAAATGAATTATCCTGAGCCCAACCAGTGCTTGCACGTGGCGCGCAAAAATGTGCTGTGAAAAAGGTGTCTTTGTTAAAGTCGCAAACGACATACTTTCTTCATTGTTGTAAGAGTGTAGAAACTACAACAGGCTTTATTTTAAAATATTGAATACACAAGTAAGTATCTAGTGTGAACAAATACACGAGGTTAATATTTTAGCTCATTTATGCAGAGGTTCTTAACTTTTTGACTTGATTTAAAACAATTTAAAACACGATATAAGTAGAAAATCTGCCACAAAACCTAAAAGACTCAGGTCCAGACAGGTACATTGATATTGAGTTATATAGCGTCCATGGTTTCATTTACTGATTTGATTTTATTATATTACACACATTTTAAAATATTAGTTCCCTGTGAGGCGAGATTCATTCTAAACGTGTACATAACATCAGGCAATGCTTTATTTCAGAATAAAGACCTACCACTACCAATTAATCTTAACATGTCAGGTACATAAAATCAGGACTTATTTTGATAAATTTATTTCGCATATAAGTAATATGCAATATTATTAAATATTACTTTTCGTTTTCAGCAAGGATGTTCTCGCCAACAAAGATGCCTCAACGCAACCTGCCTCAAATATCTTAGGATTTATAGCATGCCAGCTTTGCGACGCCTTTTTGACTGCGTTTTAATTTTGATACTTAATATTGAAAAACCAGAAAACGTCCAAAACATGTGTAACAATATCCAGACATGGTGACTTGTCATGGTTTAGATAACGAATCAAAACTGAAACTTAAAAAGAAAAGCAATTATATGCAAATATTTGGAAAGCAATATAACGCGTGATTTCTGCATTAAATGGCTTCTTTATTTAGGATTATATAGCTAAGTTCGACTTCTTTAATTATAAACTCCCTAAATCGATCTACTAAATACCGTATTCTCTTGAAAATCTCTGAACGTTCTACCAAACACTATACTGTCTTTAAAATCTCTGAATTTCTACTAAACACTATACTGTCTTTAAAATCTCTGAATTTCTACTAAACACTATACTGTCTTTAAAATCCCTGAATTTCTACTAAACACTATACTGTCTTTAATCTTTGAACATTCTACTAAACACCATACTGTCTAAAGCAAAAGTAATCAGTGATCACTTAGGCTGAATATATTTTCTTTGGCATTATTATAACCTGTATACAAATCTCGTTTGTCATTAAGTTTCTCACTATGTATTATGCACAATACAACATATATGTATATAATGTTAAAATCTATTATAAATAGTAAGTACTAATATATCTTTCATTATTATATTATCATGCTACAAAGAAGCAGCAAGATAGACCAACGAATCTAGATCAAGTTCCCAAAACAAAATGGTACGGTATTTCACACTGGGCAGTCCATTCCTTAATTCATAAACAGACAGTATTTATAGGGTAATTACATATTGATGACAGATATCCAGTAAATGAGTTCCTTGTTGAGAGGTAAGTCATTTTAGCAATGCATATGCAAAACGACTTTGTGTCATTCGAATTCAGACTAAACAATGGTCTCATATAGCGAATAGGTTGCAGGTTGCCCACGTCTTAGGTGTGAAACTAACTCACACGTTCTTGCAAAGGTGCTATTATCGGCCTTTATAGCCAGATTACGTCTGACATTTCTTATCACTCTGCACATACTCTGTCTAATAGTGATGCTACAAAAACACCTTTTCTACAAAAAGGCGCGGAAAAGTTTATATAAAGGCTATTTACGTTTAATTGTACGCTAAGATTAAATAAAATAAAATATTTTCTCCTGACATTCATTGCTTCCACCTGTAATGATATTGATTATAAAATGTGTTCGCCAACTCAAGTTACGAAATAATTTACTTTTCCAGTGAGCTTTGGTCGCTTGCCATTCTCCCTGAAAATAACTTCCACGCCAAATAGAAACCGGGGGTGACACAAACTATGTTTAAGAAATTATGCTTGACAGCAATAGAACAAGAATTTCCGCAAAAGATAAGAAATATTGCAAATTTCCAACCGAAAATATGTATTTAATTATATGTATAATGACGTGTTTGCATGAGATAGAACTCAATTAGGCAGTGTAAAATTGGATAAAACATTGATGTTTCCAAATATCCATATAAAAAGCATTAGAAGTAAAACAAAAAACAGAAATAATGTAAATTGTGTCAGCTGTTAAAACTGCATTTTCTGAATGTCAGCTCAATTTCCTAATTACTACTTGTTTATTCAGGTATGTATTGCAAACATTCAAACCTTCAATTGGAATTCTGAAGCATCTATATGAACAATTTATTGATATGTGAGTGAATGAAACCATATTGAAAGTGTCACGACAATACGACCAATTGATGGTAAACAGGCCTAATTTTGTTTGAAAGAACGTTATAAATTTTACCCTCTCAAATAATACAGATATGATGTGGAGCCTTACTGGCAGAAAATTTCAGGGTGCTTCTTTCCCATTTTATGTGTGATTTATCTAGCAATAGTGATTCATCGTAATAGTTAATGACATTCATTAAATAATTTTATCAGATTTAATTTAAAATACCATAAAAACCATTATTCGCCGACTGAGAATTGTGAATGATGGACTGAAGTCAACAACTGGTTAGTACAAGACAGAAAAGCATTAGATACACTTCTTCTCATTGGTGTGAAGATAGTAAATGGAAACTGTGCAAAACCATCGAACATTATGTTTCTGTACTTGAAGGAACAATGCCATTGAAAGATTACTTTGCAAACCGTCCATTGGATTAGTATGCACTTTAATAGCTTAGCATTACAATGATATGAGAAACCCTAATCTCAATTATGGAATTCAGATAACTTGAGATGTATAGTCAGAGTGCAAAGTGAGCATGAAAGCATTTTAAATTTTGGCATTTATGTTTCATTCCACGTTTGGCTTTAGTTGTCCTATACTCATGCATGACAGCATTTTAAAGTTTGGCATTTATGTTTCATTCCACGTTTGGCTTTAGTTGTCCTATACTCATGCATGACAGCATTTTAAATTTTGGCATTTATGTTTCATTCCACGTTTGGCTTTAGTTGTCCTATACTCATGCATGACAGCATTTTAAATTTTGGCATTTATGTTTCATTCCACGTTTGGCTTTAGTTGTCCTATACTCATGCATCAAACTGTGTTTTAATTTTACTCTGTAAAGAAACGGTGTTGTACAACAAAGTAGAAAGGTGATCATATGTTACTTGTGTATTGATCCTTTTTACTCATTTTTAAAATGTTCCATGCGAAATGTTTGAATAGTTACACAAAACATAGGATCTGTTATCTTTCTAAATAAATTAAATGACCTTTTACGAGGATTTTGCTTTCATAATGAACATAATTTTGAATTTAATTGTGCTTAATCTATATACATTTTAAAATCGACAAGAAGTTAATGTAATTGTCAAAAATAAAACTGTTATATTTTTATTTAAATTGCCTAAGTTATATGTATTGTTGACACAAAATACCTCCGGCTACGTTACATCACTTAATGTACATTTAGGTCATGTAAAACTAAGCACAGTCAATATCACTCACAGAGTTTTACCCAATATTGACGAAATTACCTTCCACCGAGACGCACAATACGTTTTAGAGAAAAGGTGTCATGGAGAAGCAGGTTATATTTATGTTGTAAGTCTATGTCTCTCAGATTTCTTTATACTCGCCGACTCGTAATTTTATTAATGCATGATCTTTATCGACAATCACTCAACTGCAGATATATTTCGCTCTCTAAATAATTTCGTATTAGACATATCTTCCCATCTTTCATATCGCTATTAAATGCGAGAATTTAATTATCTAACAAATAATTTGACTGTTCTTGACTTATATTGCAAGAACTTAATGGGATATATTTTATGATGAAATAACTGCTACTATTTTCAAACGATCTTCAAGAAAGAGGGTAATAGTGTAGCCAATACAAATTCGAAGTAGCTTAATATTAGTTAAGCCGAAATTACAAAAAAATTAGGTTAATAACAATTTTATTGGAGATTTAACGAAACGAAACGATTTAACGCCTCTTTGAGTTTATTATTAATAGAACAATTCTGCATACTAGAATAAGATTTATTAACATATTGTTAAAGCAATACATATAACATTTAGTCCAAGGGTAGATAGTTATATCGATGTAAAAGCTGCAAAACGTTTTGGGAGGGGTAAAATCTCCAATAACTCCAAGATTATTTTGCTCGCATTGTCTCTGAATTCGTATGAATGATCAGTGATGCAAGCAAATTAAAAGGTAAGATAAGGACCTCGGGGACTTTCCTACCCCAAGGGAGTTTACCCTGTATCATAATATTGAAACTATCGATATTCGTATAATTTGTACCTTTACTGGGTATGAAATGATAAATTTATATATGCAGCTGATATTGACACCATGGTTCACTAATAGCCATGTGATAACTTGGAAATTATTGAGATCCGGCATATAACTACGTATGCACTAACTGACCATGAGATGACGTGATTATATGTGAAACTCAATTTGCTTTGTCGTCCATCCCTAACTAGGCCTTAGTCCCAGGGTAATAGCATGGAACGTTTACAGATTCCATCCCCATATCCATTTATACACGTGCTGGGCATAAAAACACAGTCATACATGCAACTGGCATTAGTGCCATAAATTTCTGTACTTAACCACTTATGGGTAGAGATAAAAAAAGAGAGTACGATTTTTGTGTCTGAGTTTGTCAGATTGTTTTCTTTCCATGCATCATCACCTTTTTCATTGCGTGCAACATATGTCTTCATGTCGTAGTATGCGCAGAATGAATGAAGACCGATTTCCAATCCTTTTCAACTACTAACATGCACGGAATCTTCATCCTCCTTCACCTATTCTATTTTATCGTTTATGATTGCTATTATTATTATTATTATTATTATTTTTATCTGCAGTCACTAATGCTCGCGCACGTTTCTGTTGAATCGGGAAGGTGTTAGGGAGTGCTACGTTATGTTTTATAATTATTTTGATCTTTTCGTTTCAGGGAAAACTAAAGCAAGCGGCTTTAAAGATGAATCATTTCATTTACTTTATTAAACGTAGAATTCACTCATCATTCAGTATAAAGAGCACTGCAATGTTACACATATCAACAATTTATTATATTCAGATAGAAATTGATGGAAACTAAGTGTTCAAAGCGGCTTTAAGTACATGCATGAAAACTTGATTTGAGTGGTCTTTAACTATCCTTGAATTAGAAGACAGCAAAATTCCTCAGAAATAAAAACCGTATGTTAGTCTCAGCTGAAATATTTATCTAAATATCTTTGCTGTTTCCGTTTCCTTCAATCCTGTAAGTAATCTTTCAATCTTATGACAATGTGGGAATTGTAATTTACAAGGCGAATGTAAGAGATCTGAATATAACATAATTGTATTGTCTTAATCAACTACACGCGAACAAGATTATTACTGAGGTGTTAAGTTACATACATGAATAAATATATACATACATGCATACATAAAAACACACACACATACATACATACATACATACATACATACATACATACATACATACATACATACATACATACATACATACATACATACATACATGCATGCATGCATGCATGCATGCATGCATGCATGCATGCATGCAGACAGACAGACAGACAGATATGTATTTGCAACAATTAATATCCTGATTATGATGAGCATGACGCATGAACGTAAACCAGCCAATATAATTTAAGTGATGTGAATATATGACATTTTTACCCAAAAAATATTTCAATAGTTGCTTTTTCTTTATAACCCCATCATTTTTTCTAGAATTATATACGTAGTTTTAAAATGCAGAAAAGGTGAACATCTTCAAAAAGCCTAATTAGACATAAGATAAAAAACAGCTTGACCAAGCGTAATAAAATAATTTGCTTGCAGAAACTTAAGTATGATGAACTGTTTTACTGCCAACTTTGTTTATATTATATTCTTTTTTTTTAAAATCCAGAACACCATTATTATCAGAAAGTTACACATATACATTTCAGAGACTTTCCTGCCACACTTAGCTTACTTTCTTAAAATATAAACTACTCAGGTAATGACATGACGTAATTTAATCCAGCATGACTTCATACACCGGAATATGCAATAAGGAACAGACGTCACCAAAGCCACGATATGCAACAATCTAATCAAGCTTGGCTTCCGCGGCTGATAGTAACTTCACGATTTTAGTTTTCATTTAAAGTATTTTAAGTGTAGCTAAGCGAATGTGGTTATGTAAAGGATTGGTCAAAGTCAAGACAAAAATGATACCTAATGGTCTCTTGGTAATAGATTATGTCGTTAATATGTAGCATTCGACAGTGTGTCTTGTTGTGATGATAACAGTAGAGCAGGAAGTTTATTTATGGTAAAATTTAAATAAAAAAAACACTTCAGAACGGTCACTGATAACTTTAAATTTTTCAAATTCTGTTTTTGAATTGGTCCAATGTAATATATAAATTGAAACATTGAAGTTTTTAAGACAGTTTGAAATCTTACCCTATTACATGTAAATTTCCCTCAGCTTTCGTGGAAGCAACCTGTGAGAGATTTCGTAAAACTTCTAACGTCCTCGACACGTACAGCAAACAGATCGTGATAGGCTTCATTTAATTGTTTTTGTCAAACGTAAAATATAAAATATTGGGTTCATTTTATTCTTTGATATATTGTCCAAAGACGATTATTTTATTACATTGAATAAAGGTAATAACTTTGTATAATTCAACTTTAACTTATATAAATTAATTCATGGTTTCATAATATTAATCCTACAGTAATATAAAATAATACCAATTGACCAGTGATTTGAATAAGAAAGCAGACACCAGTGATTTAAAAAAATAATATCAAATAAATTCAACCAAGAAAGTCTGACTTAGTGAGGCTGAAGTTAGGTAAAAATATAAAGTAAAAACTCTATACAACATCTAGTGAAAATCTAGTGTGCTTAGTCGCTGTTTGTGTCACAGAAGAGAATGCGTCATGATTTTGTCGACTGTGAAGTAGTTCCTTTAGCTTGAGTAAACATAATTCATGATTAATCGCAGTTAATTTTAAATGTATTTCTCTTAGAAAATGTCTTATATCATTTTATAGCAATAATATTATTATATGCTACAAAACCAGAGAAAATAGCCGTCGATCAGATGGAACAACAAAAGAAACATTGTCAACCTTGTAAAGACAAAAATAAAGCTGGCATCGTAATGGAATAACTATAAAGGTATGCGCAAACAATCAACAAGAGTTACTTCCAGTAGTGGACTATAGATGTACAAGCCACAAATTAATATTTAGTCGAATTATGTATTGAAATAAAAATAGCATAACGAATACAGAGGTTAACTGGTTCTCAAACTCTATCAACTGGTAGACCAGAATTAAAACCTCCTTTGGATTGTCTTCCAGAAACAGGAGAAATAAATTAAATAAACAGACAAGAGAGAAGGATAATTATCGCGCACTCACTTAATAAAGCTTAAAACGACAGATGTGATGGTGATAACTGATCAAGATTTGTATTTATTGTTCAACGATGTATACAAAAGACAATAAGAAATGTAATTAGAGAATATGGTTTCCTTAATGTCCAACAAGTAAAAACGATTGCAGTCGTAATGAGAATGAAGTCATGCAGACTTTTAGGATCTCAAAGAACAAAATTTCAAAAACTTACAAACAAAACACAACAATTAACTTGTATGATATTTAATATACTATATTTATCTTTTCTTAATGAAAGATTCAAGATATCAATTAGTATTCTGGAAGAAGATGCAATTTAGCATAAATATCTAGATATACCAGTCAATGTTGGGACGATTATCATCACCAAAGTCTGTAAGTAACTCAATTGCCTGCATTGGCATTTGAACAAACGATAACTGATCTTTTGTCAACGCCATATAATCGATATTTAACTCAGTAAGTAATGTCCATATCATAATCGGTTTCATATAATCAATATCAATATAAATTATCAATTTGAAAACGAAAATGATGTAACTGTTGAAATAATTGTGAAATAACCATTTCAGATGATGGAAATAGAATGGCATAACAATGTGGTGATGTTAATTGTATTGAATGGAAATAAATACAATTATTGTGGAATAAGGTGTGTATCTAGATTGGTGTTATCTCAAATATAAAACGAAATCCTAATAATAAGTACTGTTAAACAATTGTTTGATCATACCATGTTGTGCTTACAATACTCTTTATATATAAGAACTGCTGAATTGTCATTCTTATAATCGTATCCCATCGACATCAAAAACAAGCGTAACGCAGAAACAAATCAGTTTATTTCCTCTCTCTCTTCCTCAAAGAGTAGATCTGAAACTATTAACATACAAAGAATTTTCCATTGTTTTAATTACACCATGAATTACGATCAATATTTCACAGTCTACTTTATACATCACAAAAAAAAACTGTAAACATTGCAGTTATTCAAAAGACGCAGTTTCATATTCCTATAGAAGCTGGTGCCATACCATGACTTTACACAATTGACATCAAATATTAATTTACATAACAATCATGACAATAAAATCAATATTCGATCAAGATGTTAACGGATAATTGCACCTTCTTATGTAGTTTAGACTCATTAGAAACTGACGGAATAGTTCCTACATTTTTATGTTTGGCCATGTACAACCAAACATGTACTGAGCGATGTGTTTCACTTCTCTTCTTGTGTGATTGTCTTCAAAGAGTAGTTTAATGCTTACTGCCATTAAACACATCCACACGGAAACGGCATTGACAACTTTGACAGATGATAATAGGTGAAATGCTTCCGGTTTTTATCGAGACAAATATTTGTCCCGTTTAAGTGTATAGCTTCCAAGCTACAGATCGTTGCTTTTATATCATGATTTCCTTGGAGAATCTATTCTTTAACGAATTTTTTCCCGTCATTTTGCACCAGACATAACTTTAAAATATCTGGGTTGCTTGGGCCTGCTAAGTAGGTTAGAGGACAGAATAAACAGACGATATTCGTTTGCTAGGGATTAACACCAACGATTTTTGAATATTACTTTGTTCATCTGAAAGCATGATCGAGAGTGTGAAACTGCAAACAGATTCATATCTTATTTGCAGCACTAAATAAAAGTGTGGGCTGCAAATGGTAATGGATAGATGAATTTGCAGATATTATGTCACACGCAGAAAACATCAAATGTGAAGATTATTTCACGCAAGGTAACGTCTGAAGATAATCGAATCTGCATTGCTGAAGTCGTCGAGTTACAGCGTGATTTACATGTAGCTGACATTCTCCCAAAAACAGCTCTAAGGTGGCACCAATGCCAGCAAATATATTGAGTAGCTGCTGCCTTGAATTAATGATACGTAAGCAAATATATCGAGTAAGTGCTGCATTGAATTAATGATACGTAAGCAAGTCGTTGAGTACATGCTGCGTTGAATTAATGATACGTAAGCAAATATATTGAGTAGCTGCTGCCTTGAATTAATGATACGTAAGCAAATCTATTGAGCAGCTGCTGCCGTGAATTAATGATACGTAAGCAAGTCGTTGAGTACCTGCTGCGTTGAATTAATGATACGTAAGCAAATATATTGAGTAGCTGCTGCCTTGAATTAATGATACGTAAGCAAATATATTGAGTAGCTGCTGCCTTGAATTATATATAAACAGCTTTACGGAGATTTCTATGAACACTATTTGAAACGGAGATGACTGACACTTTCCGTCCAATCCTATTGCTGGTCTACATAAGTAAAAGCAATAAAAGTGTTGAAATGAAATATTTTTCGAATCTGATTGTGCCGTCCCAAAAAAAGAGGTTTTCTTATAAGCATTGGACTACACACTTTGTCAGTTTGATTATCCCATTATGAAATGCCATTTGCTTTTATGTTTTTCTAATGCTGTTCATACAGTGGAAAACTGCACTTCCAGACATGTGACGACTTTCAGATTGTCTACTCCTCATCCAGTCTTTGAATGTGTGTGTGTGTTTGTGTGTGTGTGTGTGTGTGTGTGTGTGTGTGTGTGTGATTTAGATTTTTAACGCAGCTTTAAAAAAAATTTCAGTCGTATCGCTACGATGTATACGGTTTATAATGATGTCTAGCAATGTGACATCATGCCGCTAAATAGTGTGTTCCTTTAGAAAGTATGTAAATATAGCTGATTTATGCGCCGGTGTGATGTCATGGGGTAGATAGAAGCATCAGGTATCCGTGGTCTACACTAGTCTTATCCAATCGGATCTTTAGTAGAGTAGAATTATATCAAGAGTAGAATTATCTTCTGTCCCATTTGTGTTTGCTATGTCCTACAGTTTCATTCGGAAAGGTATTAATCGCACATGATAAGAATAACATTTTGGGTTATGTGTGAATGTCAAAAACGCAAACCTCTTCTGTACTTGAATATTGAAAGTGAAGACAATGACTACTCTTAAATACACACTAAACTAAGGAGGATACTGATATTCCATGTTCTGCTCTTTAGACTGGAGCTAGGTCTATAGGGAAAAAAGTGATTGAGAATTGAGAAACAGAGTAACAAATGTGAACTAATGAGACATTTCCTGCTTGCTAAGGTTATGACGACTAAATTAATCAAGCATAGTATATGTTACATTTTTCGAAAGAGTCACGCTACATTTTAATTTGTACAGATGGCCCTTACTGATACGGACTGTTTAAGATCATAACTGATCCAAAGAGAAAGTAATTTTCATTCGTTAGCTTTTTTTGATTCGCTTAATAAGAATGTATTTTCTAAATAAAGGATTTTGAATAGCTTTTGAACAAATATGCTATTCATAACGGTTTTGTATGTGGATCTGAAGAAGCAATATAAAACGTACAAACTGAATGGGAAATGAAGCGGCTCTTTAACACGTTAATGTATCAATCAAGGATTGGTTCTGATCGTTTCCAAGGCTAATCAATTACGGTGGTAAATAGTGTAATCACGCAAATTCTATATTAAAATTCCTACATAAAATTAAATGTAACTCTCAAGCTGTATAAATAAAACTCATACTATTAACGTAGCTGTTAGTTTGATAATATAAAAGAAACAAAGTCTCCATTTTTTTTTGTTTTGCATCTTCAATTCTTCAACTTATACATTGAAAGAAAAGAAAACTTACTAAAGCTGTATAACTGTCATATTGTCGAACGAATCACCAATACGAAGAAACTAAGCTTTTGTGATTTCTAACTCTTATTTATATTTCATATGCGTTATTTAATTAATTACATGTATAATCGACCTTTTCAGAACGGCTCAGTGACGATTTTAACCAAATAGGCCTTCTGATAATAATTAGCATATAAAGTACCGATAATAAAAAATATAATATTTTTAAATAATATATATATTTTGTATAATATTAAATTATACATAACCATATTTCCTTTCAAAACAAGACTGAGATAGAGGAAAACGTATTTTTTCTATATAGGAAGGGGTTTGCTGGGATAACTCAAATGGCCTTGGAAAACAGATGTAATTTTATCATATGATGTCAAAAATGGTTTCCACTGATAGTAAGAGACACTAAAAAATCAATAGGTTAAGCATTCTTAATGAAAGATCAGTGTAAAAACATGCAATTACTAATTTCACCTTAGAACTGTTGGATATATGTTACTAACGCAGGTTATCATGTTCCTTAATCTATATTTACGTGCGTTTGTATGGGTATGAACATGTATAAACTGTATGATTTGTAACCTTTTGTATAAGATCACACTGATGCTATATTTGATCCTTCGTATACCATTTGTTCACCAAATATCCAAAGCCAGTAGTAATTTAGGCCATATTTACATAGACTGCTGGTTTATTTGCCAATTGAAGGCCCAAAACAATTGATGCCTCGTTTTGTTAATGGAGTGAACCTTGGTTGTTCCCATGACCTTGTACGTGTCTTGATAGAAGCAAAACAAGAGACGGCTATAAATTAATAAAAATTATTGATTTGGATGAAGATTTATACGGTAACGAGTGGTGAAACGACGAGTTAAAGTACATCGTTTTTTTGTACAAGATGAAATATATCCAGAATTAACGTAAGAAAAGAAAATTGATTTTTTTTTAATATTAAATACCAAGCTTTCTCCAGAATCGAAGTTTAGAAGATTAAACATCAGAATAACAAGCTCACCCTTCACCCTTTTTCGTAAATTTATCTCACTTGCACTTTGTTGATCTAATCTGTCGCGGTAAAATGCATTGTTTTTCATTTTGTGAACTATTTGATCCTATCTGAAAACAATGGGAGTCCAGTCTAGCAATGCATTACTGATTGTTTGTCGTTGTTGTCAACGATGCAAGAAGAATAAACTTCTTACAGAAGCAAATGGCGTCTGGACAGATACTTCTATTATATCAAAGATTAATTTCCATGTCTGAAATGTAAGGCAGTTTGTATTAATTGGTTCAGGCTCATAAAGTTCTCGTATTTTCTGCTGCATGTACAACGTTTGTAGCCACACACAATCAAGTGTTACATGGCAAGATGGGACGATCTTATATTTTTACATGAAAATATAAGGATATATTTTTCTTATGCAATAACTTAGAATTAGAATTACAGTAGATATGAAAATTACATCGCCAATAAGATTCTATATTTTAAACTTAAACCTGTAATAAGTTCGTCTACCTCTCTACTTGGCCTGTATTCAGCGTTAAAGTGTATCTTTGGTTGACATATGCTAAACCTTCGAAAGCCTTCAAAATTCATAAACGTCCTTTTGTACAAGTACAGGGACCAATCTAGAAGTAAAAACCAAGACTCAAAAAAGAAATATAAAAAGAATGTTAATGAAACTTGAAGCAAGGATATCGAAAAACTAAATTTAAAAAAAATAATACAATTTTAAAATTCTTTTTCGGATAAAGTACGTCTCTGTTTATAATTTCGTCAATAAATGTACTTATACATCATTAAAGCAAAGTAAGATGATTTCATTATTGTTTTCCCTAGTGCTTTGTATTTAAAATAACAAACTACTTAGAGTTAGTGTCAGGTAACGAAAGGATTCGTATTTGAATTTTGGTAAATTCGGTCTATAACATACTTATTTGGTTTTGTCATTATTATTTACTTTCATAAAGTGTTGCCATTTACACAAGGTGCTTCAACGGGATCTTCCTGATTTCCTTTCCAATGCTCGGGTTCATTATAAACTGTGAACCATTCCAGCTCTTTATGTATCATTGGTTGGACATTGGTCTGTTCAACCTAAACAAAGTAGAAGAGGGAAAATTGTTGACTTACCCATATTTACTCTAAGAAAAACCAATCAAAATCTTGATTAATGTCGTCTTTAACAAAACAGATCCTAATATTAATCAATCTTACCATATCATTCAGGATGCATGAACCGTTTGTTATGGTGACGCTGTCATTAAATTTATTTTTCAACTTTATTGCCTGACTCAGTGGATTCTGCGTATATTTTATTTCAAGACTTAAAATAGTGAATGCTAAACATGCTCAGTGTTGGTATGAATAATCACAATCAAAATATTTAGCTCTTAGCTTTTAAAACAGTACACCAGAATGATTCCATGATTCTGAATTTGTACGTGTAGTGCTGGCATGATCTCGATCATGGTTTTCTTTTGAATTAATGGGAAGGAGGGATATTTTTAGTGACTGTAATCTGCAAAAAAGTTGCTGGAATAATTGCAATATAAATATATCAATTCAGAAACGTTTTACCAACTGCTTAAACACCATGTACACCGTGACCATCTGCTATCTGATATTAACATTTGTTGATTTCTCACCTGCTATGTTTCTAATTGTGATTGTAATGCCATTACCAACTATATTAGTACGTGTATGATATTGTACATCTTGGTTCCACGTGGAAAGAGTCCAAGGGATCTCAAAGAACTTCTCATCATAATTATTAAAAGTTTACAGACTTTTGTGCAAATGTTTTATCTGAACAAATCAACATTAAAAGAAATATTCGCAGAGAGAACTAGTTGGGTCAAATACTTACGTACGTTTACACCGCGGAATGCATGTAGCCTACCTTTAGCAGCAAATTAAGTTCAAATGTTTTTGTCGTATGAGTTTGGATTTGAATTTTATTATCGCATATGCAGCATGTACATCGGTTAATATATGCACTAATTGTAATTGTCTCTACTACTCAATACTAAGAGTAAACGGATATGCCCAAACACGGAAAATGATCTACGAAACACAGGGTATCACGTAAGCAATATATAGCTTTAGTCTACACTTTCTGAATAATTATATCAGTGATCGCTACGAGAGAGAGAGAGAGAGAGTACCCTTTGTTTCTCTTGCACATAAACATTTTAAACACTCTTTAACGTAATTTAGTATTGAATTTTCATATGCTTTTTTGCGTGATATTTTCGTATTTCAATATTTCAGTGTGTTTCTTTCACAAAACGAGAGTTCATCCTCTTCATTATTTTTTGTTTCACTGCCGAATGAGAATCTCTCCATGTAAGCGCGCACGTGCATGGCAAGAAAATATCGTGTATTAGTGCGCGGTGTACAGTCTTTATTCATGTAATGAATAATGCACAAAATGTTTGGTAAAACGTTAAAATCATGTTTTGTTTGAATTATGCTATTCTTATAGCATTACAGAACGATTAACAAGCTTGATCGTTAAGTATAAAAACTAAAAATGTTGCTGATTTTAGTTTTAAAAGACCGGCTATTATAAAAGCGATGTTAACACGTTAGGGTCATATCACGCTCAAGCTTAAATCGCATTTGAAAAACCAAAACAAAAAACATTTAATTGCTTTCTTCCCTCGTAATCGTGTCATTAAACAATTACAGACCTTTGTGTGGATGAGTACGATGTGTTATGAACCAGTAACCCAATCATATTAACATCCTTTTGGCGTTGGAAAATACAAGATTTACTAGTTTGTAACACTTCATATTCGCTTCCAAAATGGTTTGTAATTGTATCATCTCACGCTACGATCTATGAGAAAGTAAACATTTCTCCTAGCTAAATTCTTTAAAGAGAAGTTCAAATGATACACAACGCACTAATTTTCAAGCAAAATGCATCGAATATCACATCCAAGCACACTTGCCATAAAGTCTGCTTATTATTCCAGAGTTTGAGTATGTATACACGTGTTTCAAATGTTCTGAAAAACATTATTTCATTATTAATAAAGAAGGCAAACGATTCTTAGTTAGTGGTCTTTCGAAGTAGAGATGATTAAAGTCATATAAAGAGTTTCAACATTTCATCGAGATATTTGCTTTAAAAGTTAGGCAAGAGTTTACAGCTCCGTGTTGGCATTCTTGTATATCTGAAATGCAAAACAGAAAATATTTCATTGTCAGTTGAATCTTTGGATTTTTTTATCGCTTTGATTTTGTTTTTGTTAAAAACTATTTTAACTGTCCTACGCTTGGCTTCAGTCTTGATCAAATTAAGTATTTGTGTTGCCTGACAAAAGACAACTTTAATCCATTTCAAGGTTTTCCAGCTGACTAGAGAAGCGAAAATAATTGCTGACTTAGAATATCATGGGCTTGTCTTGTAAAGGATTATCGATATAAAGACCCAATGTCCCTAAAATAACGCTAAATTATTCTCCACCAATGTCTTTCTAGTATTGAAGAAACGTGGTTGGTAACCAAAACCAAAGTTTAAATATAAAACGCTACTGCATATATATCGAAACAATACAGTAATTCCTTTTCATGATTTAACAATATTTTAGAGAAATTGTCTTTATGAAATCTCATATATATGTCAAAATATTGTTATATGGATAGTATGTATACATTTTTTTATCGACGACATAATTGTACATCTGCATAAAAATAGTATTTTTTAAGTAACATGCAGAACAACTCAATAGAGAAATTAGCGTGTAATCTCAAATCGTCTTTATATAAATAGGAATAAACCTGCCCTCATTTCCAACAGAATGGAAACGAATTACTTAATATCGATGTGTTGAATCAAATTGTCTAGTTGTCTATGGGAGTGGTACAGACTCAGTCACTCTCCTCCATCATCTATCAATAACTCCCCAAGAAATAGAGGGTGCATTAATTGGTAAAACTATTTCCAGAACCTTCGATTTGTGTAAAATCGCAGGGAGTAGAAATATGTTATGAGGAATTACATAGCGAAGACAAACAATGCTAAGGCCTCAGCCTAACATTACTTGATAGATCAAGGATATTTTGTAGTTTTAAGTCAGTAACGTTATAGCAATTATTCTTTACCATTTAAAAACAAACGCAATTGACTTCTCAGAAGATAATACTGGTCAATTACAGCAGATCATAAGCAAAGAAGACAAATGTATAGCTGTGTTCTTAAGCCATTAGACAATCCAATGCGAAGTGAAGAAGTTAGTTTAGCTGTTAAAAAAATCTTAGAAAATAATACCAAGCACCAAGTCTTTATTCAGCTTTGAGTCATTGCCACGTTTATCAAATTGTACTCTGAAACGTTTTAAAATGTTGTTTTGCAACCGTATCCTTCAAGTTGGAGAAAAGGTAAAATTTTACCAGTTCTGAAAAGTTAATCCATCCGGTGCAATTAATTATAAGGGGATGACATTGCTAAGCAAAATGTGTCCAAAAAAGAAATTAAAGAACTATGGAGCAATATGCATAATCTACGATCGTAAGTGAATATACATGTACTGTATAATTTATTTTATTCTTTTGCGCCTCCAACGGTTGAAGATGTATATCATTTTACCTTAATCTGTCTCTATACCTCTTACTTCAAACATCTTGTATTGATCTTTATTATTGGCAGAAAACAAGCATGTATACGCTAATACAACAGTTTAAAATAAATATGATATTAAATCACTGTCAGACGCCCAAATGCTTTTACATCATCAGGGTGTACCCATATTGTCTGCCAAATATTTAGACTTTCTTAATTTTACATTCCTAATATCCCCATCCTTCATATTTTCAACCGTAAATATTTTACTTCTTCTACCCAAAGGTAAAATTCATCTACATAATTTACCCTATAACAGCCGATCGTAACATATCTTAAAATGAAACGTAAGTGAAACTGCAATGGAAATCATGATCATTTTAGACAATGGCTTGTATGCTTATCGCATCATCAGTTGCACCTTATTTTTCCGGCTTGATCCAAGACATGTAAAATTAAACTTATGTCATGAGTATCTTCCAATTCAGTTTAATAGCTTCCAGCCCATGTAAGGAAAGCAATATAATTTAACCGTTGATTCAACATGTTTTGTCTTGTTTATAGGAAGGTTTTCTTAGTTATTGTGTTACCTCAACATGTGTGTACAGTTGGGTATTGCGATAAGTTTTTACTAATTAGTTAACATCGCTTTCTCTAACAAAGAAAAAAGAATAATAACACGCAGCGATGATAGAGTATGCAAATGATAAAGCTATCACAGAAGGATAGTATGTAAACTAAATAAATAAATATAAAATATATTTAATATTTATAAACAAGAGGTCAGATTAAAATTAGGAATTTTTCGTGTCCCATATTCATTGTATCATTATGTTTAATTTTACTTTATTTGCTTTATACAAGAAAGAAACATATAAACGGAAATTTTCTTTTGTTTTCATTTTGATTATGTATTGATTTAATCAGCAAGAGTTACAGGTGAAGCAGACGAAAATAATAGTTTCACCCAATTAAAATATTGTACTGCTATTGCTGATTATTTTTCATTCTCGTGTACGTGTACAATTAATGACTACATGCCAATTCATATTTGCAGCGCTCGACATGTAGTTATTCCACGGTACGTGCTTAGTCTCGCGATTTTATTGTCGGTGTTATCATGGAGTATGAAATCAACATTCCTCGATCGAAACACTAGCGACTCGATCCGATTATTATCAGTTACACACAAGGTTTCGTCGCTTCCAAAACATGTTGTGGATTTTAGCCTAGCTGTTGATTTCTTTATCACCAATAAACCAGCCGACCTATATATATATATATATATATATATATATATATATATATATATATATATATATATATATATATATATATATATATGTATGTATGTATGTATGTATGTATGTATGTATGTATGTATGTATGTATGTATGTATGTATGTATGTATGTATGTATGTATGTATGTATGTATGTATGTATGTATGTATGTATGTATGTATGTATGTATGTATGTATGTATGTATGTATGTATGTATGTATGTATGTATGTATGTATGTATGTATGTATGTAGATGGTGTGAGAACATGTATTAAATGTTGTATATCTGTGATTTCAGTACCACGCATTGCACAACGTTTCTATTACAACTTATATCTAACAAAGCTGAAATGAAATTTTAAGATGTACGATGATTAAACATATGAAAGCGGAACTGAATTCATGCGCAAGCCCAAACTCTGAAAATATTCTCAAATTGATATGTGTATACTTTCTACAATGATTACACGTACAATAAATAACCCATGAGCACCTTTAAGAGGGTTTATTCTAGAATATGATAATATACAGTTGAAATTCGATGATGCGAATGTCGAAACTTAACTACCTGTCGAAACGTAATTACCTGTTGAAACGTAACCATTCGTTTATAATGCTTTAATGAAATGATTCAGGATGGGGTGGATTCTACAATAAAAATTTCTTGAGACTTCCCAGGTGGATACTGGACATTGTTCCCACGCCATTCGTAACCGATTAAGACTGCAACGTTAGCCGAATTCATAAAAGTTACACCGAAAAGGTGTAGTTTAATTAACACTCAATCTTTTTGCTCATAGCTTTTTATACGTAAACCTTTGACAATGTGCGTTTTTTCACAATGCTCAGCATACAGTTGTTTCAGATGTATGTATGTATGTATGTATGTATGTATGTATGTATGTATGTATGTATGTATGTATGTATGTATGTATGTATGTATGTATGTATGTATGTATGTATGTATGTATGTATGTATGTATGTATGTAAAAAATAAGTATGAAACTTGTTTACGTGGTACCCACTAACCTTAAATCGAGTTCCGGAAGTAAGTCAACATTACTTGTTTTCCAAAGAAATTTCAGGCAACTTAAAATTAAAACAAGTATATATTAAATCAGATATACGTAACAATTGGATGTTTTCGGACTTTTAAACACTATCAGAAATCACAGTGGCTTAAAAAAAATTGAACAATGTTTCTTTAAAAAAAATGTTTCTCAAACGTAAATAATGTTTTTAAGATTTGTTTTGTAAGCAAGATCAGTAAATCAGTGTGATGTCTTATGTTGTAGGTAACGCGGAACTAATTGTATCGAAGAGTACGAACCAGTCTGGAATAGGTGAAGATAAAATAAAGCATATATGGGTTTGGCTGGCCAGGATTAGGTTAATAATGGAAGATATATTTTAGTTAAAAGACTCTGTTGCTTTCTTGATGGAATTTTAGTCCTGTAACAGTCTTGGGTTTGGAACACTCATTAATGAAATTAGCACCCGACTCCATGGTGCTGAATTTAAAGAACATGTTTCAAACACATGTAGCTCATATACTTTTCTCTACTCAGAAGCTGTCATCCAGGATGTGTCTATATACTGATAAATATAGAATTGATCTTGAGCACTTAGAAATTTAAAGATATTGAATTTTTAATATCTTGGTGTTTGCATGGGTTTACTGTGGGAACCTAAATAGTACCGTGAGTCCTGTAATGTGTGTAACAGCCAATTCTGGTAACCTTAGGCTTTCTCAGCCTTTAATAGGAAAAAAATCATTCATACTTTGAGAATGTAATATAAAGAATACAAATTTATTATAACACTCTTTTTGGACAGAAATGCGGAAATTTAACTGCAACGGGTAGTTTCGCACCATTGACAGCCATTGACAGCGATTTTGTAAACTTGTAAGGGGTATAAACCAAACTAAGTCGCTTACACGTGTAAACTTTGCAGCCTTAAATGTTAACGGCCCTTACTGACATTCCGACTACAATCATTAAGCAACTATATATATATATATATATATATATATATATATATATATATATATATATATATATATATATATATATATATATATATATATATATATATATATATATATATATATATATATATATATATATATATATATATATATATATATATGTAAGGTGCAGATGAGCTTTATAACCTCTAGGATTTAAAAGTAGATGCATTTTCGTTGTTGATTCGCTAGTGGTTTTAAAGTTAGTGCTAGAAACGACCTTGCTCATTCTCGAACCTAATGGTCAGGTAATCCTACACGATGATAAGATAACGAATCGTTTTTAACGCATACTGGTAATAACGTTGGAACTGTGTTGTGCGAGAATACGACAGTATGTTGTAAGGAAATCACTGCCATTAAACAATAAATATTTGAATTCTATCGAACAACATGGATTGGATTATATAACCGTTCACTCCTTCATGGCAAATATGAAATTAGCCACGCCTTTTGAAATATTGTCCCGAAACAGAATATATTTGTTGAAACTGCAAACAAAACTGCGTGGTTGTCACAGCATAACAATAAGGCATTCATCGTTTCAGAAAGTACCGATTAGAAATTTTATCTTGCTAACATTCTTTGTGATTATTACCAACCGCACCAGCATTGTCATTATATGAACAAAACCGATAAATCAATCTCCTTCCTTGGCCCCTGCTTCCGTCGTTTTCTTAGCATTACAAAATGTCGTTGTAAGTGCGTTGTGTGTGTCAAGTGTGGGAATTAACCTATCACAAGGTCATATCCTACATTCTCTATTTATCTTCTTTCTATATAAAGATATCGCATTCTTCACATTCATAATCGGCAGAAAAGTCTTTATGCTTGAATACTATTTCGAAGGATGCCAGAGTCAAACAAATTCAGACTTCGTACTTAAAGCCATTAATGGCGAAAGATGTACGCTTGTAGGTTTTATTTGGGTTTTTTTTATGGTTGTTAGAAACGATTTTTTTATTCCTCGAACTACAGAGTGCTAATTCAAACATGCACCCGCAACCCACCAACCACTCCCAAACAAACGTTTGATTGCATAAGCAGCATTGATACATTTTAATACATAAAGGTGCCGAAGTAACATGCGTATTTCTGAATAATGTGCATGCAACTGACTGGTCACGTTCTTCTATGTGACTTTCGTTATAAACGATACGATTTGAGTTTCGTGATAAATGATATGATTTTATTCATTTTCTGTTTTAGTTTTAAGTGTCGAGGTCTCAATGTTTAATTCCATTAGTCACGCCACTGAATTAGTTCTGAATAACTTCCTTGCCGAATGTTTTCTTTTCTTTTTCTTCTCCTATTTATTTTGTTGGGGTGGGGGAGGTGGTCTAATGTGACAGAAAAATCATTTATATGTAATTATCATCACTTTTACAAATAAGTATGTGAAATGCAATACGATAATTAGCGAGCACTGATATATCCAATATTATTCTGATACTCTAATATCGTGACTAAACACTCTTAGACTGTCGAAAGCGAGGAAATTAGTTTTGTTTTTCGGATATGTTCCATTTATTACGGTTTAAAATTGTAAAAACTGCAAGCGCTGGGCCCAAATTGGCAGATTGTTTGGAAATAGCCTAGTTTTCAGAAAAGTAAATATGGTGCGTACTTTAGGTTACAGCTTATATCATTATATATAATTTTAATGAACATGAAAGTTAAGTTTGTTTGCAAATGGAGACCAACACGACAAAAAAAAAACGCGATATGTTACTAGATAGGCAAATTAATTTAATTTACAGTATGCAGTTTATTGTATTCTGCCACTACTGATGTTTAATCATAGGTTTTATAAATTGTTTGGCTTTAAACATTTCTAAAATAATTAGCTGGGTATATGAAAAATTTGAAATGAAGATATTAAATTAATCATATTTCTATGTTCTGAGTCACGTCTAGTTATGTAAACTGCATGTTATTCATTGTTATCAATGGCAAATGAAAAACATTCGAAAAAGGTTTTAAATGTTAATCAGTCGAATCATATTCCAAACAAAATGCACCGGCACGTCAGAGTCTACGTTGTTTGTCTTCTTGATAACCGAAGTTTTATAGCAGTTGCTATTTTCCCTCTAATTACGTGAAAAAATATTACGAAGTGGCATTTACGACTGTACCGGTAATACCTGTATTTATTACGATCAGAAAGGGATAAAGGCGCCGGGATTAAATCCCTGGATGGTGAGCGAGAGACGATAAACAGCCTCGTAACGCGTATCAGATGAGGCACCTCTGGCAGTCCTGTGTTCCGGCAGGCCTGTGTTGGTTACCGCGATGTATATGCATGGGCGCGCAATCCAAGATATTTTTATACAAAAAGACGGAATTTCCGCGCGTTATCTACGTGTGCGCGTTTTACACGTAGGCGCGTTATATGCACGAAAATACGGTACTACTTACAAACTGACCCAGATCTGACAGCAAATTGAGCATTAAGAATTTGTTCCGTGCAATTTGCGGTTGGACTCGATTTATAAAAGTGTATTTATTGTATAACAGTTATACAACAATTTCAGTTTTTAACCATGATGGTGAGTGAACAATTTTGAACTATATAAACAAATTCATGCAAATATACCAGCCGTTCATTTTTCATGTCACAGGACTGTTGTTTCTTTTCTTCATGTAAATTATGGTACACACGTCGTATTCGTATATTTCACTTATAATCGATAAAACATCCAGGAAAATGTATACGTTGAATCTGTATATTTTAACATCGGCGGTCAAGATATATGAAAGAAATTAGTATCTAGGTTACGATGATCAATGTTGAATGTTCTCCGTAATGGTCATGAATCAAAGTGTTACAGTTTTCAAATATTAATTTCTAAGTACACGGTGAAAGAATAACATCAAAGTCAACTTCATTTGCCGAAATAATCGTTTTTGTTTTGCACTCCGCCACCACATCCAGCACCCCATCCACCACCCCATCCACATCTAATAATAATAATAATAATAATAATAATAATAATAATAATAATAATAATAATAATAATAATAATAATGAGGACTTTGTATAGCGCCTAATCTTTCGAAGCTCTAAGCGCTTTACACCATCAATAATGATATGACTACACTACAGAACAACAAATGACAAAAGCAATGAAATTAGAAAACATAAAAACATGTTGAAAAATATAATATACAAAACATGATTAGGTCGCTAAGTTTGTCCCTGCAGTCGAAACAGGTGAGTCTTAAGAGCACTCTTAAAAGGGACCACTGTGTCTTTGTGTCTAATTTCAATGGGCAATTCGTTCCACGTCGCCGGGCCCTGGTGTGCAAACGAACGTTGTCCATATGACTATGTTTTCACCTTGGGAACAATGAGTATACGATTATCAGAAGAAGAGCGTAAGGATCTAGCTGGTGTATACACATGGGTGAGGCTGGATAGGTATGTTGGACTAGAGTCTGACATTGAAACATAACACAGAGAACAAATTTTGTGTTTGATTCTGTATCGAATTGATAGCCAGTGTAGGGTACAGAGCAGTGGTGAGGTGTGCTCTGATCGAGGTACTCTAAAGATGATCCGTGCAGCTGTGTTTTGAACTTTTTGAAGTTTCTGGAGTAAATATTGTGACGAAACAGACAGAATTGAGTTACAATAGTCCAGTCTTGAAAGTACTAATGAACACACAAGTGTTTTAGTGGCATCAACTGAAAGATATTTACTAATGGAACTGTTGCGTCTCAATTCAAGATATGCAGTCTTGCATATGTTCATGACATGTTGGTGCAATGTGAGAGTACTGTCTAGAGTAACGCCTAGGTTCCGTAAAGACTGTGAGAATTTAATGTTGGTGTTGCTGATATTTATTGTCTGAGGTATAGGATGTGATTGAGAAAGTATTTGTGTTGTGATCAGAATAGCCTCAGTTTTATCATCATTCATATGCAGCTTGTTACATGTTAATTGTTTAGCTACATCTTCTGATTATGTTTAAAGTTTAAGTGCATATTCAAAAGTAAATACACGATATGGAAAACAAAAACTATTAATTACTGGTTGCAATTAAAATTCTAAAAGACATTTTGATGAGAAAAAAAAAACAACAAATAACAAGAACAGACCAAAAATGTATGCCAGAATAGAACAAGACATTGTGATTCCAGACGGTACGAATTTGTGCCAAGGTTCATACTGAGGTTAAGAATAATTAAAGGGGATATATAAAGAGGTTAAGTCATCAGGTTCAAATTATTTCTGTGTTATAAGCAAAGTTTACGAGCGTACCTCCAGTTTCATTTAAATATTTGGTTTTATGAATCTATGAAGTATAATAATTGTTTGAGAAATATAGGCTATTGCTGACAAACGGAACGTGACGTTTAGTGAATCAATCCCACTACATTTAGAGAGTAAATTTTGTATCAAAGAACAATTAGTTTTGTTGTGACCTTTATTTCTTATTTAAAGTATAAAGCATTTTATTTAAATTAACCGAATACGTCGCATCCCAAGAAAGAGGAAACCTAAATCCCTCTCTTTCCTGTCAACGGTTTTGTTGTAATCTTTTGTCCACACAGACAAAAACGACAAAGGCATTTTTTAGGAGGTCTTACTTAACTTTTCATTGACATTATATGGAGATGTAACGTAATAAAATAATGGAATTGAATCCAGATGCACAAAACCGTTTGAGGAGAAAGTAGATCAAATTAAATCCCAAAATATGCGGTAATCGATGACAGTACAAGAATTAGCTAATGTAAGAACATGTGATATTGTTAATATTCTATTATTGTTTGATACCCGTAATTACTATCGAATTAGTGAGCAAGGTTGAAAATAATAATGTCCCGTGTGCACAATTGTTTGTGCCACGAGATACCTAGCACAGGAAACATTAAAAATAAAAGGTGTTTCTTTCCTAATAACCTCAAAACTGTCACCTTCTGCAAGAAAACAAATGTATTGCTTTGAACTAGTTAAAACTTCGAAACGATTTAAATTCACTCTTCAATCGTTATCTCAATAACATATCAAGCGTCGTGCAATTCACATGCTGCTTAGACGCATCTGATGTCTGCATTTGGATTAATATTAAAGTGTGTTTTAGGGGCCTATATGTAGTTTGGTAATGAAAAGGAGAAAACTTGCCAGAATGGTGTTTCGTATCCGTGTTGCATTAAAGTGTCAGTACCCAAATATAAAAGTTAAAATAAAACCTAATCAAGGCCCGGCATGACTGATCTCCATCAATTTATTAGATATTATCTCTTTATCCTTGGCACTCACTAACATCGGAATATATTCTATATTTTACCATGTTAGTGTGGATGGTCGGTTCAAGTCTAGTTCGAAAAAAAAATGAGAAAGATAAGTAGGTAATCATTTTGTTAATGAAAATTGAAGGGGAATATTGTTATGTATATTTATTCTGCGTTTATATTTTTGGTCCATGATTATAGATTGGGTCATCTTGTTATCAACACATTAATTACTAATATTTTGCCTATGACTGTAGATTATATTTAAGATAAACATGTTTACTTAGGTTTGAGTTCAAGATACAGCCTTGCTTCTGACCTTGGAAAAATCTAGAATAGAATTTCGTTTACAGCTCGATGGAAATTTCCATTATAATGACAGAGTATTTTTAGAAAATGGTTATTGCGACACAGATAAGATGATAGTTTATAGAACATTGTTTACAACTTAGAATATTCTTGAAATTCATGTCTTCATCATGGTCCTCTTATTGATGTCGACGGCTTTAATATTAGAGTCGAAATTTTCAATTTGCTTTATCGGAACGTACATTATTTGTTGAATTTACAAAACCTTTTGGTTTTCACTCTTTTCTGTTAAATATGCTAAGACTGTAGAAACCTAGCAGTATCTAACATGAGTTATCGCCCATTATATTTTGTTAATTGAAGATAAAATCATGACTGGTTAAAAACTAGGATAAAATCATCATTAATTTGTAACTAATAATATGCTAAATAAAATACAGACCAAGATCAGACATGAGTTCGAAGTATCTCTCCCCCTGTGTCATAATGTTCAACAAGTTTCTAAAATGTATGTCTACTAAATAACTTCCCATATATTTTCCATTTAAAATATTTCGTGTTCCCCTGCCAACTTTGCTTATTAAATCTCTAAGAATGTAGTATCCTTTATAAAACATAAATACTAATAAACAGCTAAATAGTTCAACCATTCAGTAATTTTGAATACTTTTAACATTGTTTTGGCATCCTCTTTCTGAGTTCACTGATTACATTTATTACAATTCTTTCTAATTATCTTTATCAAAATAATCTTAAATTGTATCACAACATTCAAACTCAAGCAAAACAGATATTTGTTTTCGATTATAAAGTGGGTAGGTTTTCGTGAACTTGTTGCCTTGCAAATTGGTTGTATGATGTTTAAATCAGTCAATGTTTCCACCTTACTATCTACCCTACCTAACTAAAAATCTAATATATGGCAGGGACCTTCTTTCCTTTTCGTATTCCACGATCTCGCAATTCCTGTTTGGATAAATCTCTCCCTGTATGAAGTTCAAACTTGTATTATACTATTCGTATTACAAACAGCATGTTAACTTCTTACTGTAAATTCAAGCCCTTATAAACCACATTGGCTCACCACTAATGATAGCCAAATGTATTTTTCATTGTTTTCTTTGTCTGTTATTCTTTAAAATTAATTATGTCATCACTATAGGTTTCTGTCAATTTTATCATCGTTTTCATTGGCAGTACAAGTTTTAACTGATATATATACGTATGTATTTTGCATAGCTATTTGCGTACAATATGATACATTAGCTTTAATATTAAATATGCCATCCTCTTAAAATAAAAACATTATTATTATTATTATTATTATTATTATTATTATTATTATTATTATTATTATCATCGTCGTCATCATCTTTATCATCACCATCTCTGTCATCATCTCCGTCGGCATCGCCGTCGTCATCGTCAACGTCATCAAAACATGCACGAGTTGTCTTGCAAAATTAGTCTGTTTAAAGAATAAAAATGTTATGTTCAAGAAATTGTCGGACAAGAGTATTTACAGCGTTCTTCAATGGTCTCTTCATGTGATCGAGGTTATGCCTTGCATTACCAATTTCCTAGGGGCTCCGAGAGGCCGAGTGGTTTAAAGCGCTTCTCATTTACAGACCACTGCCATCTCACCTCTGTCTGCATGGGTTCGAGTCTCGGATTCAGCCAACGTGGATATGTGAGAAAGTTTTCCAGTAGCTTCTCGTGGGTCGGTGGTTCTTTCCGGGTGTTTTCCCTGGTTCTTCCTCCACCATTAATATTGGCCGCCATGTGTGGCCTATCGTGGGGCTGAAAAAAATGGCGTTAAACCCTAATACAACAACAACAACAACAAACAATTTCCTACAATTAGGTGGCTCCTTATGGAAAAAGAATTTATAAAATGAAAGAGATGAAAGCATGACAGGGCTGAAGTTAAATTTCGGTCAAGAATCCGTTGATCTGACAGGCTTAAAATTGAAGTTTTCCTTCAACTTACACAATCAAACGTCTAAAGACAAGACTTTCCTTTTAAACATATGTTTGCCGACAGCTGCGTATATTCGGAGCATCATCGTTACTTTCACGCTTAGTCAAATAACTTCGACCATCAGAAAGACACTCAAAGGTAATCATGGTCATAATTCCCAAATGAGTTAAAAGTTTGGCAAACGAACATCCGGCTATTTGTACGAAGAAAACAGTCCGTTTTTCAGCTATAATTTAAATATATCCACATTTATTTTGTAATTTTATTGCTGCAAATTGCGTGCGATATACTGTATAAAAAAAAAATTCGTTTTAGGTATATGTCGGCGCCATAAGATACTTAGAAAAGGAACAAAATAATTCATTTAAATGTCGACATATGGGTAAATAACACTTTTGACTGCCAGAATTGGACAATGATAACATATAACCAAGGCAGCAAAACATTACTGTAAATACGATGATTAAGTTTACAATATAAAATACATTTAGTGGCGAGGAAAGTCTTCTATATTTTTTCCATAACAAAAACAAACGTTAGAAATCATCGGGTGTCTGCAGCTATTACTTGCTTTGGTGTCAGTGATAGCACGTCATCTATTAACTGTGAAGTCATAAATTATTATGGCGTAATAATAGCAATTCGGTAAAGGGGCAGTTAAAAATGCCTAGATTCTAGTTGTTTTTTTTTAAATTCCTAGCATGCGATAGAAACGGACGATGACGTTGATAGCTGTTATTAGTTGCCGTTCGGACCACCTTGGTAATTTACGAAACAAAGAATAATCGAGAAGTTATGAATGCATCGAACTATTTTTTTTTCTTTCGCAACTTCACAGTCAATGCTATTATCGAAATAGCCGAGATGGTCCCAATATGTGCGCGGTTTATTTTATATGAAGAAAGTCCTGGGGAAATAAAAGTTATGAGGCATACAGTTTTGTCTCGCAGAAATTGTCCGAATATCTTCTATATGGTGTGCTCCCATCATGCCAATTCATATTTGTCACATTGATCTTAAATACAATGCAAAAATATTAAATATAGTATAAAATTTGTTGACCTGTGCATACAATTAAGTTATGAAGAAGATAATAAAATGGCTTATTATTTCATATAGTCTAACAAAACTAAAAAACAAGCTGTATTGAATACAGTTCTCGGATACAGACGTGTACATAAGATGTTAATTGATGAATGTTGATCCGAGCTTAAAGGCCCGAACTTTCTAAAAGAGACTAAGATGAAATATAGTGATAACTTCCAAACTGGCAAGATTTTGATTGACCAGCATTGGGCTAGATGTGCGAAATTATCCTTCTAAGATAACCGGTGCCGACGACACTTTAACTCTAATTAAAATAACCGCACTTTTAAAGTTTGATGTTATTCCATCAACGTTTTATTGAACACAATTAAGGATGAAATCATTCGGTCTCAACTGCTTGAAACATCTGCATTTGTTGCTATATGTTGCGTAACGTCGACGTGGAAGTCATTGAACGTATTATGAAGTAGCAACAAAGGCAGCATGCATTGAGAACGGCTCAAAAAAAGCCACTATTTACATCCAATGTCTTTTCTGGTATGCAACAGAGAAGGCCGATGCTATTGAGCTTTTCTTTAACTGGAATTCTACTTTCGTCTGACAAGCCACGAGAGATCTGACAGTATCAAACGCATCATCAATATTTCACCGGAAAAAAACAACACCGGTGACGTAGCCTTTGGCAGAATTCTGAATATTTACAACTTTTGTATGCTAGATGGATCCACCATTAAGATCGAGACACCAAATCGTTCAATATGGTTTCAGCATTTAGAAGATCTAAGAGAGATCGAAGGAGAACCTAGTTCACCTGAGATTGACATTTCCCTCAAAGTAGCTAGACAATAAAGAAGGTCATGTAGAGCACATTTCATAATAGGTATCATAAAACCTTATAAAAATACAATTATTCTTCTTATAAACCGACTGCTATTATGGATAAATCCGATATAGGTGAAAGAGATGATAATGTTGTTTGTTTTCTATTATTATAGATTACGAAATAATAAATACAATCTGAAAGCACTTTCAAAATCGAATCTTCAGAATCTTTGCTTGTTGAATTTTTCAAATTTCCGATTGAAACGAACAACTGGATACAAAACTGTATACTTAGAATATATTACAGAATTCACATTTTAACGAGAGCTGCTTTGTCATTTTCATTAATTAACTTATATTCTATATTTTCAAAAAACGTTTATCAGTTTAACTCTTTAGACAATGAGAGAATGCATCTTTGAAAGAAGATACAATTTGCCAGACGGGTTTGATTTTGTATTTACAGCATCTCCTATAATGTGTCATTTTCCATCGTGCAAAAAAAAAATGCGTATAAAGTGCTGTTTATATTGGCTTGATCAAAGAGATTTGTTTTGTAAGATTGTGTTTTCTCTTACTGACACAATAATATATACCGTCTGAGGAGATAATGAAAAAGAGAGCTACAAAGAACTGGAAAAGATTGAAGCACAGACGGAAAGAAATGGAAAAGATATATAACATCTTCTTCGCCACCAAAGGTAGTTTATATTGTAAACTTTATCGTCGTATTTGCAGTAACGTTATGTTGCCTTTTTATATATTATCACTGTCCATTTCTGGCAGTCTAAAGTGTTATTTACCCATATGTCTAAGTGTCTAATGGATCCAACATATACCTAACACGAAACTTTTTTGGTTGTTGCATGTCACACTTCTTTTAGTCAGACATGCATTGCGCGGGGAAATATGTATCGCAAATGAGATTAAACTTTTAGCAATGTTTGAAGTGATTGGCATTGACTACGATCAAAGATTCGACCATGATCCACGTTAAAATAGGGTTTAAAAATTTAGCGAAATATGCGTAAACGAACAGTAGCAAATAAATTGATAATCTGTCGCCACGTCAGATAAGAACTTTTCTAATAATAAAGATGTCATATGTGGCAAGAACAGTTCTGATTAAACCGGTATTAAAGCTAATCTTTATATCTGATCTTAATATCTTCTGGAGATTTTGGCGTTAAGACTTACAGTTTATCGCCAACAAGAACTTGAGAAATCACGCGTGCGATAGGTCATTTTGTGTAAAGGTTAAAGTTTCAATGTTATTAAGTATTTATAACTATGAAAGGAAAAACACCCGTGCAATTAAATGTAAATGTCAGAAGCAGTTCTAGATTCATTGGTTCAGAAACGATAATTATAGATAAATGTCGTACTAGTGAAATTACAATGACGAGGTAAAGAGCGTTTCGGTTGTGATTTATTCTTTGCTTTAATTTCTATGTTCCCGTCATACGGACTTTGTATATCTTAACATATCACTTTATCAGGACCATACTCTTGAGAATTAAATTTATTAAAGAAGTAAGGGACTTCAAGATATTCATTTCAAGACGAAATCGGTACTAGACTAGTACATGTCTATTTTGGAGGAAAAGCATGATATAGAGCACGATAAATAATTACTAATAAATAAATATATGGATTTGAAGAATTTCTTTGAATGATAAGAAGACATTATTTTCTTAAATACATTATGACCATTTTCACAAGACATATTTGATACTGTAGCAAGAAAACGATAAATACATTATATTATACATACATTCAAAAATAATTAAAATGATAGAAAGATGAAAATTGGAAGATAAAAAGAGCAAATAAACAGCAATCCATTACGTCCTGTACTGATTATTTATATCAGAGAAAAAACACTGAGAGATATTTTATAGAAATTCTTGTTTGTCTTGTAAAATTTACGATATATCACATAGGTGCCTTGATAACGAAATCCAGTTTTATCAAATCCATTAGGCATGTTTCTTATAGAATGAGTTATGTATGATTTACTCAATACGAAATCATTTCGACATGAATTTCATTAAGCCATGGTAATTAGACACATGAAGGCACAAACCCATTCGTCTTTAAGGATTCCAATTCTCAAGTTAAGAATTGGCACACTGATGTGCAAATAAAAAAAAACTATACAACATCCAAACAATTCCTCAAAGCAATCACTAGAGAAAGAGCAATCATGAAAGGTTAAAACTATTCCATCCAGTTCAAAATAACAACCACAGCAATATGAAACTTTTGAGATGCGATGTACCCTGAGATGCGATGTACCCTGAGATGCGATGTGCCCTGAGATGCGATGTACCCTGAGATGCGATGTGCCCTCGTATCTTGCCTCTATGAGCTGTGTGTATATCTGGACACGAAAACCCCGAGGAAAGCGACCGATCAACCGGAAACTCCTGGCATGCGTTCTCACACACCCCACGCTGGGTGGGCCGGAGACTAAAACTCACTCTCACAGTGGTGAGATGTCAGTGATATGTAAATGAGAGCGTTTTAGATGACTCAGTTACCAACGGTCTCCAATAAATTACATGTAAGAACATAACAAAACTAACACGATATAATTCCAGGCAGAATTTCTAAAACGGAAACACCTTCAATAATTGTGTTGGCCAAAGAATTAAATGAAAAGGACCAATGTATTACCCAACGAAGGTACTCAAAACTAGAAACCATTGATGCACAATCATATTTATGATTACCTATTTTCCATGTGAAATCCATGTTCAAACACTCTGTGCTGTTGTAAGACCTGAAACCGATTCAAGAAAAGAAACTATATGCACGAATATATATATATATATATATATATATATATATATATATATATATATATATATATATATATATATATATATATATATATATACCCTGTTCGGAAACAAACCATCAAAACCTGTTTCAACCTGCATTGTTAAATCAGGCTTCGATCACGGCATCTGGATGCTGTCCGAAAGAGATTGAACGTTCAATTGCCCAAACGCTGTTATCTCACGAACGGTTGATTGCCTAGACGATGTTATCTCTTCTTTTTTCCTTTATATTCTCTGTTTCTATTATCCACATACTTCTCATCCAGTTTCTTTTTCTTTTCTACAATTCAGTGTTAGTCTTTGAAAATGTCATTTGTTAATACACTTTCTTTTTTTGATACATACATACATACATACATACATACATACATACATACATACATACATACATACATACATACATACATACATACATACATACATACATACATACATACATACATACATACATATATATATATATATATATATACATACTTTCAATTGAATTAATTGTGCACAACACCAATCTCTAGTTAAAATACACTTTTAAAAAATGTGGTAACTTGAAATTGGGTGCAAAATCTATATTTCGCCGATGTATTGCAAAATTTCTGAGGGGGTATTTTAGTGTAATGAATTGTACTCCATAAATGAATCATAGTTGTTGTCAATAACTCGTGCACAATGACGTAATTCGCTAAAGCGTTCTTAGTTCGTCTCCTATATCATTGTAAAATTGATATATTTATCTAATTTTCCATTACATGATCATTTCCTGGTTATTAGTATAAAACAATTCAAATGCAAAATTATTCCAAACAAGCATGAAGTGTGATTTTAATGGATGGCACACCATAGCCAAGAGATATTTGGCTGTTAAACATGTAATTATTACATTCATCTACGAGCTTTTTTAGATAGGCCTCAAGAACATGGTCTCTAGAGTTCTACACGTTTTCCATATTTAAGTGTTTTAGATTAAGAACCTGCTGGAAGGGAAATATAAGGCAACAAAGTTGAAATACCATCATCATAAATTCCAAGCTAACGTTCCAAAACGCATTAGCGGGAAACTCTCCCAGGGTTGCGTAATGCCTGTAGAATGTAAATTTACGTGGCTATAAATACGGAAAAAGTCGTCGATGCTTTATATTTCCCGGAGGTGCTGGATTGTTTTCAAGTATTTTAGACTACAAGAAACTGAGAATTGCCACTGTGTTACCTAGTTGTGTTATCTTTCTAACACATAAGAAGTAGATGCCTCAGTAAAGTGTAAATAAATGTAATCAATAAATTAGCCCATATGTAATCAATAAATTAACCCAAATGTGATCAATAAATTAACCCATATGTAATCAATAAATTAACCCAAATGTAATCAATAAATTAACCCATATGTAATCAATAAATTAACCCAAATGTAATCAATAAATTAACCCAAATGTAATCAATAAATTAACCCAAATGTAATCAATAAATTAACCCAAATGTAATCAATAAATTAACCCATATGTAATCAATAAATTAACCCAAATGTAATCAATAAATTAACCCAAATGTATTCAATAAATTAACCCAAATGTATTCAATAAATTAACCCAAATGTAATCAATAAATTAACCTAAATGTAAGGCTTGATAAGGTAGCTGCTAGAACAAAACATGTTACAACCTTAATGTTAGGTATATATCGAAAGTCGTCAAGGTATTAAAGTTTAATGTCTAAGTATTGACTTGGAAAATACTTACCTTTATAACTTAATACTCACTAGTATGAGTAACATATAAAAATAAGAAATATTCCACCTTTATCTCAGTACAGTGAAAGAAAATATGTGATCTTACATATAGTCTGTATCTTTAATAAATATGCTTTAGAGTGTGTTCCTTGGACATCGAAACATCAACATTTGTTGTATAGTCCTGTATTTCAGTATATATATATATATATATATATATATATATATATATATATATATATATATATATATATATATATATATATATATATATATATATATATATATATATATATATATATATAATTTCTCTAATGATGTTTTATTTAAGCAAAGCAAGGAATTTGAAATGTATATATTATGGGGTACGGAACTCCACAAGGTATGTGCTGATACAGTGAATGTTCGTTTGAAATGGTTGGTTTTCGACCAGGGAATCTGGAGATCGTTGTGAGTTGTCGATCCGTGATTACGTTTAGTATTTTATGATCTTAGCACAGTGAGGTTAGATATGTAAATTGGAGAAAAATCGTTTAAAGACATATGTGTCACGATTCCATTACAATAAAAAAAATATGTTTTGTATGGGTCGCCATTGTAGAGTTGAAAAAAATACAAGGGAGGTATTTATAATAGGAAGTTTCAGTATTATTCGGGCAGCTTCCCTTACATCTTTTTTCTAATCATTTGTTTTAACTGAAGATTGGAATATGTCATTGTGATATATCAAGACAGTTAGCATATCATCACTATTCCAGGCTATTCCTGCATCAAAACATTAAATATTGAAAATCATTTTGAACACCACTGGATTTCATTTGGAACACTATACTTTGGCAGTTTATAATGATTTCTAGCACTGGGGCATCATGCTGCAGACATGTAACATGATGTCACACCAGGCACATTATCCAATCACCAGGCCGACAAATCCTAACACTAACCTCTTAATGCTGAGCGCTTAGCGAGGCAGCTGTTAGTACCAATTTTAGAAGTCTTTTGACTCAGCAAGGATTCGAACCCCCGACATCCCGCATACGAGGCGGACGCTCTAACCACTACATCACCGGAGCAGTCTAGCTGAATATGTACAGTTACAATTGTATGTATGTGTGTAAGTATGTATGTATGTATGTAGTATGTATGTATGTATGTATGTATGTATGTATGTATGTATGTATGTATGTATGTATGTATGTATGTATGTATGTATGTATGTATGTATGTATGTATGTATGTATGTATGTATGTATGTATGTATGTATGTGCATGCATGCATGCATGCATGTATGTATGTATGTATGTATGTATGTATGTATGTACATACGTGTGTGTGTGTGTAGGTAGTTAGGTACGCATGTATACCTTCCGTATGTTGTCCACATCAACTAAGGTGATGTTGATCAGAAACTGATGACGATTACGGATGAAAGATTGATATTAAAAAAGGAACAGGATTTTGGTTTAAAAAATTTCACACAAAAAACAGCACACAAGACTTGTTTTTGTTTGTTGTATTCATGATTTAGCGGAACAATGAATCAGTATGATCAAGGTGGGTAGGATACATATTCCGTTACAAGTGTTCTATAAAAGTAAAAATAAAAATCCGCGAAATACACTAGTTAATTATGTTTCTGTAAAAAAATATCTGTATTTCATTTTATTTGAAATGGTACCAAGAATGGAACTCGATGACTAAAAGATCGACTTCGGCAGAGTGAGGATACTACTTCATGTAAAATAGTTTTGTTTACTTTTATCTTTTTTGGGTAACAATTACTTTTATTTAAATAATCTGTTATCAATTATGATTATATACTGAAAATTGCATGCCAAAGTTTTGAGAAAATGAGCTTGTAAATTTGTGCATAAAATATTGAGACAGGAAGTGTCTGAGCATTAGACGAGACAATCCTATAAACTTTGAGTGCGCATGTCATTACGTAATTTCTTAAACATACAGAAATACATAATTATTGAACTCGTATTTGTCATGTGATGCAAACGTTATCATTCCTCGTTGAAATGCAACGTATCACCATCTTTGGCTGGGCGCTTATTTTTGTGGATTTTGTGTGTGTTTCAAACCACACCATCAAGATCCAACAAACTAGGGTCCTTCTGTGAATGCCATAAGACCATATGACTCCTGCAAAAATCAATCCTAACGAAACCATAATTTTGACAAACTTTGGAAACTGGAATCGCCACAAATAGGTGATTCTAACTGGTGTGCTTATTGGCGAATTAAACCGAATTCGTTTATGCGAAATTGAGATAATTTTGAACTGTAAACTGAGAACTACCCCAGGCACCAAATACAATTAATAGTCAAGGTTGAATTCCTTTTAATGCCGATTTTATCAGTCTTTCGTGATAGATTTAACATCTTTTTCATTACAATTACTATCTGCCTTGGTCTACAGTTTGTTGTTTATACGCTTCTCTGTCACTGTCGCTGTTTATGTGGCGATCAAATTCCTATAATGAAATGTTGTTTAAGATTCAGTCTGAATAATAAGTCGACAGCAAAGAACGTTATTCATATCTGTCGAATTTATGTGTAAAATACGACAGTTTCATAGCAAGGCAGAATAATTAAGTACTGACAAAGTCCTTTATACATTATGGAAAGTCAAACTTTAATCTCATTATCAGATAAAGGTAAGTATGTTTAAAGTAGTTCAGTGCATCGGCCGAGAAAAGAATTTTGCAGAGTGGAAGTGTTTTAACGTATAAACAATGATGACACACATTCACGCAAACTGTTTTTTTGTTGGTAACATTTCTTAATTTTCGTTCACGCTTGCAATCACATGACTTTAACTAAAATAACCACCGAACCCACGAGAAGGTACTTGCAAGCTTTCTCACATTGACCAAACATGATATTCGAACCCACGCAGACAGAAGTGAGATGACAGTGATCCGTAACGGAGAGAGCTTTAGACCACTCGCCACTCAGGGCCCCTTTTATTTTGTAAACTTTTGTATCTTCAATATGTCCATAATGCGTTCAGTGACGTATGAAGTAATTTTAAATATCGTTTTTGTTCTTTGAATTAAATTTACCTTTACTCAGTTCGTCATATTTGCTTAAATGCTTTTTTTTTTACATGGGAGCTTAGTGTTTTTTATAAGGACACACCGCGGCAGCCCACACTAGCTGGCTTAGGACGGTTTCGAACCTACTATATTGGATTCCGATTTCATGTCTCAACCCACTAAGTTACGACTCCGCAAGGATGGGAAAAAGAAAATCGTTTAAATATCAGTGTGCATGCGTAAATGTGCAAATATATAAGTAAAAACGAAAACCGTCAAAAACTGGCTCCGATTGTATTAAATATTTTAGGGAAATATATTTATAATTCGAAATGCAAACAACTATATCATTGAAAATTTGAACCTTAGTAATAAAAATCCTGCTCATCACGTATTTTATATGATTTACAAGCATCACGTATTACAAATCCAAAAGACACATTTATAAATACATTGATAAATATATAAATCGATCAATCAAAACATACTCTGACTTTTCAAAGGAAATGCGTGAAAATGTGTTTTTAGCCACGGTCTGTGAAATATCTGATCTGAGAATTGTAGAATTTTTTTTTTTTTTACAGGAAATATTAAACAATGCTTCCGATGAAACCTATCGATTATCAAAAAACTGGGAAATATCTATCGAACTATGTTTATATATTATTCAACTAAATAATGGATATGACGCAAAACTGGAGTAACCAGATCTGTAAAACTATAAATTAGATGTATATAACATGGACCTTATTAGGAGTAATCAGTAGAACAAATAAAGTAGATCCCAATCTGCCAGTGTACCATGCAACGGCAGATCGGGTCTATGTTGTTTGCAGTTCTGCTAGGTATGTATAGACGGTATTTTATTTTACGTTTTCCAGTGAATTAGTGGATTTTTTTTTTAAAAAGAATATTTTTTTAAAAATATCTGGAGTGAAGTACTATGATGAAGAAATTTGATCACCATTTTGGCACTTTCTTGTATTCGCAACTTCGAGGTGAATCATACAAATCTTTCCTCGAATGCAAGTTGATAGCTGCGACTCTATTTAGGGATTTTGTTATAACGAAAATAAGCATTGCCCAAGATCTTACAAATAAACGAACTATTTTTTTTTTTCTTCGCAATCACAACTTCCTAACCCATCGTCAGTCAATCATGTTGTATAAATAGCCGACGTGATACGAATTGATTGGAGTATTTTTATGGAAGCATTTCCGGCGAACAAAATGAATTATTTTTTTTTTAAATTACGGAGCCGACACATATCAATGTATACTTTTGTCTCGCAGAAAATGCCGATGATGTTCGGAATGATTTTGCTTAGTTTAGTTGTAAGCATGGAAAACTGTCACTCGGGAGTAGTCTGTTAAAGTCCCATTAGTTTTGTTGATCTTAAAATGAAATTGTTCATATGAATTTTTGCCTTCAATTTGCAAAGAAAGTTATGTTGCTACTCAAACATTATCGGAGGGAATATATACAAAACGCAGCAGCAAAACATAAACGGTAAGCAACTGCCATTATCGCTTGGGATATTGTAAGAAATATGTTTGTTTAGTCTGATATTTTTTACTAGCCAAACGTTTGGACACTTACTTGTAAATTTAATTATCTTTGCAGGCGATGTTTTTCTAACAGAAGGTTATTTTAAAAGTGTGTCAGCTATCAAAAACGTAAAATATTTATGGTACCTATTTGTGTACGAACAATTTATTTCCACTGAGACTGAATTTAGCAGTTCTCTAAAAGCCTATAACATGGATCAATAAAAAATAAATCAATTTATGTTCTTCATCGCTTATCTCCTAGCATAACTGAGCTAATTTATATTTATATGTTTGCAAGGAAGGACACAAATGTTTTCAACGATTCCAGTTTTTAAAGTTTCATATTTATGAATGCAGACTTGCAATATTTATGAGAGAATTGTGATATTCAGACATGATTTATTACTCATTAGACTATCGGTTAATCAAGTAGGAAAAAATACATTAAAAAGATCAAGTAAAAATAAACATAAACAAATAGGAAAGGATGGTAAACGAAGGAAACGAAATAAACAAGGACAATAGAAAACTTTCTTTTACATAATAGTAACAGTCAAGCAAATATTATAATTAATACAAAGCAAAATTAAACGCTTTCATCAAGTCATCGGGATGAACTAAACAATTTGGAAAATATAACATATATAAGTTGGCAAATATCTACAAATTCAAGTGTGTGCGTGCGTGTGCGTGCGTGCGTGCGTGCGTGCGTGCGTGTGTGTGTGTGTGTGTGTGTGTGTGTGTGTGTGTGTGTGTGTGTGTGTGTGTGTGTATGTATGTATGTATGTATGTATGCATGCATGCATGCATTAATGCATGTAAGTATATGACAAGTCCATCTGCGTTCTTTTACCTGTACTATTCATATTTTCAATATAATTAAAGATTATTTCATGAAATTCGACTTCGGTATGTCTTTGAATGCGTCCTCAATCGTCTCAAAATGGTATGCTGGTCCAAACTTAAATGAGCACTTCGTATTCCAGTGAATAATATTTAACATAAATGATCCCTCTCCAATTATATCTGAACACAACCATATATGCGTCTTCAAACTAAAATTAAACAAGAAAACAAGATAAACTAAATGAAATGGTTTTTACCAATCTTCTGAGGGCACTTACGAATATTTCCATTTTGGCGATGTAATAATGTATGCTGACCGTTATGTGGTATAAGTACATGTCCGCAAGTTCTTACATTTATGCAGATAAGTTAGGAACAAAAATATCACCATGTATGTTACATCAGCTGAATTGAGACCATCATTGTATTATTCATAAACCAAGTAGCATGAACAAACATATACAAATGTTTCAAGTGATAATACAAAACTTAGAATCAATATAGCAATCGATAACATTTTTCAAAATGATTGCATTTTAAGGTCAATGAAATGCTAATTATGTAGTGGAAAACAACCTGGGAAGAGCGTTTATTAACATAAATAACCATTTTTACAATGGTCTTGTTATTTCTATGTAATATGATTACAACATTGTCGTGGCTTTAAAATAATTATAACTACCAGTATATGTGATAATAAATAAAATAATGCAAGAAAAAAGTTATGTAAAACTTAAAATGTTCAACTCAGGAGCGGCTAATGAACATAAAACTGGCACAGAAACTGATATATTTGTTGCATACGGCACGACATTCAGAATACAACTTGATAAGATAATTAATAGTATTTTTTTGTTCTTCGTTAATTTGTTAGGTGTACAAATACACTGGAGAAGGTAGCTCTTGTGACAGCGGGTGTTAACTTGTATTATTAATTAGAAAAGATTTGTCTACATTAAGATGCAATTAATTTGATACAAAGGCCAGTTGAATTAAAGAAAAGTATAGAAATAACATTGGTTTCTTCTGTAAGTACATCTTATCATAAAGTATAGAAATAACATTGGTTTCTTCTGTAAGTACATCTTATCATAAAGTATGAAATAACATTGCTTTCTTCTGTAAGTACATCTTATCATAAAGTATGAAATAACATTGCTTTCTTCTGTAAGTACATCTTATCATAAAGTATAGAAATAACATTGCTTTCTTCTGTAAGTACATCTTATCATAAAGTATAGAAATAACATTGCTTTCTTCTGTAAGTACATCTTATCATAAAGTATAGAAATAACATTGCTTTCTTCTGTAAGTACATCTTATCATAAAGTATAGAAATAACATTGCTTTCTTCTGTAAGTACATCTTATCATAAAGTATAGAAATAACATTGCTTTCTTCTGTAAGTACATCTTATCATAAAGTATAGAAATAACATTGCTTTCTTCTGTAAGTACATCTTATCATAAAGTATAGAAATAACATTGCTTTCTTCTGTAAGTACATCTTATCATAAATACTTTTATATACAGCAGCCTTGATAAATGCAATACGTGATTCACAAATAATGAGTTTAAAAGGAGTCTTATACAGAGAAACCAATCATGAAAAGTATTCGTTTATCATCAGAGAAAACAAGTTACTGTAGAAACTTGATCGAATATATTTTATTCACAGGGGTGTAAACTTAATCGATGTTTATAGAAACAACAAAATATTTCTTTAGCAAGGAACAAAAACACATAAACGATCTACATGAAAATGTTAGATAGATAGTTGTGTTGTACATCAAAACTAAAATGTATATGGAAACGTGTTTACAGAAACTTATAAAGCACCAGTGGTAACGATAAAACATATGGCGTTTTTCTAGGTTCCAAGTTGTCGAAAATATCCCTTGAGGCAAACTATTTATTGTACCAACTAAATGTCTTTTTAATCATCACAGCAAGTTAATGAAAGAAATGTCTATGTTGTTCTTGTTACAAACACAAAAACACGTCACTATTGAAAAAAATATCCGTGTTGTTTTATGGTTGCGGTGCATATTTAAATTCCTTCTTCACTTCTTTTATGAATGAGACTATTTTGTAGTTGTTGTTTTCAGTTTTGAATAAGGGACGAATAAAGAAAACAGGACAGTAACAAAATAAGAATCTTCAATGCCATTTCTTAAAATATTGATATAAAATGAAATGGTGAAATAGCTGAAACTTTGTAATATATATATATTACCTTTCTTTATTAGCTCGTGTGGCTCGAGAATGTTGTTTCCTCGTGGCGTCTTAAAAAAAACTTTACAGTATATATATTTTGTTATGCATAGCTATTTGTTTTGTAGATTTTATTCCTGAATGTAAATTATAGAAATTATTTATAGATATGACTAGTATTGCTTTGTCTTTTTGTTTAAACAAAAACCATTGCCATGGCTGAGAGGGCGTTAGTGTTTTTTAAAAGATATATTTTGCTTCGTAGGTATCGGGTAATGTGTTAATTTTCAAGAATTACGGTAAGATTGGATGTGGCCTTCGCAATACAAACTGCACCAATGCTACTAATATACGACCACAATCACATTCTGACACGTTATTATGTTTGAAACCAAGAAATCATGATACTTCAAACATATCTGATTTTAATCCAGTAGGAGGTTTAAGTCAAAATAAACATTTTCTCGTTATGGATCACTTATATACAATATGTTTTTACTCACTTCATTGATTGCGATTGCATACAAAGTACTGACAAAGTTTAGACATTCGATTGCACCATTTATTATATTTATATATTTATTATTTTTATATATTTATTATATTTATATATTTATTATATTTATATATTTATTATATTTATATATTTATCATATTTATATAACATAAATGAGTATACGTTGCATAATTATTAAAATAGTGAATAGGTCTAGTCATGTACATGGTATGAAGTTAACCTCGCCACATAACTAGTATGAGATTGTCATATCCGCATAACTGGTGTGGAGCTACCCTCACTGCATAACAACTTTGAAATTATCCTATATTCGTTTTAATAGAACATGACAGCAAACAATTCAAACATATAAATATTCATTCCATTGTCTTGAGCAATCCTGTATATAGTTTCGATCCCACTTAGTGGAAGAGAATAGGGTGGATCAGTGAATCGACAACTTATCCATAAACTGGACGGTAAAATGGGTCAAAAATGGGAATTCATACCCAGCCATCATCTATTGGTTAATTAGGCAGCAATGCATGGCCAAACACCCTCTGGTGATCTGAGATACTGTTGAACCTTGCAATTGTTTAGTATTGTGGTGAATGTATAAATGTACATGTTATGTACGAAATATACATGTTATGGATGAAATATACATGTTATATATGCGTACACAAGAAAACACATAGTTTAAACACTAAAATCGTTAAATGTTTTGAATAACTGGATTATTAAAAATCAAAAAATCAAAGTGAATGAATGATAATTAATTATGTATTACGAAACATGAGTGGAACTTAAATATAAACATTATAGAAACAAAACAACATTAGGTGATGTAATATTTTACTGAAATAATATAAGTTAAGAAACATTTGGATTCATCCAAGGCAACGAAATACTGTACCAAACTCGAATGGTTCAAAGGAAAAGGAATGGAGGCAATATTGACATGCAACTACTGCCTCAATGCACCAGCTGTCCTCCAGGCGACACTATACCGACATTAACCACCATCCACGAATGAGAACCGCACAGCGAAGCAGGCATTTCAAGCAAGAAGTTGAGTTGAAAATCACTGCTGACAGATCGCACAATAAGTCATTCAAATTAGTGAGTAAAGTCGGACATGTTATAAAGTTCATGAAACCTAAATATGCACAATGAGTGATGCTTTCGCTACAGAACAGAGGGCAACACCACTCGTGCTGTATTGGCATGAAAATAAAATGCAATATCAGATACTACACACCACTCAGCGACCGATTCGTATGCGTATTATTAACTATATATTTTTGTTCACATCATTGTTTTTATATTATTAAAACTGTAAAAGCAATTTTGTTACCTTTTCTTAATAATAAGAGACATCTGTCGCAAGTATGCCATTTTTCATTTTATACCTCTCAGGCTGTATAGTGTTAGAATGTGCTTAGGTGTATGTCAGATCAGGTATCGCTTGCTACCATACGTAACAGTAGATGTTACAACCTGAGACATAGAGTGGACAGCTTCCTTCTGGTAAGTCACTTCTGGTCGATGACTGGCAGAGCAGATATGCTAGAGCTGTGTGGATAATTCAAAACATTAGCTCAGGTGCAGTCGAAACTGATGACCATCCACTCCATCCTGACTTGTCTCCAAATAGCCTCGACATTCTCGTGCCATTTGATTATGACTGGTCTGGTTGAAAAAAAAGTGCGAGAACAACTTTATCATAATCCAGCACAAATTATGATACTTCTCCCCTCTCCAACAGATGATATTTTCTTCAAGCAGCAGGCGTGGATACACTAGTGGGCCGTAGATGCAGACCTGCACGCAGATGGTTCAAGGCAACTGGTTACTTTTCACTTGTCGTACCGAATAAGTGCACTGAACACGCCTGTCAAACCGAACACGAAAACCTAGATGCACACATACTACAATCATTAGTATCTTATCAGTAGCAGAGATAGGCAGGATGACCGAGTGATGAGGGTCAAGTGAAGTGCTTACATAGTCTTCTAAATTAGATATATCGGCTACAGGAGGCCTGCTGTAAAGACAGCACTTTATCATCAAAGATGGCAGTCCTCAAAAACATTCAGAAGATTGTTCAATGCAAACTCAGGGAGTTGCAAGACGCATGGCTGATCAATAAGGCAAGTGAAATTCATTCTTACTCAGTTATGAATGATATGAAGAACTTCAATGATGCAATGGAGACCATCTACTGGCCACAATAATCTCGAACATCTCCAATTAGTGATAACAGTTCCATGCTGGTCACTGGTAAATGAACGATACTTAAAATATGTGCAGAACGCTACAGATGCATACTCTATCAACAGTAAGGAGGTCTTGTAGCGATTCCTCTAAGTGGAAATCAGAACAACACGTGCTGATCCTCGCATGCTGACTGAAACTGATAGTAATTGACCTGTTGTTAGATGGCAAAACACCTGGAGCAAATGCAATACCAGGAGATGTTTACAACTTCTGAGCTCCCACATGGCACAAAAACTGAATTAACTCCTGCAGTCAGTAGGACTCAGGAACTATTCCCCAGAAGGTACACGGGTGATTTCATCGTCCACTGGTACATGCGGAAAGGCAATAGCCGGCAAAATACTTGACATAATTTTGCTGATTCATCATATACATCACGGAAATTAAAGGCTCCTACAAGACTGTCATTGTGGCTTCAGGAGAGAACGAGGGACAATAGGGATGGTGTTTGTAACTAGTCAACGTCATTAGACACGCTGAAAACTCCAATCTGTACACGACATTCAGCAACCTGACAATATCCTTTGAAGTAGTCAGCCATGTTTGTCAAGAACATTTCATCAAGATGGTCAGCAGTTATATTATGCCATTCTGCCTGGTGTCATGGGCTACGGATTGTTATTTAAAATATTCCCAGTCATAAATGGAATTAATCAGAACTGTCTGGTGACAACAACACTTTTCATTATGATGTTCTCTGCAATGCTTAATTAAGCCTTCCATGATCATGTCACTGGGACTTAATTCTGTATGAAACATTTCTCTTCAGATTGTGATAAGAACGGTCTAGCAATCAATATCAAGAGGATATAGGTGATTCGCCAACCTGGACCAGGCTTTTACGTGAAACCCACATTCACAGTATATGTCCAAAACCCATGTGGCAGTGGATGAGGTCGCCTATCTCGACAGTATTCTGTCATGTGCATTCCACATCAATGCTGAAACCTAGGCCATAATTGTTATAGCGAGTACTGCGTTTGGAATACAACGTGCTAATGAATTGGAGCATAGACTGTTCAATCTAAAACCGAAACATACATTCTACAAAGCCATTGTGTTGTTTTCCTGGCTTGCGAAACCTGAATGGAGTATAGACGTCATGTAAGGAAACTTAATCATCTTCACACGGGCTGTCTGAGGGAACTGATGAGGATAAGATGGCATGAATGAATCCGGATACTTGGGGTTATCACACAGGCAGGCATTCCAATTATCCACACTCTGCTGAATTGAGGTGGACAGGCCACGTCACCAGGATGTCAGAAGAGCGACTAAAATTTTCTTTGGAGAACTGAAAGAAGGAAAGTGATCTCAGGGTGGTTAGAAGCATCGCTTCAGCAATTCCCTCAAGTGATCCTTGAAATACGTCACCATTAATCCATAATTGTTGGAAGATGGCACACAGCATCACTTAGAGAGCTACAGTCTTAAACAGATGAGAGGCAGTGGAGATGTGCAAGCAGCGGAAATCCCAACGCTTCAGTACGTTCACTATTGATCAAACAATCGCCTGCCAAGTGTTCCATAGTCAGTTCAGAACACAAATTGACTTGATCAGCCATTAATGTAGTCACATAAACCAAACCAGTCAGTAATTTGATGGTCATTTTCGAGCTCAAAGGACGAACACCAGGTTCAGGTAAGCAAGTGACATCATATGAAAAGACGTTAGTGTAATAATCGTCACATTTCATGCTGACCAATAAATGATGTTCTTGGAAAAGCAATCATCTTTAAAATATGCAAGTTGTTTTATAAACATATTTGACTCTTATTTGGCTTCATAGTGAGTAAAGAAAATGGTGTTGATTACAACATCAAGCTTTATTTTCGATGTTTTTGGAGTGAAATGTTCGTCAGGATGATTATTGTGAGCGAACTGAAAGATTTACCCAACTATCCAAGGAGTATGCATTTATAATTGATACATGGTTTATTGAGTTCCATTTAAACGATTTTAAAAAAAATTCTAATCTGAATTTGCATGTGGTCAAAATTATTGGAGAGCAAGTGAAATAATTACTATTTATAGGTAATTTATGTGAGTTTTAAAACTATAGGTTCTTGCTTCTATTTTTGTTCTTTTCTTTACATATATTTATGCTTAATGGCATTGACTTTAAGCCAAATTGAGCATGTATAATTTTAACAATTTATAGGATCACAGCTTAAGATTGAGTGTTACCATACATAACATGACAAATCTCATTAAACGTTGGAGATACACGAAAGAAGAAAACCAGTGAATGTATGAAAGAATATCACAATGGCTATTGAACAGAAATACATTATGTCGAACAAAGGTTCTTATCGAGAAGGCAAATAATTGAAATAAAAAAGAAATTGAATTCTTGAAAATGTACAATTCGTTAAGTAATTATTCAGAATCAACATCACATGCTTCCTTTATGTAAGAATTTTAAAACTCACTACAAAAGAGGAGATTTTATTCGTCAAATGTACACAATTATATAAAATCTGAGATATAAATTCAAGGAGCACAAACGAGTCTATGTACTGTGCCTTTTGCGCGCAAACATGAGCTCGACAAAAATTTATCTTCATACAATAATGTCAGATAAAATATGGGCGTTTTTTTGCCAATTTGTTGCGATTTCATTATTTTAAAATGGAATACGGTCATAGATACAAAGTTTGTAAAAGAAACTGATTAAAGCTAATATTTCTTTGATATTCAAGAAACAAAAAAAAATTGATATATAATAGACTTTGAAAAAAGCTAACCACTTCCATTAAGACAAATATATAACATCACAGAATATACCATACGTACTTAAAAGACTCGTGGGTAATAGCCCATAATCTCTTGTATTCACGATAACCTTCCTCTTTTGTATTCCCTATAACCCTACTTTCTTGCATTCATTATAACCATAATCTCATATATTCACTATAGCCATACTCTGTTGCATTCCCAATAAGCATGCTCTCTTCTATTCACTATCACCCTACTCTTATGTGTTCAATATAACCCTTCTCCATTGTCTTCACAATAACCCCATACTCTCTTGTATTAACTATAACTCCGCTCTCTTGTATTCACTATAGCCCAACTCTATTGTATTCACTACAAACCCTAAATTTGTGTATTTAATATAACTTCACTCATCACTATAACCATACTAATTCTATGCACTATAACCCTTTTCTTTTGTATTCACTATAACCCTTACTCTCTTGTATTCACTATACTTCTACTCTTTTGTATTCACTATGAAAAATATTCTCTTGTATTCACTATAACCCTACTCTCTATTATTTGCGAATTGAAAGAAAATATCATTTGTTTTGGCGTTAATTTCTTTGTTACACGTATGGTTTGAATACGTGTACGATTCTTTCTTATTCTTTTAGATTTATTAACATAAAGCAGTGTAAATTGCATGCTAGATAAATTTTCTAAGCTTTCTATAAATTCTATAAGTTTTAAGTTTTCCAGAAACCTAAATACTAAAGAAGTACTTTTAAAATAATTGAAAACTGAAAGCGGATTAGATCTACGAAACAATTGAAATCCATAATGCTAGATGCTTCTTTTCCACAAGTTAAATTTTGAATATATTATGTACCTCCGTAACAATACGTGAACGCAGAGAGAGAGAGAGAGAGAGAGAGAGAGAGAGAGAGAGAGAGAGAGAGAGAGAGAGAGAGAGAGAGAGAGAGAGAAGCAAATATATAATTCCATCTTATATAATTTAATCTAACGGGACTCCTTTATGTAAGATTTTAGGCATGAAAAAAAGTAACTAATTGTTTGAAATGACTAATGTATATAAAGACAATATATTATTGGTAAGGTGCAATATTTTATAATATAGTCTCTTTCAAACTGATAAGTAGTCCGCTTTGGATCATACGGTTCTTCGTGTATTGTAATTTCAATGAGCATAATGAGATATCTAGTTAGCTTCTGTATTCCGAAATCTCCGGTTTCACTCCGTTTGGTGGTCTTTAAAATTGTAAACTAAATTGTACTCTCATTAATATAGCACTGCCTTGTGAACCAGAAAAACAGAATTTTACTTTTCAAATGGCTCGATTTTTCTCAAACGTATTTTAGCAAATAATTTTTTTTTAAAAATTAGATCACTTAAAATAAATTACTTAAAAGTGTTTGCTAGATTTTTTCAAATATTTTCATCTCGTGATCTTGGGTAGAAAGTACCTATTACAAATTACACGTTGTTTTAATTTACTTTGCAATACATTCTGAACAGATGGATAAAGAGATAGCTAGAAGAAAATGAAAGAAGGTGGCATACACAAGATAGGGTTACAAAGCATATACCTTAATAGATTAATACAAATTTAAATACTCGATACCCAGTTTATCAAGTTAAAATATGCATAAATAAATACTTATTACACGTTTTGCATTAAATAATAATTAAATGATATAAGCGCAATCATTTTTGTCAACATGAAATAGTGTCACATGGAACATTTTACCCTCCTTACCTTGACTGAACCTTTACAAAATGAACAATGCAGCACGATTTCGTAAATTCCGAATGAATTTTAAGCGAAGACATAGTCCATATTGCGATGTAGGACAAGGTTTTTATTCACACACATAAGTCATTCGTTATAATGGCGGACCTGTTCCTAATATTACAAATACAGGTATATAAACAATTGTTCATAATACGTTCTCTGCCGTTCTGAGTAATAATTGACGTTGTTGATTTCATTGTTCACGAATACTCAGGCTGCCGTTTGTCCCAGTGACTGTGCGACCAGAAATGTGACGCATTCTCAATAGTGTGATTGGAAGGGCATAAATGCAATAAAACTGTAAGGGGAGGCGGACAAACATTTCACAGCAACACTCAAAACAAATTCTTGATACCCTGTTACAAAATATTTGTATAAGACTGAACCATAAATTTGTCTGTCTCAGTAGATTAAAGGGTGTTAAATATTTTATAGGCACTAAATCAAAAGTAAACGGAAGCTTTCTAAAGCAGTCTAACGTCGGGATTATCATGTTCTGTTCACTTAAATAGTGGTTGGAGAACAACTATCACGCACGGCAATTTTATGTTTGGGAAGTTAAACGTTTGATTGTATTTTTCATTAAATCAAGCTCAATGTAACGAACTAAAATATCTACAATTTATATCTCAAATCAATAGCTGTTCATTAAATCATTCAGATAAATTTGTTTATCGATTGATACATAAAACACATAGAGATACCAGGGTGTGGGAACCTAATGAATTCGTCAATTAACGTTCTCATTTATTCCAGATTAGCCGAGCTCTGCAAATCCGTTGCCATATTAAACATAACTACGTGTGTTAGTTTTAGCTTATATTTGGCTGATATTATATTATATTAACATAAGTATCGACTTTTACACCTTGATCTATAGAAAACAGATGAGAATCAGTTTCTTATGAAACAACACATTTTAGTTTGGTCGGACAGCATGGCAAAATGAAAGATATCCAAAACAAGATCGAGATGGGCAATATCAAGATTTTAAAACGGTTAATTTTTGAACGTATCTGAGAGTTTAAAAATGTACATACGCCAGTATGGAAATTGGAAAATAAAACGTTATCATGTTTCCTAATGTAACCAAGCGGAAGACGTTATCAAAAGGAGAAAGAGTGACACGGATATTTTAAAAGAGCTTAAGTATAGCTGCCGATACCAACATGATCGTAGCAATTGCAGCGCTGTCAATAACAACAAATGATGTAACAAATTTACTACGGTTGGAGAATGAATAAGTATCGGTAGGGCTCTGTCAGGAGGCAGGCAAATCTGATTCGTTCGCAATATCAATAAAAAGGGCTAAACAAACAGGGATACCGATTTGTTTGAGCGACAAAATAAGCATCTGCGGATTTAATAAGAATTATTAAAGTTTAAATATATCTTATTGCCATAATATGTTACAATTGGAATAGGCATAAGTTCTAAAAAGTTAAAATAGCTCTCGCCCTACATGATAAAATGTTTGCAATATCTTCAATATAAAACTGAATAAAGATGAGAGAGATTGGGGGAGGGGGGGGGGCACAGCGACAGTAATCGCGATTGGAGTAAGTTATTGAAATCGTCCAGTAGCGGTTACATTTTTCCATATAAGATGTAAATTTTTGCATTTTCATTTACATCGCCCTTTCCCCAAAGGAGTAAGTAAGATAATAGCTGCGTATGCATTGAAAGTACTTTTCTCATCAACTCAGTTCTTTCTCTACTGTACCTGGGACATAACATGAAAAAAGTGCATGGTGGTTTCGATCCCATCGCATGAACAAACAAGAGTGTCAGCAAGTTGAATACGATGAAGATCACATTTTAATGAACAAACCTTGTGTTGTAAACTAGTATGGATAACAGCCAACGCTCTATTAATAAAACATTTTGCTAGATACAATATATGTAAAACGCTTTTCCAAAACACTGTCAGATATATTACACTAAGTATCCTGTTCGTGATTGTTGCACAAAGATACTGTTATAGGTATAAAAGAAGAATTGGTAGAATTTAGCCTGAAACTGCAAACAACCATTTGGATTTGATGAAAGTATTAGTCCTAGATGGTGATAAGAATACATATATTTATAGTATAATATTATCGCGAACATGTTAATGATTGTTTATTACGTTTTAATTCGTGAAAAACATAGCAACTGTTTTTTTTTTTTGATTAAACCTTAAGAGCCATTTCTTGGACAAGTTATGTAGTTTTATTAGGTCACTATTCATGACAAAGTCTAATGCATAATGTTGAGATGAACCAAAAGACGAGTGAGAGAGCTCATACCATCGGCAATATCGTTTACATAGATTAAAAGCAAGAGTGGATAAGTATCATGCGAAACCACCGCTTGTTTTCTATTTCGTAAATAATTTTCACAACATTTTATCAGATTTACTTCAAATTAAATAATATTCCTCTCTGCCAGACCCGTTCAAACGCTTTTGATAGATCACAAAATACAATACAAGAATTTCGGGATTCGTCTAATGATCTGTTAAACATCAAATACTAGGGTACACATCTGTAAGTTGAACAACAGTGGAATGACCAGGAAAGAATCCTGATTGATACTTTTAAAAAATACGTTTTGACTGAAAGTAATTATATACATGTTATATATCTCAACGATATGTGCCACACAGCTAAGTAGAGAAATTCTATAATTTAATATCTCATCTTATTCACCTTTTCAGAAATGTAAAGACTGTGTGCAAGATTTCATTTGTCTGGAAACTGGTGTTCCTTCAATGATCAATTAACAAGCATTGCTTGTGGTTCTATTATTGTTTCAATAATACCTTTAAGTAGATTGGTAGATTGGCGTTCTCTGTCTCGTTTCCTTATCATGTTACTTATTTAGCAGTAAAACCAATTTATCGGTTGGGGAATTGTTAGTTTCACAATTGTTACGTATATATACTAATTTAATTGCATCTATGTCAGTTTTAAATTCTTTGTTAATTTTCCTTTCATGCTATTATTAGGTACATTTGTTCACTAGAGTGATCTTTTTTCAAATTATTCTTTGGTAAACAAATAAAGTTGACCTAGATCCTGACCATGATTCAAGATTAGTGGCACCCAAGTAAACAGGTTTTATTTTGTGTATTTGATTGTTTCTTTTCAAGGTCAATATGGGAATAGTGAATTAAGAAGTACACAACGTTATATTCAAGTAAACGGATTGATTCACGTAAGATTCATGTTACGAGAACTTGATATAAACGATCATGTAATTCCACATTTTTCTCAATTTGTAAATTGGGGATTTTTGTCACGTCTGCGTATTAAAATACGATATAATCTTTGTCTTTTTGTGGTGTATGGAGTGTTCTGGGAGTGGGTAACATCCTCCGGCTGGGTATACATTCGTACTCCTTCGTGGATAGCTCGCTAACCTTTAGTGGCACCCAAGTAAACAAGTTTTGTTTTGTGTATTTGATTGTTTTTTGTCAAAACATCAGGAGAGAAACAACTTTAAAGAACCCAGGACAAAGGAAAATGATGGCTGGTCCGAGGGAACAACCATATGCTGGGACACCATGAGAACAAGATGGCAGCCTGACATTAGAGGCTACTCAAACAGACAAGAAAAGCAACACAGAAAAGAAGCCGATTGCTTTTCATTGCCTGGTTAACAGGGTCCTCATTTGGTACCAGAACTCTTTTCGAACAATCTATTTCACGAAACCTGAGTTGATTATTTTTTTTTGCTATTTTTACCAAACAGTGACTTTACTTATTTATGTCGCATTGACATCTTAGTGTTCAAACTTGTTAGGGACTTAATACATGTACAGTTTGTACTAGAAATATTGGAAAGTTAAGATAGTTAAACAAATTTTACGACTTCATTGATTTGAATTAATTGCATAGGTGGATCACACATTATTGGTATTTTCCTGCCCATTAGTAATAACTGGACCAGATTTGAAATAAGCACGGAATCATGATGTTGCGGGCTGTACGACATCCTTGGACGTTATGGTACCTCTCTTTTATTGCCAAAACTCGGATAGCTCAAAAATGGTGGAGATGTGAAACTAATTTCCAATACCTCCACTTGTGCCATTGCACAACATTAACACACATAATTGGCTGTTAGGGTTAAGTGTGTGCTGGGTCTATTCCCACTAACCCAGGGTCCTCCATTCAGGTTGATGGTTACTTAATAGCAACCCCTACCTGACGACCAAATTAAATAGTACTCGTTGAGTACATAAATGCCTGGGGGAATCGGCACCATTCCTCACCCCCAGGAGAAATTAAATATCCAGCTTTGCTGGAAACTTAAAACAGTGATACATGTCCCTAGTGGGCGATACAGCACTATAATTCAAATTCATCATCATCAGGTAACCTTCAGTTTCCAATTGGCACTCAGCTCTCACCTGTGGCCCAAAACGTTGGGGTATGCTTAGCGGAAAACATCCTCAACTGGCAGCCTAAACCAGTCTGAGGGTAGCCGACGGGTCTAAAACCCTCAGTGAGATAGGCTTTGTCTACCTAGCATGTGAAGACTGACTTTGGTAGTCTGCACGGAGGAACCACCAGCTGGTCAACGGGCAGAAAGGCGATTCCCAGCAAAGCTAAGAGCACGACGAGACACGTAGGACCACCTGTTCATCCACAGCACTCAACTCTGTCTCCGGCCGTCTCGACATTGTTGTGCTGCTGAACCTAGATGGTTTCGGGCGAGAGATTAAGGTCGACGTACAGCGCAAGTCTTGCTCACTTTAAATAAATTCACAGCGCAAGTTCTTTTTGTCATCAACACATCCCATTTCATCACCCTCTAAAGTCCTCAGTCTGTTTGTTTGTTTATTCTTAGTATTTAACGTCATTTTTCAGCACACGATAGGCTATACATGTCGGCCGGTATTATTTGTGGAGGAAGAACCCAGGAAAACCCCCTGAAAGAACCACCGACACACGAGAAGCTACTGCCATGCTTTCTCACATAACTACATTAGTCGAATGTTAGGCTCGAACCCACACAGACAGAGGTGAGATGGCAGTGATCCGTAACGGAAAGCGCTTTAGACCACTCGGCCATTCGAGGCCCCAAGTCCTCTGTCGATAGACAAGTGAGGAAGCGGCAGATGTGTGTACACTGGCAGCCGTAGCCGGAAACCTGAACAGAGGCAGCTCAGGCCATTAAGGTCCTTCACCACTGACATGGAGCAAAAGGGGAGTCCGGCAGACACAGTCTAAACATCCCTAGCCGGCATACAGCGGATGGAGGTAACCCTACTTCAGCGCATAACATACAGAAAAGAAAATGAAGATTGTTCCTCTCGTACTTGGCGCATGGAACGTGCCCACCTTAATGGACAAAGACGATGCAGAAAGACCTCAGAGGAAATTCGCCCTAAAAGGAATGGAACTCCTCAGATACAACGTGAACATTTCTGCCTTGAGCGAGACCTGGCTTGCATGAGAAGGCGAACTCTAAGAAAGGGACTCCGGATACACTTTTTTGGATCGGACGAGGAAGTGAAGAACTCCGTTATGCTGGTGTCGGCTTTGCAGTGAAGACAGCACTTATTTGCAAATTGGCTGGATCTCCCAAGAGAGCAAACAACAAGCGCATGACCAATAAACTTCTATTTTTGTCATCAAAAAAGCACCTTACCATCCTTAGTTGCTATGCTCTAACCATGACCAACACATATGAAGTGAAGCTCAAGTTCTATGAGGATGTTCACTCCATCTTAGATGAGGTTCTAATGGCAGATAAGCTCGTATGTCTTCGCGTTTTCAATGCAAGAATAGGCTGTTGTGATCACGTTGCCTCCGATGGAGTGTTAGGAAAGCACGGAGTGTGTCCCTGTAACAGCAACAGTCTCCTTCTTTTCTAGACATGCGCAGAGGATGGACTGCTGATCACCAATACACTCCTCCGCCTCCCTATCCGTAACCGGACGTCATGGATGTGCCCACGCTCTCAGCACTGGCAACTCATCGACTACGTTATTGTCAGGAAGAGTGACAGGCGTGTGCGTGTGACCAAGTCCTTGTGCGGCGCTGATTGCGGTACAACCCACCGCCTCATCATCACCACGCTGAACATCTTCATTCAGCCCAAATGACGCCTACAGGGAAAAGCGGCTCCTACACGACTGAACATCACGAAGATGAAATGCACCAGCACCACACAGTCTCTGGTGGATACCCTAGATGAACGTCTGAAACCCACTTCTCTCGACCATCAGAATGTGGAGACCGACCGGGTGGCATTCAGACAGATGCTTTAGAACACAGCTTTGGTAATCCTAGGACCCTTAACCGGAAAGCACCAAGCCTCTAGGAATGATGCGTACAACAACATACGCAGACCTGTACAGCAGAAGCTCCGCCAGATGCGAGACACAAGGCTAAACAACAGCGTTGATGAGATCCTGTGCCACGCAGACCAGCATGACATGAAGTCTAGAAGGAAGGGAGCACAGCTCTGATAGAAAGGTTCCAACAATCAGGTTCCAATGATTTGGGTCATTTATTTTTTATTTTAATTGTTTGTTTTTCAGGTTCAAATTTGACATTTTAAGTTGAAGATTCATTCATTGGGAGATATTGTTTTTAAAAAGTGGGATGACATGTACTCTAAGAATAAACACCAGGCTTTGACCTCATTTCTGACCTGGCTTCAGAGTTGTAAACAAGCTTTTAAAATTATTGGTTGATTCCAAGGACATTATGGAGCTTTGTTAATAACATCTTTCTATTTTTACTTGGGTCATACGAGATATTTTGAACGTAAATTTGTTCTAAAAGATTCTAGAATATCATGTGACCCCTTTCTTGTTTACGCAAAAAAAAAAACAGGTATATAAATTATGTTTTGGAGCGAACTATTTAGTAGAAGTTGGGCCGTTAGATTATTAAGTTTTATTGTTCTTAGTTATTTTAATTTACCTTGTATTGGAAATTATTTCAATTCGTTTGGATCAAGAGGATTTATTTTGTTATTTATCTGGAAAATAATTGTGCTCATTGAATTTCATTGCCAAGAACTGACTTCATCACGTGACATTATCTTCCATCTTGGATGCTTCACTATGATTCGAACTTGGAATTATTTGGACATTTTATTAACAGGACTTTTGCAATTTCACTAGTGGATTATATTCTGACATATTTTTGGATTAATTTTGGAATTGATTCTTAAAACCGTAAGTTTATTTTTCTTTTCTGGAAAATATTTGTGCTCAATAAATTGTTTATTAAGTTTTTACAAGCTTGTTATTTTAACTCTTTCTATGTTACTGTTTATTCGAGCCTAAGCACGTAACATAGAAATTGGGACCTCGTCCGAAATTGGGATCAACTGGACCTTGGCTAGAATTTTTTTTCAGAAAACGTTTGTTTTAAATTTGAATTCCCCTATTTTTTTAACTTTTTAAAAATCTTTAGTGAGATTGACAGGCTTTTATTAAAATGACATCTAAAGTAGAAATATTTCTTTCTAATCCTACTCAAGATCAATTAGATCTTTTCAAACAGGATGAGTTGATTCAACTTGCCAGAAAATATGATCTTTCTGAAGTCAAGGCTTCTTTAACAAAACAAGATATCAAGAAGATTCTCTTCCAATATTTGGTAGAAAAGAATGTTTTGGAAAAAAAGTGCTTTGATTTCGGTCAGTAAGTCTGCATCAGACTCTGACATTAAAATAAAGAAATTAGAATTAAAATTCAAGATGGAATTAGAGTTGAAGAAGCTGGAATTTCAAGAAAGGGAGAAAGAAAGACAATTACAATATGAAAAAGAGGAGAGAGAGTGAGAGACAGGAAAGGGAGAAAGAAAAACAATTACAATATGAAAAAGTGAGAGAGAGAAAGAGAGAGAGAGAGAGAGAGACAGGAAAGAGAGAAAGAAAAAGAATTACAATATGACAAAGAGGAGAAAGAAAGACAACTTGAATTACAAAAAGAGCAGATGCACATTCGGTTACAAGAAAAACAAACTGATAAAGACAGAGAGAAGGAAGAAAGGGAATATCAATGTAAAATGAAAGAAATAGAGCTGGCAAGTGAAAAACACCTTCATACTTCAAATCCAAATTTAAGTTTTGATTTAACAAGGAATATTAGATTAGTGCCCCCCCCCCCTTCGGAGAAAAAGAAGTAGACAAATACTTCATTTGTTTTGAAAAAGTTGCAGAAGATTTAAAGTGGCCAAGGGAGCATTGAACTCAGTTATTGCAATGTGTACTCACTGGTAAGGCTAGTGAGATTTACACTTCACTGTCTGTTCACCAAAGTGGTGATTATGATGTGGTTAAAGAATGCATTCTAAGGGATTATGAGTTAGTCCCTGAAGCTGATCAGCAAAAATTCAGAAATTACAGAAAAGAAGCTGGACAAACTCATCTCGAATTTGCTAGAGAAAAAGAGCAGTTGTTTGATAGATGGTACTTAGCCAAGAAAGTCGAACAAGATTATCAAAATCTCAAGCAAATTATATTAATTGAAGAGTTAAAAAAAACTGTGTTCATAGTGACGTGTCTTATCTTCTTGAGCATAGGATTGAAACCTTGGAGAATGCTGCTCGAGCTGCTGACGAATATTCTTTGACACATAAAGTTCCTTTTGTTAACAAGACTTCTACTCAACAGTCTTCTGGCAGAAAAGTATTTCAGCTTAATACCAGCCCTTTTAAAACTCAAACTAGCACAACTTTCAAAAATCAAACTTCAGAGAATCTTGATTCTAGATTCTTGTCTCTTCCGACGTGTACCTATTGCAAGAAAAAAGGACACGTTATTTCTGATTGCTACAAATTGAAAAATAGGCATTCGAATCAAGACAGACCTGTTCCAAATGCTCTTATTTCTAAGAGGTTGAGGTCACGGTCATGTATTGGAAGCAATACATTTGTTGGGTCTAATAAATCCCAGTCTGATTTTATTATGGAGAATTATGAACCATTCATATCGAAGGGTTCTATATCACTCTTGGGTGATTCAGCCGATCCCACCACTATTAAAATTTTAAGGGACACAGGAGCCTCTCAGAGTCTTTTATTGTCACGTACTTTGCCTTTTTCTCAGAAGTCTTCTTCTAATGAAAGTGTTCTTATTCAGGGAGTAGAGTGCGGCTTTGTTAATGTTCCTCTCCATTGTGTAAATTTGTCATCAGGCTTAGTGTCAGGACCAGTGACAGTCGGAGCAGTCTCGGTTTTACCCGTTGAGAGCATTCATTTATTGCTATGCATCGACTTAGCTGGAGACAAGGTTGTGGTTAATTCACTTGTAACTGACAAGCCTGATTTGGATCAGAAAGTTGATCCAATTGAAAATGATTTCCCTGATATAGTTCAAGCTTGTGCAGTAACCAGAGCTATGGCAAAGAAAGCTCTTGAGAATGATGTTAATGAAATCAGTATTCCTTTAGCTGACACGTGTATAGGTCAGGCTTTTGATGAGGTCACTTTCACTCCTTGTTTGGATCAATCAGAAGGTATTGATCATAGTGATTATCTTTTAACAACTCATTATCTTTATTCTAATCAGGGTAATAAACGACAGTTACTTGTCGTCGAACAGGAAAAAGATCCTGAGATCTCCTGTCTGTTTTAAAGGGCCATAAGTGAGACTGAAAGCACTGAAGTTCATGTCTGTTATTTCATTAAAAATGGAATTCTTATGAGAAAATGGAGACCTCCTGAGGTACCTGTTGGTGATGAGTGGTTGGTGAACTATCAAATAGTAGTTCCAAAATCTTACAGACATGAAATACTTAATCTGGCCCATTAAACTCCTTTGGCTGATCATTTTGGGATTAATAAAACTTATCACAAGATCTTGACTCACTTCTATTGGCCAAAAATCAAAAGTGATGATGCCAAATACTGTAAATCTTGTCATACTTGTCAAATGGTAGGAAAACCCAATCAGAAGATACATAAGGCTCATCTACAAACTATTCCTGCCTTTGACGAACCATTTAGTAGAATTATGGTAGACTGTGTAGGTCCCTTACCTAAAACCAAGTCAGGTAACCTATACCTGTTGACCATTATGTGTGCGTCAACAAGGCTTCCAGAGGCAATTCCGTTGAAGAATAATATCTAAAACAATAGTAGAAGCTTTGATAAAGCTTTTGTTTACTCAGTATGGCCTTCCCAAATCTGTTCAGTCTGATCAAGGTTCAAATTTCATGTCTGGAATTTTCCAACAAGTTATTTATGAATTGGGCATTCAGCAATTCAGATATTCTGCATATCACCCTGAGAACCAATGAGCATTAGAAAGATTCCATCAGACTTTGAAAAATATGATCCGATCATATTGTTTTGATACGAATAAAGATTGGGATGAAGGCATTCATTTACTGTTGTTTGCTGTTAGAGAATCAGTTCACGAATCTTTAGGCTTCAGTCCCTTTGAACTGGTTTTTGGACACACTGTGCGTGGACCATTGAAGTTATTGAAAGAGAAACTTCTCTCTAATGAAGATACTGAGATCAATCTTCTTGATTATGTTTCCGATTTTGGATACAAGTTGTCAAAGGCTTGTGAGGTCGCAAGAGCAAATAAATCTGTACTCTGCTCTATCTAAAATGAAATCAAGATATGATAAAAAAAATCGAAGGAAAGGAGTATTGAGCCTGGTGATAGAGTCCTGGCTCTCTTACCAATGCCACAAAAATCCTCTTCAGGCCAAATACTATGGTCCCTACACAGTTGACAGGAAAATGAATGACTTAAATTATATCATAAATACTCCAGGGAAGCGCAAACAAAAACAACTCTGCCATATAAACAAGCTAAAAGAGTATATTGAAAGAGATAGCCATGTTAAACATGTAATTAATTTAGTTGTACCTGTCCCACTCAGTGAAGGAATATCATCAGATTCCACTGATACTGAAATGACGAATCTTTGTAATTCAGAAATTATGAAAGACCTAGACCACAAACTTTCACACTTGCAAATGCAAGAAAGAAATGAACTGAAACAGTTATTATTTGAATATGAGCACTTATTTCAAGATGTTCCTACAAGAACAAACAAACTTTTTCATGACGTTGAAATTGTAAATTCCAAACTTGTCAAGGAACATCCATACAGGATGAATCCACTCAAACAGGAATACTTAAAAAAGGAAATTCAATATTTGCTGGAGAATGATTTTATCGCGCCCAGTAAAAGTGATTGGAGTTCACCATGCATACTTGTTCCAAAACCAGATAAAACTTTCCGTATGTGCACTGATTATAGGAAGGTGAACAGTGAGACAAAAACAGATTCATTCCCATTACCAAGAATTGAGGATTGTATTGATAAAATCGGGAATGCCAAGTATGTCACCAAATTTGACCTTCTGAAAGGATTTTGGCAGATTCCACTAACGGAAAGAGCAAAGGAAATCTCGGCATTTGTGACTCCAGATGGACTTTACCAATATAAAGTAATGCCATTCTGGATTAAAGGGTCACGAAGTACATTTCAACGTCTCATGAATATGATCACCTCTGGTCTAGAAAATTATGATGCCTATATAGATGACGTCATCATATACAACGACACCTGGATAGAACATTTAGCAACAATTCGAAAATTCTTTGACAGACTCACTGATGCATGTTTGACAGTTAATTTATCTAAAAGTGGGTTCTGCCGTGCTAGTGTGACTTTTTTAGGACATATTGTGGAACATGGACAAGTTTAACCAATAGATTACTAAAGTGGAGTTTGTTACTGCAGGAATATAATCTTGACATCCGGCACATCAAAGGAAAAGATAATTTAATAGCAGACGCTCTTTCCCGTATATAACAATATATTATATCATATACACTGCGTAATTCATAAGAGTTCTTTTAACCTCAAGGGTAAATTGGTTTGTGGTAAAAAGAACGTTTTATCATATAAAACTTTATTTTATCGGGGAAGGTGTTAAGCGTATTTGATTTGGGTCATTTATTTTTTCTTTTAATTGTTTGTTTTTCAGGTTAAAATTTGACATTTTAAGTTTAAGATTCATTCATTGGGAGATATTTTTTTTTAAAAGTGGGATGACATGTACTCTAAGAATAAACACCAGGCTTTGACCTCATTTCTGACCTGGCTTCAGAGTTGTAAACAAGCTTTTAAAATTATTGGTTGATTCCAAGGACATTATGGAGCTTTTTTTATAAACATCTTTCTATTTTTACTTGGGTCATACGGTGTACGAGATTTTTTGAACGTAAATTTGTTCTAAAAGATTATAGAAGATCATGTGACCCCTTTCTTGTTTACGCAAAAACAGGTATATAAATTATGTTTGGAGCGAACTATTTAGTAGAAGTTGGGCCGTTAGATTCTTAAGTTGTATTGTTCTGAGTTATTTTAATTTACCTTGTATTGGACATTATTTCAATTCGTTTGGATCAAGAGGATTTATTTTGTTATTTATCTGGAAAATAATTGTGCTCATTGAATTTCATTACCAAGAACTGACTTCATCACGTGACATCGTCTTCCATCTTGGATGCTTCACTAAGATTTGAACTTGGAATTATTTGGACATTTTATTAACAGGACTTTTGCAATTTCACTAGTGGATTATATTTTGACATATTTTTGGATTAATTTTGGAATTGATTCTTAAAACCGTAAGTTTATTTTTCTTTTCTGGAAAATATTTGTGCTCAATAAATTGTTTATTAAGTTTTTACAAGCTTGTTATTTTCACTCTTTCTATGTTACTGTTTATTCGAGCCTAAGCACGTAACATGTGGCAGGAAAAGACGATCACACAGGAATTCAAAGACGTGTCGACAATCCACCTTTATAAGCGCAAATGGAACCGCCAGGCATGTGACAACCACCAGGGTATATCCTTACTCTCAACTGCAGGAAAGATACTCGCCAGAATTATACAGAACCGCCTCACAAACAATTTGACCAGGGACTACTGCTAAAAATGCCAATGTGGATTCCAAAAATAACGTGGGGCCAACAACATGGCGCTTGCTGAGAGGCAGCTAAAAGAAAAAAGTCGAGAGCAAAACACTTGACAAAGGCTTCACAAATGCATTTGATACTGTCAGCAGAGAAGGCTTCTGGAAGGTAATGGCCAAATACGTATGCCCAAGAAAAGGTATACCCATGGTGCAGTATTTCCATGATGGCATGCAGTCACTAGTCCAGGACAATAGAGAGACATCTGAGCCATTCCCAGTAACCAATGGAGTCAAGCAAGACTGTGTTTGCGCACCCACACTGTTCAGTCCATTGTTCTCCGCCATGATGACTATGCGTACAGAGACGGAGAGGTTGGAGTCGCCATCAGATACAGTACAGATCGAAATCTCAGGAGGCTTCACGCGAAAACCAAGGTTATGACAGACATCATCAGGGATTTCTTATTTGCTGATGAGTGCGCGCTCAATGCTGGCTCCAAAATCGACCTGCAATGAACCATTGACAGGTTCTCTAGCACCTGCACAAGCTTTGGACTCACCATCAGTACCAAGAAGACTTAAGACCTGCACCAGCAGGCCCCTCGAAAACCCTTTACTGAGCCCAACGTCACTGTCAATGGCCAACAACACAACGTAGTGAACCTTTTCACCTTCCTTGGCAGCACGCTGTCACAGAGCGTAACTATTGACGACGAGGTGAACCTCAGAGACAACGCAACTTTCGGCAGATTGTATGCCAGCGTCTGGAATAGAAGAGGCATCAGCATCCAGACCAAACTAACACCACGCCATGAAGATGAACCACGTTCACACCACAAGTCTCAGGAAAATCCTCAAAGTGGCAGGACAAGGTTCCAGACACTGCACCGAAGTACTCGCCAGACAGTGTATCAAAATCTGCAGATTTTCAATATCTGAATGTTACATCTTGTGATTCTACCAGTGCCATAGAGAAACACAAAAACAGACTACATCATACGTCATCGTTTTCCATCTTGTATTTTCAAACACGACTTGAACTTGAATCTGTCAGAACATTTTATTACTAGGACTTTTGTAATTTAATTCGTGGAATTATTCTTGGATTACTTTTGGATTTGCCTCTTAAAATTTTAAGTTCTTTTACCAGTTTTACAATCTTTTTCCAGAGAAATAAATTATTTGTTACATTTTATCAAGTTTGTTGTTTTCATCCTTTCTTTGTTACTGTTTTTAGGGCCTAAACTCATAACACATGAAATAAAAAAGCTGATAATTCTGATAGTTTGTTTGTGAATATATCAGACACCACATCAATATCGCTTGGTGTTAGCAATATATCTGTCCAGTTAGTTTTTACTATCAAAAGAGTTCAATTTATTAAAATCAGCTTTGTTTTAAATCCAAACACATCGCATGTAGGCTACTTGAAGGTACACGCTAACGCTGAATGCTGTATTAGGAGTATCAATATCATTACATTTTTTATCAATTTTAAAGATGTCTGTGTGAATTATACTTATACCAACACTTACAAATATGGGATCAAGCAATGTTTTTGTAGTAGAAATAACTCTTGTTGGATTTGTTATTACATTTCGTAGACTACATTTTGCCACTAAATGAACTAAATTTGCAGAAGTAGAAGATACAAATAAATCATTGTTATAGTATCCAATAATAACAATCTGTTTATAATTATCACTGATGATATCAATTGATTCTTCAAAAACATTCCCATAAATTGATTGGAGACCAGTTTGATCGGTACCCTCTATCTATTGCTAATTAATGGGAGGGTAAGGTAATCTCAATCCACATTTCTTCAATGTCCCAAAAGTAAAAGTTGAACTCGTTCAGATGTTTGCAAATTAGCTTGTCAGAAACGTATACCATGACGCCGCCACCGTGACTATTTCTATTGTTTCTGAACGTTTCTTACAAACCATCGAGTTTTAAGCAATCAATGTGGATGCTAGAAGTTAAATGGGTTTCACTATGTGAGGATGCAAATTTATGTCGCTCTATGAAGAGCACAGTAATGTGGGCCAGGGGACAATTAATTAGATTTATGGGGATATATGCTTGTTTAATTTGTGCTATACTGCAATGATTTATAATGTCTGGTCGGGAGAAGAAGTGATTTTTAGTTAAGTCTTTGTTTATTTAACCGTTTCAGACAAGGCTAGCAGGAAACGTTACGTTTGATGTTATATCGAAACTGTCAGAATTGATATTCTCCAGAAAGTCAGGCTGACCGCATTTTTTTGGTGCCTAGTTTAAAACATGCGTCAGATATATTTAATCCTGATTTGTCATGCTAAATAATGGTCGTTTTACCCACAAGAAATTCTTTAGTCTTAAATAATTCCCATCGAAACATTATCAGTCTACATTTTTTGCCAAAGAGAAAGTATAGAAGTGTCTGAGAGTAAATTAAGAAGAAATTGACTCGTAGTATATTTGTCAAACGGGACTGGATGTCTGGAAAGTCGAGGGACATAATTCGGGGCAGAAGCGAACAACGCTTGAAAGCACAAGGTATCTGCGTCAATCTTATGTAATTTGTTGATACCAATATAACGATTTCTTTGAATTTATTTTATTATATAAGCATGAATTATACAAGTATCTACGCATCTATCTTGTTTACGTATATACCTACCCACACAAAGTTTGAAGTTTGAAAGAGAGGTGAGACAGCAGAGAGGTGGGAGAAGGAGAAAGAAGAAATGGCGAAAGACAGACAGGAACAATCACAGTGAAGTTGGAGTGAGCTGGAATTAAACAGGTTTTAAATTTGTACGAGACAATGCCTTCGATTATTCACTCGATTCTGGCATGAACTATTTCTCTCGCTCGTGTCATTCTGTTATATATATATATCTGCTCAGGTCTCTATTTATTCTACCTATAAGTTTCACACTTATGTTTATATCTACTCGATCCGGGCAATAACACCTAGGGCGATCAACCTCTAGATAACGAACACTTCTGACGATGATATAAATACAAAGTTTAATAATGAATGACTGGAATAAGCAATTAATTATGAATATGTGTTTGTATCTGCAATCCACATATTGGATTAGTTAACATTAGAATGCACAAATGTAATAATGAAATATCAAATAAATTACTTTACAAAATGATTCATAGTGATTAGATGAAAAGATGGATACAATTACTCAGCTAGTCAAAAATCTGGTCTTTTACTTACGTAGTAAAATGAATTCACTCAGATAGTGAAATTATGCAAACAAAAGAAAGGGACAGATAGACAGAAAGACAGATTTCTTAAAAATGTAGATTTATATTACTATTATAAATCCCTTGCTAAGTCGCAAACAAGAATAGAAATATGTGCAATATACTGCGTAAACCAAAGCTACATAGCAAACATACAACAATAGATATGATAGTACAATAGTTATATCTTATATACAAGAAATTAATAAACGTACATACCTATACAGCTGAAGATGTTCAAGTCCTTATAGTAGACCTGCTCACTGACTAGGATATCCGTAATGTAAAGCTCATTACATACGTTGATGTACTTTTACACAGATATCGTCTGTGTACTGGAAGCATTCAGTTCTTCCCATCAAAAGCACTTCGCTCGTGCGGCATAGGATGGACCGAAATCACTTTTTTTTTTAAATATAACACAATATACATTAATCACCCTCGGGTATCGTTGTTCACCAAAAATGAAACTCGAATATATTTATTTAACACTCAGCCAACTTAGGGGATGTTGCAGTTTGCCTCAGTAGCTGATGAAACTGCATCACGCATGATAACTATTATTACTGGTTTCAGGGCCTCCGCGATAGATGGAATAATAGTACTCAAGGCGTGCATAGTGTTCATTGTCTCCAAGATAGCTTTAGTTAAATGCAGAGTGTAGGTTTCACATGTTCCCTCCGCAGTAAGGGTGAATTGCTCCATTGTAGATACTTTATTTGTAGAATCCATATTTGATAAACCACTGGCAGCTTACACTGCCAATGCGAATTTTCTATTACGCTTAGAATGAAGAAAGCGGTTAAGGGAGTCCGTGCCGCATGTACTTAATGGTCGCCTACGATCTATATGAAATTTAATGACGAGCGCGGAGCATGAAATAAATAAACAACTCAAAAGATAGCATGCCCAGTCAATATTGTTTAGAAACTTTCACGTTCCTTACAGACTCGTTTCAGACAAAAAAGATACGCATTCAATATGAACAATCTGAAAGCTGAATCACATCAAACCCGGTTGTATTTTCTCAGCGGTTTTCACACCTGTTTGCGCGCTGCCGCCATTTTGCTTTTAAAGAGTTTGCTAAGATTTATTAGCAGTGCAAGACTGGCTTTTTAAAACAAAATTTAGTATTTCTTTCCTTGATAACCACATTAGGTTTTTTATTTTCAGTTTTCTTTTTGAAACTGTCTAGACACAACATCAGAAAGAGTGCAATAAATTAGTAAACTATTTAATTGGTATAAATATAATTGATTCCTTGTTTACTTCACAATAAATATTATATTTAACATCTCGAACTCGTCCTTTGTTATTCGGACATCCAAATAGCGAATCTTGTCAGAGTCGAGATGTTTCACGCGAACATCTATCATAATCCTTGTTTACTACATAATATTATTCACTTTGTCTTCTTCCTTGTCGTCTACAGTATCTTTCTCTGTCAAAGATTGTGTATCAATCTTTGGAATCGGTTATTATTCACTATATTGGTATTGGTAGTACTATTTAATCCAAGTATTTGTCTCTCTAAAGTGCTGTCGTATGAAGTAAACAATGCATTTTCGAGATCGTATTTGTCAGTAATAGAACGTTATCAACACCAACACCTTAGTCTCGTCTTACATTAGATGCTGGTGTATAGTAGCGAAATTTTGTCCAAACGGAGCGTAGTTTTATTTTGACCTTAACTAAACTGAACTATCGATTAATAATTGCATCTAGTTGGAGATCATTCACATATCGATATACCCCTATTTAGTTATGTACACGGATAATGTAACCGTATTTCTTTCACTTACTTTGGAGTTTTTATGGGATGTATATTCTACATGATGGCACAGCGATTCCGAGATAGTGTCAGACATTGCCCTCTTTACACGGAGCTTACTGCTTTCATCAATGAAGGCACGAGCTTATGTAACAATATTGCTAAATTATATTCCTAATTGTGTTCTTGCGTCGTAAATTTCGCATGAATTTACTATTTCGGTATTTCCTTGTAGAGATACCTTTCGGTAAATTATATTCTATTATGTATAAAAAGTGTATTGGTCAGTTTACTGTCAAAACCATTTTTATATTGAAGTAGAGAGTTAAATGCAATATATATTCAAACGGATGTTTGCGATCGTGATAAATGGGTATGTTCGATAACTGTTGTTACCGCCCGTAAATATAGGCTCCCTTGAGAGCTTTTCGTTGCGTTGAAATCAGAAGCCGTGTTAATGAAGTTAGTTATTAGTTTATTAATACAGCATTCAAGATTATTATATAGAGTACGCTAGCAAGCTTAGGTTATTTTTAGCTGACACGTGATTCGCAACTGAGCCACATAGTTCATACAATAACATAGTTGGCAGCGAGGTTTCATATTTGGCATAAAGGCAACATGGATTAGAACAGAGTCACACATATGGCAACATATGAACATACTCAGCAGCAAAGCAACACGGCTGGCAACATAGCAATTTGGTTGGCCACATAATGGAGGGATGAGCAGACACAGGATAATTTAATTCAAAGGATGTGAAATATTTAAACTGTATCTTGCATCTTGAACTGTTAGTTCGGAACTTTTACAATGCACATGGTCGCATGAACCACAGGCACCTTTTTGGCAAAGGCATATTCACATTATGGTGAATTATTTAGATTTCAAAATAATGAGAAATTAGCTTATCTTGTGGAAATACTTAGCGCAATTACTTTTATATAGTAAATCAAAGTTACGTGAAGATGCAAACTATATCGGAAATCAACGTTACGTGAAGCTGCTGTGTTCAGACTATATCGCAAATCAACGTTACGTGAAGCTGCTGTGTTCAGACTATATCGCAAATCAATGTTACGTGAAGCTGCTGTGTTCAGACTATATCGCAAATCAATGTTACGTGAAGATGCAAGGTTCAAACTATATCGCAAATCAAAGTTACGTGCAGTTGCAATGTTCAAACACTTTATTAACAGTGTGCTAAGCGCACTGGAATTTACTTGGTGTAGAAAATTGCGAGTGCGGGATGGCAACCACTGAGCCACATAAGCTCCCCGATTACTTTTGTAGTGATTCTTTGTAACAGATATTTTTTGTATTATGTATCGATATTGTACAATGCAAAAATGTTAGCAATGAAAACTTGTCTTTATGTTATCTACAAGCCAGCAAAACAAACGTGTTAACAGATATACCTTGATTTTCAACAGTTTCGTCATTCTTTACAATGTATACATGATTTCAGATTTATCATATAGTTGTGATTCATATTGAATCTAAAACATGTAATGTGTGTATTTGTAACGATGTGCTGGTTTAAATCGAACCTTCTATTCCATAAATGTTGCTGCTCGTTAACGATTGTTGGTGGAATTGTAAAGTTTAATGATTGTTGACGGACTTTGAAAAAAGTTTAACCATTTTTGATGAACGTTGTAAAGTTTAATCATTATTGATGGACTTCAGTTTGGCAGTTTATAGTGATGTCTAGCGCTAAGGCATCATTCCGCAGTTACGTAGTATGATGTCCCACCCAGTTACATTATCCGACACCAGTCCTAACACTAACTTCTTAATGCTGAGCGCCTTGCGAGGCAGATGTTATTAACATTTTTAAAGTCTTTGGCATGACTAGGACTAAGTTCGAACCTGCGACCTCACGCATCGAGGCGAATGCTCTGACGTCTTCGCCACCGGAGCGTTAGTTATTTGAAAAGAAGTAAGAGTAGATATGATAAGTAAAAGTTTGGAAACATTTCCCCAAAGCCATGTTGTTATAAAGACAGTAATTTCACGCTGTTAGACGCATCTGTCTTGGTCCTCAATGTGCTTAATATGAACGTTTGTTCACAAATGAAGCGAAATCGAAGTTATCATCAAACTCATGTATGCTAATAGCCAATAATGATTCAGCACTAATCGTTAACTTTAATAATGATTTTAATTTTATTTAGTTTATTTCAACTTTAAATAGGTGATCTTAATTACGATATGTATGACTCTCTTTAAAACTTACAGCCAAAAGATGACCATATTGATATTCTTACTTTATATTTATTGTGTCTGTGCACTTGGCGTTTTTATTTCCTAGCAGAATTACCGTAAGAAGTAGTTTCGTTGTATTTGTTGTTGCGTTTTCAATTTCTTTTTGTTTTGTTTTTTATTTTGTTTCTACAAAGTAGTACAGACGTAGCCTCGAGTTTGTGCCGGCGCGCGCGCAGTTGCAAGGCATGTGATCTCGTGTTTTCACTTAATTGTATGTAGTAGTAATCTAGGTAGCCTCGTTTGTTTTTTCTTTGTTCTTTCATTTCCCATTGTTTGTTTGATTGTATGTAGTAGTATTACGGTGAGATGGTTAGTGTTTTCTTTGATGCAGAGGTTATGCATCTTGTCCGTGCCTACCTGAAAAAATTTGTACAATGTTAAAAAATGGTTCCATTTTTTAACCGATATTAGCGTTGCAATTTTTGTAAAGCAAATTTACAATCAACTTAGGATTTAAAATATTTTACAAAAATATTTTAAAATATTTATAAAATGCACACTTATCTGCAAAAGTAGTTATATGCCTTAACCCAGTTGTTTTATTTAAACACGCCAATATCACTCAGTTATTCAAATGCATTTCTCCTGCTCGATTTCATGTCAAACTGTATTCATAAAAGCCATTAATTGTAATCATGGATTAGTTCTTTGGTATAGAAAATATTGTTCTTTAAAAACACAATCAGACCTAAAATTCTGCGAATTGTTCAAAGTCGAAATTCATTTATAACGTTTTCCAACGGAAAAGCCCCATTTTATTTTTTGCATCGTTAAGCTAATAGCTGCAGAGAAAAGATTTGTAGTTATTGTGCAATGTACCTAATATGAATTATGAGGCGAAAAGAAAGGTTCGTTTGTTATCTCTGCAAATTTAGGCGAAAACGGCGCCTGTGTTGAGTTATTGATGTTCCTCTAGAAAAGTGATATAACAGGTCTGAATCATACAAATCGTTTCTATGTAGAAGCAATAAAGCGAGTCCCTCATGTGTTAATAATAAACAGTAATACAATTAAATTTGACAAATTTTTTTACATTCTCAAACATTTTTCCAACGTTCATAATTTTAGAAAATCCATATTCCCCATATTTCCCGATTCCAAGTTTATTTTGTTCCTAAACGAACCATGAAATTGTGGACAATGGATTGTGCAACGCAACGAGACTTGACCAATAAAACTAAATTACCAAAGTGTGGGAAGTAACCATGACAATACGTTTAAATGACTCATGCCTATCATTGTCGCGAAAATAGATTAAACTTTCATAATTCGTTTTGTCTTACATGGCTACCCGTCGAGGAATTGATTATCACAAACGCCCGGTTTTTGAACACACTAATCTGGAGATGGATTACGGTCAACATTACCATGTGACATCCTGACATCAAGGACCCCTGTAACAGTGAATCCAGGCTTGTGACTTGAATCCAAATATATAAGGCTTGTGACAATAAATCCCTATAATCATGCTTATAATTTCTTTGCATAATTGTTTCTTTGTCTTAATTAACATAGTTTTCCTAATTTTAAAAAAATGTCATGCACTTGATTTGTTATTCACAGCCATATGCTGAAATGCAAAGAAATCAAATTTTTTCGAAGCTTTTTTTAGAAAGGATTACAAACTACTTGTAAATTTGTTATACAAAATGGTTGACATACTTGATAAGCATTCCCAAGGAAAAAGACATTTACAATTAGAAAATAGAAACATACAAATACACGTTAGCAAAACTCAATATATTAGACTGAGCGATATAAATACTAATATTTCATTGTTTTTTTTATTTTTTAAAAGTCGAATTGATTCTCGAAAATATCTCAGATTCAGGTTTGGGCATTCTTGCAACAAATATACGCGCTGTGAAATAAACCCTGACGAAGAATGTGAACAACGCATGTGATAAACTTCTATCTAATGTCCTCAGACGTTAGGAACCTAATTGGTGGTCAGCGGTTGTGTCTAGTGCTTTTTATTCTCAGGTAATACAATGTTTGATTATATAAACCTTTTGAGAAATAATAGACAGTAACCTAATGAGACGGGCAGACAAACAGAAACATAAAACGAAACCGTAATATTGTCTAAAATAAATAGACTAATTAAAGCGAACTAGTTTACAGTCAAAAATTAAGAGAAGGACAATATAAGGATAAGAGAATGAAAAAGGTGTTTCTAATTGTCTCCCCCCATCCACCTCATAAAAGAGGGGTGATATTTTCGTCTTAATCTTTGGCTATATGTAGGCTCTCGTTCATCATCTCATATCAATTACGATATAATATTTAGCAAGGAATCGATTGGAAAAGGACTTTTTTGAGACCACGCTGTGTAAACTGTGCGATATGAACAAAATATAGTTATTCGTACCCTTTTCCTTCATACCAGTAAACATATTTGTACCAAGTATTATATGACCTAATTGGTGGTAAAGCTATAGTTCAAATCAAATGTTTTAATTAGTAAAGTTCACATTGTGTGACTAATAAAGAAAATATTAAAGGAATAAATATGCCGCTTTTAGATTAACTAAGTCTCTCCTAATGCCAAAATTACGAACATTGATAATCACTCCATCTATCTTTGCGTCCGTTTGTCCGTCCCTGTCTTGCTAAACCACTTGATAGAAATTAATGAAGCATGGTAGTGATTGTGTTTTTAATGTAAACATTTCCCTCCTTTGAGAGAGAGTCCCTAGGACGTAGGGGGACATAGACCATATATACGACCTGGTATGGTAATAAATAATACATATTTGGTGTGTCGTGTTACGAATCTATGGTATTAAACTAAGTTAAAGAAAAAAAGCGTAAACATAACAGAGTTTTGTAAATATAATTGATTTCATTAGAATAAAAAGTGAAAATTTAAAAGAACTTATAGCATTGTGAAATAAATCCAAAATAGTCCTGAAAGTTCTTTCACATGTCCAAATGATGATAGCTGCAAATGAATTGTGACAATAGCATCGTATGTGCTAATGTGTCGACAGTCTTGAAGTATCGTAATAATATATTCCAAAACGTTTTTGAATGATTTGTATTTTTGGGCATTGGCCGTCACCAAAAAATGTCTTTGCCCATTGATAAAAAGGGAAGCGCGAAATATATATGGCAAAATATTGATTTATTGAAACTCAATAAAATCAAACAACCCGATAACATGTGCCCGTCCTGAATAAATTTATCCAAAGCGCTGTCTTGTCCCTTGGTCACTGAAAATTGTCGATGTTGTACTGTACTGAACTTGCTCTCCTGATACACAAAAGAAGTAGATTATATTCAGTGTAATTGGTTCCATTCACTTAATATTAGGGACATACTGTTAGGAAAGAGCAACGAAATAGGCTCATTAGGAAAGATTATTATGTCGCTGTCTGTATACTTTTCAAAATCCGACATGGCTTCACATAACTTTCTGTATTTCTTCATAAATAATGATGCAATGTTTGGCTAGGTTAAATGAATCCTGTATTTCTAATTAGTGACGCCTCCTAATCACGTATAATAATGTTATAACCCTGATAAATCTCAAAGGCGGTTAGTGGTGGGGGAGCGTTTCCTAGCTAATGTTTTCATTACAATCAGATGGTTAAATTTAGGCCCTTGACACACGTGTAATAAGTGAGCTTCACATGGCTTTGCCCTCTGGACCCCCAACGTGTGGTCCGTTTCACAAAACCACAGACCCCTGGCCTCCTTGTTTAAACCCACCGCCAAAACGTTGCTTCCGGATCCGCCTCTGAAACGTTTCAATCATCTTTATTTGTCCATTGCCTCAAACTGGGTACTTAACAATTAAATTAATAGCCTGTACTTACAATTACGATCTTTAGCTGTGACCAACCCAATACTTAAAATTGGGTATTTCTATTAAATTTATTGCAATTTACCAACTCTGATTTATCAAAGAAATAAAGATTTCAAGCCAGGCTAAATTTTCTGTGTTACAATGTCTTCTTCGAGTTATAGGTCACTCGGATACGAGATTAAAACCATACTGTAATTAATCTTTGGTGCAACTGATAAATCTGTACCATTTTCCTGATTCGTAACAGATATCGAAAAACTTGCAATGTTTAGGACGAAGAATCGAGTCCGGCTACTAGGTGACTGAATATTGCGGTACTTGATTTGTTATCAAAATTGAAAGGGGCCATGATAGCAACTTAATATTGATTACAAAGCGAATACATTTCCAAAGTTAACACTAACCCTTTTCCTAAACAACCGCATGTAGACAGTTACTAGGAGATAAACACTTGAAAAGAAGCAACTACTTTCTCACTGTGGCTTCTGCCCATAGACAAAGTGTATGTCGAATGAAAATTGCCCACGATCGATACCTATTTGTTTGTTTTCTTTGGTAACGCCTCTTAAGCATGGGATGAACGCCGTGAAAGCGTATAACACATTAATTTCAAAGTAACAACAGAACAGTTTCATGTATTTACCGAGTTTTTGTCATATGTATTTATTACCAAATGTTTTAATAAAAAAATGACTTTCCTTTTTTGGCATGGTATTATTTCCGGAATGAATTCCAACACGTTTTGTGTTGTGACATCAATGTTAAGAACGCCAAAAGGAATATTTTTATTATGTGGTTTGCTTGTCGGGTGAAAATTGTAACAAGTGGAAGAATTGGGAAGATAAATAATTAAATGCCTTTAACTTGGTAATCTGTTTTCAACCTTAAAGCAAGGCAACACTGGATACAAAATATAAAACTAAATTTCAGAAAAAGGACATTATTTCTGCATTAGCTCTAATTCTGTATCTGATACTATCTGATCATTTGTAAATGTGCGTTACTTTTACGTTACGGTGTTTTGTTAGGATCATTATCAAATATTAAAGCTAAAATTACATAACAAAATTATATATCTTTCACTGCATGCACAAAACATTCACATTGTCAGAAATACAATAGTGATAATGTGTCAGCTACCGTATTGGCAAAACGATATATATATATATATATATATATATATAGAGAGAGAGAGAGAGAGAGAGAGAGAGAGAGAGAGAGAGAGAGAGAGAGAGAGAGAGAGAGAGAGAGAGAGAGAGAGAGAGAGAGAGACCAAGTGCAAGGTTTTAAGTAATTCCCTTTGCGAAATTAGCCTTTTTAAGTTTTGAGGTTGAGCCCGAATTTTGGCTCAGGGAAAATGATACGTATTTCTCATTTGATTCTCATAGTGACGTGTGTCTCAAAGTTGAGAACACGAAAAGCGAGAGATTCAGCTGCATAGTAAGATCTAGTCTCAGTAAAGTACAAGGTTAATCTCAACTGCATACAATATGTTCGTTGATGAAAGTTTGTAATTATTTGGCACCTATCACCAACAGCGATTTGCAAAAGACCGGAAGAGGCCATGTGATGCAGATATGCCGCAATCTGAGTTCAATCATTCACTCTAGTAGATGATGAAATTTGTTTAATTGGTCTAATAATACGGCTAATATAATTTCGCCCGTGAGCGTGTGTATGTGTGCAATTTGGATTTTAACGTAACCTTAAATATTTTAGTCATATCATTACGATGTCTGCAATGTGGCAGTTTATAACGATGTTTAGCATTAGGGCATCATGCTGCAGACACTTAGCATCATATCCCACCCAATCACATTATCCTGACACTAGGCCGACCAGTCCTAACACTAACCTCTTAATACTCAGCACCATTTGAGACAGCTGCTAGTAACAATTTTATACGTCTTTGGTATGACTCGGTCGGAGCGCGAACTCACGACCTCCTGCATCCGAGGCAAACGCTCTACCACTTAGGCCACTGTAGCGGTCCATAAATTGTGCAAGTCTATTTCTAAGAGAAAGTAAATCATTCAAATATTTTGTTCAATTTCGTTTTATGTATGTAACTTCTTCTATTCTATATCTCTGCTCCGGTCTCGGTTATTCCATCCATTAATTTCATATTTTCTTTAAATTGTTTACTCCTAGTTAACGATCACGAAAACCCATACAGAATGGGGATCACACATCATTCCCACGTACTAACATTAATAATTTGAAGTAAAATTATGTGTGGAGAGAAGAAAAGTGTCTTATAGGAGAAAGATTTCCAAATGAGACTCAAACCTGGATATATGCTCGGTGCTCGCTAATCCCATATCCCTAGACTATACAAACATCCCCGAACGATATTATTATTGGCGCGTAGCAGACACACATGCATGGTGACCCACAAATACATATATAGATATAGATAGTGTTTGTTGTAATTCCATCATAAATATAAGGTCGATTTAAACTTGTAGACTGCCGTGAAAGAAATGAAACAAAATTAAAATCTACAAAGAAACTGATCGTTTTAGTTACAGCATTTTGTGTCTTTACTTCGTCTCGTATAGGTAAACACAGTAAATTTACATACTTTGTAAATCGTAGGCTGAAATTTGTATTCCTGTGATGCAAACGATTTTCTTTTAAACTAGTGTATGTATATTTTATACTAATTGTTTTTTCCCCACAAAGTTTGCCTGATGATAAGTAAATGTCAATCTACACACATAACAAAGTCAAATAATTCCCATGTATACAAAACGTTCCCCACATAGAACTCAGACGATGATGGTGAATATTTCCAAGACAGAAGAATTAATGTTTTGACCCAAAGGTAGTGCTCGTAACTGCTACACCGCCTCTTTCGAGACACGAAAGTAGCTCTCGGAATTGGTACACTTTCTCTTTCGACCCAAACCTGGGTTGTACGAAGATAGTGAATAGAAAGGTAACCAGATATATTTTGCCAAGTCAAGACTGATGGAGAATTGGCTGTCTGTCATTACTGAGCTGATGTAATCGTTTCCTCTTGTACACAACACTGGGTGTCCTGTGCAAAGAAGTGCAAAATGTGTCAAAAGACTTCTGTAATTGTGAAAAATGATATTCTTTGTGCTAAAGATCAATACTATTCAATACAAGGAATATGTTGACTTCATCGATAAAGTAAATTGAAAGTTACAGGCGAAGAGAGAGAGAGGAAGTGTGTGTGTGTGTGTGTGTGTGTGTGTGTGTATGTATGTGTGTGTGTGTGTGTGTGTGTGTGTGTGAGAGAGAGAGAGAGAGAGAGAGAGAGAGAGATCAATTGGAATGCACAGAGGATCTCAATCAAACTTAGTCATGTGTTTAATTAATTGAGGAGACAGGGATTACTCATTTGTTTATCATTATTTTATTACCACGTTGCTAATGAACAGTGATATTTACCATGGTCTCAAAGAAGTATATGGCAATAAAATGGGTCACATATAATGGTACTATGGTCTCTGAGAAGTTTAGAGCGACAACATAGGTCACGGATAAAGTGCGATTTTGCCTATTACAGGAAAGGAGATCACTGGATGGATTGCCAGAATTTAGTTAAATATCATGGTCATATAAACGATAAGACAGTTAAGTTAGTTGTTATGAATGAATACAGCTTAATGAAAGAAGCAGTTTTGCGTGCTCATGTCGACATCACATTCGCAACAAATACCTTTAATACATTATCCATACTCAGTTGGCACGTGCTCAGCAGCGAAAGACAGCGTAAAATGTAAACACACACGCACGTTTCACACTAATAAAGAAGACGCACGGAAAAATCGTTTTTAGCCATCCCCTACCGTTATATTGTCTTGGTCAGATATAAATTATTGTTTTCCTCTATCGATCTTAACTGAAATAAGTGCAGCCATCGTTCAGTGAAAGCAAGCTTGCATGGTTTTTGTGTATCCATAACTATGGTTATTCATGCATAGCTGGGATTGTTCATGCATTCATTTTATTTTTACTTCTGAAAAGAATACACGCGAATGAATTCAGACGAAACATGAATACGTAATATTAAAATTTGCATAGGCGCATTTCAAAGGTTCATACGGCCTTCAACAATTGGGAGAAACAAGCTTATGAAGTGTTACGTGCTTAGGCTCGAATAAGCAGCAACACAGAAAGAAGTGAAAATAACAAGCTTGTAAAAATTTAACAAACAATTTATTAAGTACAAATATTTTCATAAAAGAAAATAAATAAACTTACGGTTTTAGAGAATCAAGTCCAAAAATTAATCCAAAAGAATATTCACAATATAATCCACTAGTGAAATTGCAAGAATCCTGATAAATAAATGTCCTAATAGTTCCCGGTTCGAATCTTGACAATGTAATCCAATATGGACGACGATGGCACGTGATGAAGTCAGTTTTAGTTTTATATTAATAATCAAAATGACAATTTATGAGCACATATTCTTTTCCAGATAAATAATAAAATAATTCCTCTTGTTCCAAACGAATCGACACAATTTCCAGTACACGGTAATTAAAAATAACTCAAAAGGAAGACACAACTTAATATTATAAAAGCCCAACTTCTATTGAACTGTTCTCTCCCAAACAATAATTGAAATACCTGTTTTTACGTAAACAGGAAAGGGGTCACGACCTTCCAGAATCTCTCAGAACAATCTCACGTTCAAGAAATCACGTAACCAGCACGACCCAGAAAGATGTCCTTGGAATCAACCAATCATGTTTAAAATAAAGCTCTAATGTCCTTGGAATCAACCAATCATTTTAGAAGCTTGTTTACACTCTGAAGCAAGGTCAGAAAATGAGGTTAACACCTGGTGTTTACTATGTAAAAGTACAGGTCAACCGCCCCCCTTCAATGAACGAATCTTAAAACTTAAAATGCCAAATTTTAATCTAACAAACAGACAGTAAAAATTAATATAAATGACTTATATCAAATATACGTAACATAAGCCATTGCGATTTGAACCAGCTACCTTTACCGGACTTTGAACTTTTTATTTCATTTTGGATATGTCTCATCATCAAACAATTTTATATAACATGTAGTATATAATATATGGTATATAATATGTCAAATATAAAATGTAGCATATAACATGTAGTATATAATATATGGTATATAATATGTCAAATATAAAATGTAACATATAACATTTAGTATATAATATATGGTATATAATATGTCAAATATAAAATGTAGCATATAACATGTAGTATATAATATATGGGATATAATATGTCAAATATAAAATGTAGCATATAACATGTAGTATATAATATATGGTATATAATATGTCAAATATAAAATGTAACATATAACATGTAGTATATAATATATGGTATATAATATGTCATATATAAAATGTAACATATAACATGTAGTATATAATATATGGTATATAATATGTCAAATATAAAATGTAACATATAACATGTAGTATATAATATATGGTATATAATATGTCAAATATAAAATGTAGCATATAACATGTAGTATATAATATATGGTACATAATATGTACCATATAATATGCACTATGTAATATGAAGTTGCTTTTAAAATAAAAGAATGAAGACTTATCAAGCGTCATGACCGTTTTCTTCAAAATCTCATAGTGTCTAACTTCCATCAGGCCAACATAACAATTATGTTATTACTACTCCCCATGGAATGGTCGTAATGACATGGGGTTTTCTTCAAGAATCGTTTTAAGTTATTAGAGTAGGTCAACATGAAAGTGATTCTTATTTTACTTTCATCATGGGTATCTAGAAAATCTTATTATCTCTATTTAATTAGAGACAGTTGCATTGGAATTCATTTGTCAATAAAACAATATTTTCAATATGTATTTGATCCTAAACGAAAATTATTCTTATCATACGATCAATATGAATTCCACACTGGCCTTTTAAAATGTTTTATTTGCTACGCTACTATTCATGAGTGGATGATAATATCGACAAGAAGTTTTAATTTTTTAAATTTTTCTTTTAGCTTTTTAGTTTTATTCTGCCGAGTAAATGGTTCGGTATATGCTCTGCAGTGGCTTGTGCACATCAAATGTTTTTTCAAATAGGAAAATATATTTTAATCAAATTTAGTATTACAGTATTACTTCTAGATATTTTAATGCGATTGATAACCAGCCCTAAGTAACATTGTTGAGTTTAAAGGAAACTTCACAAGTATAGGACAGTGTCAAGTGTAAATAGAAATGGATTTTCATTAAAAAAAATTTACACATAAATATATTTTGTAATCAGTTTATGAATTATTGAAAATGTAGAATTATATAGTTCCATTACAATATAGACGGGTGGATGTCCTAATCATAGGGGCCAATGATTTCTTCTGATAGGAGAGTCAAACAATAGCAGATAAGATTTGTTTGTTTGTTGTTCAATTAGGATTTTTAACGTAGCTTTAACATTTTTCAGTCATATCGCTGTGATAACTGAAGTGAGACAGTTTATAGTGATGTCTAGCACTGGTGCATCATGCCGCAGACATGTAGTATGATGTCCCACCCAGTCACATTATCTTGACACCAGACCGACCAGTCCTACCACTAATGTCTTACTGCTGAGCGCCAAGCGAGGCAGTTATTAGTACCATGTTTGTAAGTCTTTGGTATGATACGGCCGGTGATCGAACCCACGACCTCCCGCTTCCGCGGCGGACGCTTTAACCACAAGGCCACCCGAGCAGTTATAAGATAAAAGATGTTACTCAGAATATATAAGGCAAAAGTTTGTTTTTGTAGATTTATTATTATTATTATTATTATTATTATTATTATTAGTAGTAGTAGTAGTAGTAGTAGTAGTAGTAGTAGTAGTAGTAGTAGTAGTATCAATTTTATTATTATTAGCAGCAGTAGTAGTAACAGTAGTGGTGGTGGTGTAAAAAGTATAGAACTATGAAAACTAGAATGTAGAAATATTTCAATCCAAATAAAACCAGAAATTGGGTGGACATTTTGCCTGATCAATGTTATTGCTATAATAACACTCACCACACATGAATAGACGCGACTGCAGTTAAAGCGATCTCGAATATCTAAATTTAACACTTGGTGAAACACTCAAACTTTCAAAATATAACACAATATTGGCCAACTGTCAGATTAGTGCATTAGTTGATGTGGTTGTTAGCAAACTGGAATACACAAAGGCAGATAATACTGAGGGCCGTTCTACGAACAATGTATCTCGCTCCGACGAACATGATAATATTTAAAAAGTTTTAGAATAATTAAAACAATAAAAATGGAAAGTAAAAATTTATTTATTTATGCTATGATGGGATTTGATTAATCGAATAATACTTAAGAGTGAACAGAAAATACTAATGCATTGAAATAAATTATTGTCGAATAGACACATTTAATCAAGATGAATGAATCGCAATTCACGGATTATTAAGGATAATTAAAACTTTGATTTTTATTTAAGATAATGATTTTCTAGAATATAACTTATGTGGCAAAAGCAAACTTTTTTAAGATGGAGATGTAGCATCACGTCATATGAATTTGATTTCAAGGCAAGGTTCAACAAAGAAAATGTATCTCAAAAATATCACATACATAACAAATTATACAAGTGTAAAATGTGATAAGGCTGCCAAAATGTTGGCAATATCTTAGCATGGTGATATATTCCATTAAAAAAAAATGAAAACGATAACATTGACAAGCATAACGCTTATTCAACCAACATCTCCAAACTTCTGTGTCAATGTTAATTGCCTAATGATATATTCAAATCAAATAATAGCATTACTGTAATTTCGTCTCCAAGAACATTGGAATTACACCACGTCCTGACTGAAGATACATCAAGAGAAAACAAATATTTGATGGAAATTGTGTACATTATATTAGGTTAGCAATGTTACACCAAATAAAAAATGATCGTGGTAAAATTTCACCAATACAGCTTCAGAAATGGAAATGGACTGACCTTTCCTAGTGACTGTATCCTTTTGTTATCAGGTGACAAAGTGATAGAAATTGATAATATCGTTAGATACAATAAAAGTTTACAGACATATATTGAGTCCTTTAAAATGAGTCAAATACTAGCATCAATACCAATATAAGAATAGCAAAGAGACGCATTCCAAAGACTTATAAACAATATTTGACAGTACAAGAAACTTTAATTGACAAAACGGAAGATAATGTGAGTAAAATATTTAATATGGAAGAAATATTACGTCACAAGGTTAATCTCTTCGGGACAACAATGTTTCTACTGCCAGAATAGTGAAGTATGTGTATAGTACAGAATAGTGAAGTATGTGTATAGTACAGAATAGTGAAGTATGTGTATAGTACAGAATAGTGAAGTATGTGTATAGTACAGAATAGTGAAGTATGTGTACAGAACATCTGCAAGTGCAAGAGATACTTTAGAAATGAAAGAAACAATCTGACCAGCACTTCAATGCAACCAGTCTATCACACTACCAATACTGCCTTATAATATGTCTGCTGTTTGAGCTAACAAGAGAAGGTAAATAATGTTTTGAAACTATTTTTATGTTTGAGTATGTTGAGCGTGAGTCTGAGTATCAATAGTTACCAGACCTTTTACCATTGTTACTATAAAGATAACATATATTGATATTTTTGTTGATATCGCTATATTCGCAATTTAATAACAGTTGTAGTATTTCTCCCTTATCTCTTCAATCTATTTTTCGTACCTTTTAATTGTATTTCGTCTTCTATAATGAATCATCTTTACACTGCAGGTGTTCGTTCTCCACCTTTACGTTTACGTTGTAATCACTTATTACTCTATCTACTTCAAACACCTGCTGATGGACATGATTCAACATCATTTAAAAGCTTCATCACCCTTGGTAAATGTATTTTATTATTTAAATAGAAAAGAAATAGATACATCCGAGATGGAGTAAACGTAGGGCGATTTGTAGGGAAAATATCAATAACTCTCCGGAAATAGACGGAAATAGACGAGTACAGACTGGAATTGAACGTAGCTCATACAAAATACAAAATTAACCAGAAAACACATGGCCGAAAATTATTTAGAAATAATGGGAGAAAAATGGGAGAGAGAAAGCACGAAAGTTTGGGAAACCTTTGTAAACGCCAGATAAACTAGAATTTCCAAGGAATTTTCACATTACGCAATATTCACTGTAATATCAATATTAAGAAAACTTATACCAATCAATAATTCCGTCACTCCATAAATGCATGATATCGCCGGAATTAGAAACTTAACTGGCTGTATGTTGGAGGTGCCTTTTTCTCCATAGAGAGCAAGTTTTATAACTTGATACCATAGAGATTTCATAAGATTACCTGAAACAAATGATGGAACAAATGATCTCGCAATATCCTTGTTAAATACTGTGTCCAGTGGAATAAGACAATTATAAGGGAAATCAAATGTCAGTACATGTAAAACTTATCATTATCGACGCATACATGCTTTGCAAAGTTTAACCACGTAGTATTAAGGTCAGCTGATAGTGCATCTATTATCTTTAATATTGTGTTCTTCTCTTGATGCTGTTAAAATCAATCGTCTTGTAGTTTGACTTAGTCTAACGTTTCAACACTTAATTGGCTTTGTTTTAAAGACTCTTCACAATCTTCGCTATTTTCTTGTCAACATTAGTGTCATATTTTGGTTTCTTCTTGCACGCATTGTAACGTACTTATTGCGCTGTTTTTTATTTTCTACTTCTTTAATTCTTCGTGCACCCATTTGACAAGTTCTATAAAAATAACTAATTTTGTAAATAGCAGTTATTTCGTTTTCTTTACATTACTTGAACATGCCATAAAATGCTTACCGTTTATCGACTTCTCAGATTTTTTTATTTCTCAAAATAGCATTGCCGGTCGTCTCACTACTCATCGTGCTAATACCCTTTCTGACAGTTTGAAATATTTTAGTTAACATATTTCATTGAAAGATGAAAAAGAAAAATCGGCAGATGCAAAATAGATAAGCGAAGAACCCGAAAAATTAAACAAACACCATCAGCGCAATATATTATAAATTAGGTGGTAGTGCATCTGTTTGAGGCATCGTATTCATTTAGTTAAATGTAAAGATGTTCTTTCCAGATCTGCGACAAACTTATGTAAACGATGTTGAATTTAGCCATGAACAATCAAGCCAAACACAACGGCAGAGCATGTACGAATGATAAGAACATAAGTCACTTTTTAATACCTAAGACACAACGTAATTAAAGAAATAATTTTAAATAATTTTAAAACCGCCCTTACGTTTACTATCTTTTCTTTTGTTCAGTACAACGTCGAAGGGAAGAAAGCGTTATTACCATGAAACACTTAATTATGAACTCAAAGGAATATAGGTGATAAGACGATCCTTCCAAATCATAATAAAAACACTGAACTTATTAACGATGATTATTTGTAAATCTGACATCTGATAACTCTTCAGACATTATAGCTATAATGGTGTCTGCAATTTAATAGTGTGTTGTCTACTGATATATTTTATGGTGTATTGAAAAGTTTAAGTATTTTTGCATTGCTTTTCGTCCATAGTGATTGATCATTTTTACTTGTAATGGAATCAGTCATTGTTTATTTTCCATTCCAAAGTAAAGGCGTCTGCCATCTTTGTGTTTGTTATTACCAATGCTTGAAGCAAATATGATCTACCTGTCAGTGTGTTATACTGTTTCATTTACTCTGACAGTTTAGATGTGAACTCTATCAACGTCTACACTTTGAAATATGTATATACATGTTTAAATAAATACAATTCAAGTTTAATTTGTTAGGGTTTTTTAATAGGATGTTTATTAAACAAGTAACATGATGTATTAAAATTGTATTTTGATTTTGGAGGATGGGGAGAATTTAATTCTGAGGTAAAGAAAACGACATGCTTTTTCTATTTCAAATGTATACCAGCGTGTTCGTGACACTATGATATGTATGTATGTATGTATGTATGTATGTATGTATGTATGTATGTATGTATGTATGTATGTATGTATGTATGTGTGTGTGTGTGTGTGTGTGTGTGTGTGTGTGTGTGTGTGTGTGTGTGTGTGTGTGTGTGTGTGTGTGTGTGTGTGTGTGTGTGTGTGTGTCTGTGTGTGTGTGTGTGTACGTACATACGTATGCATGTATGTGTCCTTGATCGGTTGAACTCTTAAGGAATCAATCCTGTCGAACATCCACTTTTCACTTACATTTATTTCTGTGGCAATATCTATTTCGCTACTGCTAACTAGCATTTTCTATTTCACTACTGCTAACTAGCATTTTCTATTTCACTACTGCTAACTAGCATTTTCTATTTCACTAGGGTTCGTTATGTGAATAAGATCTTGTTATGTGATAAAACGTTCTGAACTGAATCTTATCTAGCTGTCCATTGGGTCGCCTCATAATTCGGGTAGATAGTCCTAGCTTAGCCTTTGTACATCTAAAAAATATTGTTTTGTGAATTACAATTCTTTTCAGCATGTGTTAATGTAATTCATTGTTACCATCGTCAGATATTTACTTCTAAAATTGTTCTTAAATTATTTGTCTGCGTTTTGTTGCGATAATTTTGTTTTATTACGATAAGCTATTTTATTCATCCCATTCAATGGAGGCTATAGTTATTACTTTATTCTGAATCAGTCATCGTTAATTGTTTATATACCGATTTTGTTCCAATGATATTTCAGTCCTCATTCTTCACATGTGAAAACAATATTAAGATAACGATCTAAACGATCTAATAGAAAAAAATTCTTCAGTAAGTATAACAATTTATTTCTTTGCAAATCGAATACTTCACTTCACATTAAACTTACTTACTTGGATATTCCCAGAAAAAAATCTAAAATTATGTAAAGCATTAATTCTGGTATACATATCACAAGTTGATCTTTATAAATGAATACAGTAGAGTATACTATATGACATTCGGACATTTCCACTCCAAATGCCATCTAGTCATCGTTGCCATGGGCGTGCCACCCAAGGCAGAGTTGATTTCGTTGTGAGTCGGCTCCTGTAATGCAACAGTGTGCTGATTGGGCCAGGTTATAAGTCACTCACCTCTCTAAAACAATAATTGTTGTCAACAAGTTTAACAAATTCCATGCTAATATCCAACATTCAAATAGAAGTAAACGTGTTTACATTTTTGATAAATATCTGGATTTTTAAATTATGCTCATATATAAAAAAAACTATCTCTGTATTATACTGTTTAAAAAATAAATGTTACTTGTCAGTTACACCATTTTTTATATTTCGGACAATGGTCAATCACAAAATACAGATATACATAACATATATTCATTTGGAAAAAGCCAACGAGCAATACATAACATTATGACCACAGATGAGCTTGACAAGTACCGCTCCGAGATTTTATTGTGATTATAAAAAGAGGAGAAAAATAAAAGTCCTTGGAACACCTCCGTGAGAATAATTGTGTCAGATTTAAGATATTCTTTTATTTCCTTAGCAACAAATGTAGACAAAAAATATAAGGAATTTAGAATAAAAATTGCGACTCTAATATTGCTTCTGACGTAGAGTGAACGAAAATAAGCGGCTTGTTTTAATAATAATCAGTGTACTCCATAAATCCAAGATCCCAAACAATAATACTGTTTTGCTGCTGGGCTTAAAAAATAATATTAAAACATGAAATGTTAAGTAACTGTTCAATTACGCAACTCCTACCGCAAAGTTGAACGGCCTGGAAACGTTACTATTTTGCACCGATAACTGCGCCAAACATGTATTAGTTGTGGAGTATATGTTTAATCGCCTTCAAGATTTGGTAAATAATAAAATTAATTTAACTTGCAAACAAATTGTGTCAGATGTGACGTCGGTGGCGGTGTTTACATCGCCAGCTCTGTTGACACCGCATAAGCTTAGTTACTTACCAAGACACTGCATGTCAGTCGGATCTCGCTCAAGTGATTGCCACAAAAAAAACCCAAGACATCAGAAATATTACAGCAGCCAAAATTCGGGCGTAACTGTAAATTTATGTTATCTGTTTTCCATCATCTTTTCCCCGATACGCATCCCGATGATTTAATACAATGTAGTTCTTGAGCTGTTAGATATCGATCAAATATTGCACCTACTGTTAAATTTGTTTGATTCTGAACGATAGCATTTAATAAATGCATTTACGTATAATTTATAGCTTTCAAAAACATTTTGCCTTGTAAAAAAGACCAAAACACTGATCAACTTGAAAATAACCAGGATTTAACTTAGATGCAGATGTTTTATGTTTTCTAATATATTTCCAGGGGATAGGGTGCACAAAAAACATAACCTAATTATGAAGTTCGTTATGCCTCCTCCTTGTTCTTCCTAAACGTTTCCTGACATTTGCTAGAGGAACGAAAACACCTTTTGGTTAAACGACCCATAATCACGACCAACACTACATCACCATCAACATTAATAATTATAACATCAATCGCAAAAAACCCACCAGCAACAAAAATATCAACAGTAGTACAAGAATCAGACAGACTCTGATCAGTTTTGTTTAATAATAATAATAATAATAATAATAATAATAATAATAATAATAATAATAATAATAATAATAATTAGAATACTGCTGCTACTACTACTACTACTGCTAATAATAATAATAAAAATAAAAATAATAATAATATTCTAAAGAAGTATAAGATACTAATACTATTTCATATGTTTATTATTATTATTATTATTATTATTATTATTATTATTATTATTATTATTATTATTATTATGTTAATGAAGAAGCAGGCAAAAACAAGCTTCAAAATTATAAAATAAATATGTAAGTAAGGCGTCGAAGGGATAAATTTATACAAACTTCCTTATTTTATGAAAATGATAAAGTTTGATTGTTGGAATTTATAGACAGCTGTGTGGAAGATAGATCAATGATTATACACGGATTTGGAAACGCATCCCTCACTGACAAGGCCTACATGCAAAACTTTGAATTTACGTTAGAGAAAAATGCATTCTGTCTAATACGTAATCATGAAACCAGTCACAAGTGATTAAATTTTGCCTTTTAAATCTGGCACCTCCACCTGAACGATAAAGTTGCGCTCTGGTACAGTGCATATATGTTCCTACCGCTATGTCGTAATATGCGATCCTCTGCTATTTTTTATTAACCAGACATGACATCAGTTCCTGGTGTGTACTTGACCCCAGACACAGACCCCAGAATGGTTCACAATTTATGAAGGTCCAATTAATCCTTGCTGAAAGGGTATACGAATATCGGCACACAATCCAATGATGCTCATATATTAGTATGGAGTACGCTGTCAGATTTGTGGTCCGTCTGCAATCACGGTAAGCGACCTATATAGACGAGTCCAATGAAAGGTTCTAGTTTATACGGTTTGATCTAAACTTCAAATCGTAAATCAGACTTGGAGATCAAAGGAACCCTGGGACTTAATAAAGCACCATTTCCTATCGATCGTTCCATACAACAAAAGGTCTCTACCTAATGGAATAGATATTGTAAGACCATACATTTTGAAAATTTTGACAAAGTCGCATTTGATGTCCAAGCTTGAGTGACTTAGAAGGCTCATAGTAATAGTTTTCCTACTCGTATAAGCATGGACTCAGATCATTTGTACTAATGGCAAGAGAATTCGCCCTAAAAGTACATACATACATACATACATACATACATACATACATACATACATACATACATACATACATACATACATACATACATACATACATACATACATACATACATACAATGACTTATCTTACAAGGGACTGTAATTGATTACACAGAAAATACAATCATGTTTCAATTCCCTTATATTCAGAGTTTTCGTTTCGCGTACGCCTGACACCAAATCAGGGATTCAATTACGTAACTTCTTAAGTTATACCCTTTCTTAAAACGTGCTATAAATTAGTTAATGTTAATAATTAATTATTTTTAATCAATTCAATCACCCAATGACATTCAACTGAATATTTTGACTTAGTCATGTCAACATTTCTCTAAAGTTATTGTTACTGTATACTTACGTCAAAATCATTAAAAATATTTTAAAGTATATTATATAACGTAGACTTGTTTCAAAAAGCGATTCAGATTGTCCGATTCCTTATCAGGTAGAATTTATACAGGCATCTTAAACGGCTTCGCTTTGCAAAATCGATGAACCGTGTTCCGTATAGTGCAGTGCATCCATTGGCCCGGAGAAAAGAAGTCACACTGCGTCATTGAAACTCAGCAGACGTAACTGATACGTATTGAACATCAATTTCATACAGTGTTTCTTGAGACTTGTTCTTCAGCGCCAAATGATTAAACGTCTATGTGATTACATTTACTTGATTCAGCCAGCAATCGCAGATGTTAGGTAAACCAAAATCTCTGAAATGGGGTCTGCAATCTTGATATTATGGTTTTATTCGAATCCATCAGATTATTGTACTATAAAATACAATCTCATCAAATAACAGCTATGCCCACACATAATCTCATAGTCAATCTATATATATATATATATATATATATATATATATATATATATATATATATATATATATATAGAGAGAGAGAGAGAGAGAGAGAGAGAGAGAGAGAGAGAGAGAGAGAGAGAGAGAGAGAGAGAGAGAGAGAGAAGAGAGAGAGAGAGAGAGAGAGAGAGACACACACACATGCAAAGTAAATTTTAGACAAAATGTCAAGACAATATGCATTTTTATATAGATCATTTGGAATTGAAAAGGAGTACAGTAACTATAGTTAAACAGATTTTAATATAAACTAGGACGGGTGTACAACTCTTCAAGAAATGCATATATTTATTCATCATAATACGAATCCTACTCCTCGTGCTTGGTGTTGCAAACGTTTAGTTCGCATGCAGAGAGAGAGAGAGAGAGAGAGAGAGAGAGAGAGAGAGAGAGAGATAGAGAGAGAGAGAGAGAGGGCTGAAATAAAACACTTTCTCTTTCATCGAATCTAGATGTTTCGTGAATGCAAGACATAAAAAATAAATAAATATCAGAAGATATCACAAATAGGTGATTTGAAGAAACAAAATTCATCCCAGCTGAACACAACATACTACAACTTCAAAGTGTAGATGTTAAAGAACGAATAATAACATCATCTCAATTAACATATAAAACGTTCTAACACTAACACACACATACAGATATATATATATATATATATATTATATATATATATATATATATATATATATATATATATATATATATATATATATATATATATATATATATATATATATATATATAATTGTATTCTAGAGATGTAAAATATTTGTTAAATTTTACAAAGTGTGTTTTTCTTTCAGTCTGCTCTGTTACTTTAGTAGCATATACGAATACGAATTTCTCTAAAATATTTCAGAAAACTTGCTTTGTAAATATGAAGAATTGTCTTAATGCCAAGTATTATTTCACAGTTTAGAATTCTTCAGTGAAACCAACAAGCTTTTTCCAATATCATCTAAACTGGTGACCTTTGTTTCAAATCCGACCAGGAAACAGACTCTTAACCAAAAGATGAATTGCTTCAAGTAGCCAAACATATGATCGTTCTGAGACAGAACCTTCTTTAACGAAGCAAGAAATACAACATATTTTGGTCCAATATTTGGTGGTAATGAGTGTTTTGGATAAACGTGTTTGGGTTAGAGAGAGAGAGAGAGAGAGAGAGAGAGAGAGAGAGAGAGAGAGAGAGAGAGAGAGAGAGAGAGAGAGAGAGAGAGAGAGAGAGAAGAAACAAATGTTATGCAAGCGAATATCAAATTACTTAAATTAAAAGCATTAGAGCTGACAAGTGAAAACACATCTCCACTTTACAGGCAAGTTTTGATGCTACTAAGATTATTGGTTAGTAACCCCTTCTGGAAAGAAAGTTGTAGATAAATATTTTCGTCATTTTGAAAAATTGCTGAACACTCTAAATGGCCATGAGAGCATTGTACTCTACATGAGAGCATTGTACTCTACATGAGAGCATTGTACTCTACATGAGAGCATTGTACTCTACATGAGAGCATTGTACTCTACATGAGAGCATTGTACTCTACATGAGAGCATTGTACTCTATTATTACAGACTGTGGCCATGAGAGCATTGTACTCTATTATTACTCTATTGTACTCTATTATTACTCTATTGTACTCTATTATTACTCTATTGTACTCTATTATTACTCTATTGTACTCTATTATTACTCTATTGTACTCTATTATTACTCTATTGTACTCTAACCCTAACCCTAACCCTGTACTCTATTATTACAGACTGCGCTTTGTTGCAAACCCAAAATATTTATGATACAATGTCAGTACATCAAAGGGGTGACTATGATCTCTTTAAGGAATGCATCTTAAAGAGAAACGAGTCGGTCTCTGTGGCTAATCGATAAAAGTTCAGAAAATATTTTTAAAAAGCTGCACAAACACATGTTGAATTTGCAAGAGATTGAGCATTTATTTGATAGGTGATGCTTGCTAAGATAGTTGATCAAGATTACGAAAATCTCATACCAGAGGCGTAGCTATGGGGGGAGGGGGCAGAGGGTTACATATGTCTCCGGGCGCCAAGGTACAGGGGCGCCAAAATGAGGCTTACAACGTTACATAGTTACATTGTAATAAGTAAACAAGGGTAATAAATCGGTCACAAGATCGCTGGGGCGCCAATTTTATAGTTCGTCCCCGGGCGCAAAATATCATCGCTACGCCTCTGTCTCATACAACTCCAATAAGTTCAAGAGTTCAAGAATTGTATCTATAGTGACGTTAAGACTTACTTTGAAAAGCATGAGGTCGAATCTTTAGAAAATGCTGCTCGAACTGCTGACGAGTAAGCATTAGCTCATAAAGTTTATTTTGTAGGTAAGTCTTGCACTCAGCAGTCGTCTGATAAAAAATTATTTCAGCCTAATACAAGTCCTTCAAAATCTCAATCTGGCAAAACGTTCAGATATCAAGTTTCTGATACAATTGATCAGAAGCCTTTATCTCTGGCATCGTGTACCTATTACGAGACAAAAAGACTTGTTTTTTTTATTTTTAATTGCTGAAAAGTAGGCATCGAAATCAAGACAGACCTGTTTCAAATGCTCTTATTTCCATAAGAGCTCCAGGTCACGGTCATGTATTGAAAGCAATACATGTGTTAGGTCAAATAAACCCCAGTCTGATTTTATTATGGAGATTTAAGAACTATTCATGTCGAAGGGTTCTATATCACCTTTAAGGGGGAAAAGTGCTATTTTATTATCATGTACTTTGCCATTTTCTGAGAAGTCTTCTTCTAATGAAAGTGTTCTTATTCATGAAGTAGAGTGCGGCTTTGTTAAAGTTCCTTTCCATTGTGTATATTTTGTCATCAGACTTATTATCAGCCCCGCATCAGACTTAGTATAATGACCGTGACAGTCGGAATAGTGTTTTCTTTACCCATTGGATGCATTCGTTTATTACTAGGCAATGACCTAGATGGAGATAAGGTCATGGTTAAATAACTTCAAACTGACAAGTCATGTTTGGAGCAGAACGTTGATCCTACTGGAAATGAAATCCTTATTTTATTCTCATCTTGTGCGGTTGCTAGAGATATGGCTCTTGAGAATGATGGTGTCAGGAACGTATTCCTTTAGCTGACATATGCACTGGTCAGGAATTTGGGGAGGTAATTTGAATCAATCAAAGGATATTGATCACACTGATTCTCTCTCTCTCTCTCTCTCTCTCTCTCTCTCTCTCTCTCTCTCTCTCTCTCTCTCTCTCTCTCTCTCTCTCTCTCTCTCTCTCTCTATATATATATATATATATATATATATATATATATATATATATATATATATATATATATATATATATATATATAATTTGGACTTCTTTTCTTTCTCTTTGGCCTCAGCTTATGCTAGACCTATTGTCCTGTAATGTCTGTTAGAGTAGCCAAACAAAAATATGCATTGTGTTTATGTTATTTTCGCTGAAGTACTTCCACATACTAGTTCTAAGATTCCTATTCAGTATTTCTAAAACCGACGCACTTTTGTCAGAGTACTGGATATAGATTCGACATTTTATTTATCCTTGAGTTTCCTAATGTAAATATCTTTTCCTTGATCGAATATATTTTTTCTTATTGCCTCATCATCATCATCATCATCATCATCATCATCATCATCATCATCATCATCAGTCTCTTGACCTAATGTAGTCGTCGAGTCACTGTGCTTCTGAACATCTGACCAGTTTTTTTTTATTTATCGTTTATTACAGATTTCTTTTAAGGCATCATCTATGTCGTTCCCATTTTGCTTGCCCAATAGTATTAGTTTACGTGGACTTTGTACCTTCCAATTCGTTAAAAAAAAATTAAAGTTATAATTTTCATCATTTATACAATTCTTTCACGTACTGAAAGATAGTAAGCAAATCAAAGTTTTCTTTTCTTTCAAATATAAAATGACCTTCGGCTTCTCAAAGTAGCACTAAAAGTGAAGCAAATGGGTCAGCCTGTCAGCCACAATTCACCCATGATATCTTGAATATGAAAGTAGTCTTTAACTACCAATATCTTGTCACATTTTGACATTCAAACTGACTCCTCTATTAATGATGGCAGTCCTGTACATGGTGTGAGGTTTTTGAATGGCTGGAAAATGTTTAAGAAGCCCAGTTATACGGGCTTTTAAATTATGATAATTGAGCCGAACTAGAGTGCTTCTTTTCCTCAACACGCATATGCCATGCTTTCAACTGCTTCTTTCGCTTTAGTAAATGTTGTTGATAAAAACAGCATTACCAATAGTTTGCACTGTTAATATATCCTATCAGTTTTCAGAAAAAAATCAGATTGACGAGCACTTGTTGTGCACACCTCTGTGAAAGGCGTACATATGAGGCTTCGACGCACTATTTATGATCCTATTGCACGGGCTTCGCTCTCGGGACTAATGGATAAGTTAATTACATACTTACTTTGAAGACTGTGTCGGCAGAGAAATAAATATCCAGAAAGGAAGTATAAGACATAACTAGTTGCCAATTTTCTTCTATTCCCAGACGGTTCTGTTTTTATATTTAGGGATGCCTGATGAATGCAGACTTGGTCTTCTGACATCAAGAAACATAATATTCTATTTAAGTAATATAACAATCAAATGTTTCCATGGAGGCGGTACTGTTGACGTTTTATTTTAACCCATCTAAAATTAAAAACTCTGGTAATTTTATTTCACGTTGGAACATTTACATACAAAAGAGTTGTACATAATAAAAAAAACTTGTGGTCTCATTTATGTATACTCTTGTCTAAAAGACATGTACATACAAAGACAAACACTGACAAAATCTAATTTTTTAATAGTCACCTGTTTATTTACAATGAACCTTTAATTATATGGGAATTTTTTAAAATATGAATAAGACTGATTGATCAGGTTTATATACTTGGAGTGAACGTACATTTTGTAATATGAACTTCAGGTCAACGTACATTTTGTAATATGAACTTCAGGTTAACGTACATTTGGATATATGAACCTCGGGTGAGAGTACTTTTTGCGAGATACTTTTACTGTATATTTTGCGATATATTATGTTGCGATATTTTGCGATATATTATGTTGCGATATTATGCGATATATTATGTTGCCAGCACATTACATGTTGTAATAAACCACATCATGTTCTCAATGCAATTTTACTTATTATCACTGAAAACGTTTAGTTTGTTTAATGACCACTACTCAGATTCAATGACGATAAATAAATTCAAAGATAAGCATGTATAGACAATAAAGTCCTACTGGATTGGATTCACGTTTGCATTGGAATGGATTCACGTTTGCATTGGAATGGATTCACGTTTGCATCTCAATTAAAATATTCCGATGTTGAATAAATACAACTTTTACCTTCATTATTTTTCCATCAAAACGGTTTTGAATCTGTTCAAAACAGAGACCTATGAGAAATCATCTTATGAGATTTGATTTAAAAGCTTTCATTTCAATTTTTTTTTACCAGGGACTTTTTTTTACAATATAAAGGTCACAAAGAGAAGCCTGTATTTCTGAAATTTTTAAACTTTAAAATTCTGAAAAATCAGTATCAGCTAGGGAAACTGTGTAAGTTTGTAGGTTTGACAAATTCAATCAGAAACTGAATATATCTTAGTAAAACGCCAAGCAATTCTCCGTGGAACTATGGCGCGATAATTAACTTTATAAAGCAGCGGCTCTGAAAGTCGACGAAATGTTTTATCTCCCCTAGGACTCATTCCAGCAGAACACTGGAGTGATAAATAAGTAAAACTCCTTAGGCCTGAAAACGTTTACGAATGTGCATGCAGCTTAGATTTCAGCAAAGTAATCTTTTAAGGAACTTACCGTTTAGCAAATTGTGTTTTGGAAATTTTACGCACCGGATCTTATTTTGTATGTTTGTTTTAATGGTTTTATCTCCAGTTTTAGCACATGATAATCTTTACAAAGCGGATAGTATATTGAATAGACCACTTGACCACACTAGACTACTTGACCACACTAGACCACTTGACCACACAGGACCAATGTATGCTGTCCATTTACATGTTAGTATATGTCGCAACTTTAAAATTATCAGGCTAAAGGACTTGACAGCACCTGAAAATGTAATCGTGATCGTAATTTGGTCATTTTTCAATTTTTATTTTTTGTTTGCCTATCTGCCAAAAGATTCAGAATTTGTATCCATTCAAACGCCTGAGCTACATTGTGTAGTGCGGATATTTGCGTCATATGATGAGGTGTTTAGGTGGTTGTGTTGTGGATGATTTAGGGTTTAACGCCATTTGTCAGCACACGATAGGCTATACATGGAGGCCAGTATTAATGGTGGAGGAAGAACCCGGGAAAACCCTCAGAAAGAACCACCGACCCACGAGAAGCTACTGGCAAGCTTTCTCACATACCCACATCGAACCCAGACAGAGGTGAGATGGCATTGATCCGTAACAGAGAGCGCTCTAGACAACTCAGCCACTCGGCCCCCTATGAGGTTTTTCATTGTCTATATTCTTAACTGGCAGACAGAGGACTAAACTTCAATTTTTAGTCATCCAGGGCGAACACTTTTTCTTTGACACTTGAATATTTTATCTTCGTATTGTGAAGCCGCTGACTATAGATATAACACCAGCTATTTTGACAGACACGCATGTCTTAACATGACATCAAAAGGGAGACAAAGGATGTTTAAAATATGAAAAGCAATAGGAGAGAAGAATTAAACGACACACTTATGATAGATTTCTTGACACTCAATGACATTCTACCTCTTTTTATTATTTGCTGATGCTGCTGTTGACCTTACATAAAAGACCTCTCACCCTTAAACTTATGTAAAATGACGAAGATAAAGATATTGTCGCCCATGCTCATGATGTAGCAAGCTGTCCAAAAGATGATAATAGATATGAAAAGCCAAGACTTTTTGGTTCAAGAAAGAGAGATACTAGTGTATTATCTTCCTGTGGAACCCTATTTTGAATACTATCGGGAAAGCCTTTCATGAAACGGATGACATTGTCGTAAGCCACTTTTGCTGATGACAACGTATAGGTTTAAAAAAAGATCAAATGCATATTAAAACGTGCAATTATCAAACACTTATTCTTATCACTAACGACTAGCATTACAGTATTCATTCGATGGTTTGGATTAGATTTTAAAGATTTCAATAAAGTACATGTGATTTTAAATACAACTGCCATAAACCATTAACATGAAGAATAAAAGAAGTTACAGTTGACAAGGTCTTCTAAGTAATCTAAAACGCAACGGGTCAAACTCTGTTATGGTTCCTTTTTGCGTAATGTTTTAAAAAGCTATTTGTCGAGTGAAGGCTTGGCTTCGAAACGGAAATAATATCGAAAATTGTGACAGATAATAATAGTTTTGTACTGCGATTACATTGGATGCAAATGAATGTTCCGGTTAGAGAAAATGGGTTCCGGATTATGAATTTGTGCTATTTCTTTCCCTTCAAAAACTTATGACGATTAAATTCCAAAAGTTTTTATTCAATTCCAATTGCGCAAGGAACCCGATGATAGTTATATAGAGTAAAAAAGGAACCCGATGATAGTTATAGAGTAAGAAAGGAACCCGATGATAGTTATATAGAGTAAAAAAGGAACCCAATGATAGTTATAGAGTAAGAAAGGAACCCGATGATAGTTATAGAGTAAGAAAGGAACCCGATGATAGTTATAGAGTAAGAAAGGAACCCAATGATAGTTGTGGAGTAATAAAGGAACCCAATGATAGTTATAGAGTAAGAATGGAACCCAATGATAGTTATAGAGTAAGAATGGAACCCAATGATAGTTATAGAGTAAGAAAGGAACCCGATGATAGTTATAGAGTAAGAAAGGAACCCAATGATAGTTATAGAGTAAGAAAGGAACCCAATGATAGTTATAGAGTAAGAAAGGAACCCGATGATAGTTATAGAGTAAAAAAGGAACCCGATGATAGTTATAGAGTAAGAAAGGAACCCAATGATAGTTACAGAGTAAGAAAGGAACCCGATGATAGTTATAGAGTAATAAAGGAACCCAATGATAGTTATATAGAGTAAGAAAGGAACCCAATGATAGTTATATAGAGTAAAAAAGGAACCCAATGATAGTTATAGAGTAAGAAAGGAACCCGATGATAGTTATAGAGTAAGAAAGGAACACAATGATAGTTATATAGAGTAAAAAAGGAACCCAATGATAGTTATAGAGTAAGAAAGGAACCCAGTGATAGTTATACAGAGTAAAAAAGGAACCCAATGATAGTTATAGAGTAATAAAGGAACCCGATGATAGTTATAGAGTAAGAAAGGAACCCAATGATAGTTATATAGAGTAAGAAAGGAACCCAATGATAGTTATATAGAGTAAAAAAGGAACCTAATGATAGTTATAGAGTAAGAAAGGAACTCGATGATAGTTATATAGAGTAAAAAAGGAACCCAATGATAGTTATAGAGTAAGAAAGGAACCCGATGATAGTTATAGAGTAAGAAAGGAACCCGATGATAGTTATAGAGTAAGAAAGGAACCCAATGATAGTTATAGAGTAAGAAAGGAACCCGATGATAGTTATAGAGTAAGAAAGGAACCCGATGATAGTTATAGAGTAAGAAAGGAACCCAATGATAGTTATAGAGTAAGAAAGGAACCCAATGATAGTTATAGAGTAAGAAAGGAACCCGATGATAGTTATAGAGTAAGAAAGGAACCCGATGATAGTTATAGAGTAAGAAAGGAACCCGATGATAGTTATAGAGTAAGAAAGGAACCCGATGATAGTTATAGAGTAAGAAAGGAACCCGATGATAGTTATATACAGTAAGAAAGGAACCTGATGATAGTTATAGAGTAAGAAAGGAACCCGATGATAGTTATATAGAGTAAAAAAGGAACCCGATGATAGTTATATAGAGTAAGAAAGGAACCCAATGATAGTTATAGAGTAAGAAAGGAACCCGATGATAGTTATAGAGTAAGAAAGGAACCCAATGATAGTTATATAGAGTAAGAAAGGAACCCGATGATAGTTATATAGAGTAAGAAAGGAACCCAATGATAGTTATATAGAGTAAAAAAGGAACCCGATGATAGTTATAGAGTAAGAAAGGAACCCGATGATAGTTATAGAGTAAGAAAGGAACCCGATGATAGTTATAGAGTAAGAAAGGAACCCAATGATAGTTATAGAGTAAGAAAGGAACCCGATGATAGTTATAGAGTAAGAAAGGAACCCGATGATAGTTATATAGAGTAAGAAAGGAACCTGATGATAGTTATAGAGTAAGAAAGGAACCCGATGATAGTTATAGAGTAAGAAAGGAACCCGATGATAGTTATAGAGTAAGAAAGGAACCCAATGATAGTTATAGAGTAAAAAAGGAACCCAATTATAGTTATAGAGTAAGAAAGGAACCCAATGATAGTTATAGAGTAAGAAAGGAACCCGATGATAGTTATATAGAGTAAAAAAGGAACCCAATGATAGTTATAGAGTAAGAAAGGAACCCAATGATAGTTATAGAGTAAAAAAGGAACCCGATGATAGTTATATAGAGTAAAAAAGGAACCCAATGATAGTTATAGAGTAAGAAAGGAACCCGATGATAGTTATAGAGTAAGAAAGGAACCCGATGATAGTTATATAGAGTAAAAAAGGAACCCAATGATAGTTATAGAGTAAGAAAGGAACCCGATGATAGTTGTAGAGTAAGAAAGGAAACCGATGATAGTTATAGAGTAAGAAAGGGTATTTTCTATATCTAACAGTGTAGAAGCAAACAGTTATCAATTCGCACACTGAGAAAGTAAACATAAGGAAACTTTGCTCTGGACAGCCATGTTGAAAGACAATGGAATAGAACATAAATTGTTTACTTGAATACGATGATAATGATAATGATGATGACGTTATAAAGCAGAAGAGGAAGAATCAATGAAGAAGGCGATAAACAGAGGAAAAGGGTCTATTGATTGATGTTTAACGAAAATTCCACACATGAAAGGTTAATTTGTGTCCCGTCCTTTAGAACAAAGTGTCTGACCCAAACATACACCTAAGAAGTCGACTAGACCTGTTCTGTGCAGGATTTGAACCGGCACCTTTTATGTCACGAATCCATCACGCTAACCACTGAACGCGTCTGGATAAAAATAGCAGAAGCTTTTGCATGTCAGCAAACCATTCTGACAATTTTTATAGGGAAATAGTGATGTGTGTGTGTGTGTGTGAGAGAGAGAGAGAGAGAGAGAGAGAGAGAGAGAGAGAGAGAGAGAGAGAGAGAGAGAGAGAGAGAGAGAGAGAGAGATGCCAACATCAGATATAATAAGAACAAAATGTATCCATACGACAAGGGTGCATATGGTCCAAGTGATAATTCCTAAGTCAAACAGGGATATCGATTAATTTAAGGGAAACGATGGAATCTTAGTTGACATGGGTTTTGATATTATCAAGCCTGATCTAAATTAGGTTACAATCCATCAAACACTGGGTAGCGGAAACGAAATTCGTGATGGACGTGATGTGACATCATGGACGCATAAAGCTAATAATAAAGATACCGTGTGGGTTTAAAGGGTAAAAAGGAAGTAGGAGATTAAATAAATAAACAAATAAATAAATAAATAAATAATAATAATAATAATAATAATAATAATAATAATAATAATAATAAATAGTAGTAGTATACAGAAGGATCATCTGCAACATATTGCTGCATTTGACGAATTATTTAGTATAATTTAGGTAGATTGTGTTGGTCCCGTACCTGACCAAGTCATGTAACCAATACCTGTTGACTATTATGTTTGCGTCGAGAAGGTTCCAGAGGCAATTCCTTTGATGAATACATATCTAAAACAATAGGTAACACTTTAATAAAGTTTTTACTCAGTTTGGCGTTACTAAATCTGTACTATCGGGTAAAAGGTCAAATTTTAGCTCTGGAAAAAAGGAATTATCTTTGGAAAGTTTGTTAACGTACACATAATGGTGTATTGGTTATCTAACATGATCTTAGGTAAGGGAACAACACAATCTACCATAACTCTACTAAATTGTTCGTGAAATGCTAGAATAGGTTGCAGATGTACCTTAGGTTTTTCTGATTGATTTTCCTACCACTTGACAAACAAAGACCACTTTTGATATTTGGCTGATAAAAGTGAGTCAAGATCTTGTGATAGGTCTTCATCATCATCATCATCATCATCATCATCATCATCATCATCATCATCATCATCATCATCATCATCATCATCAGTATCTTGACCTAGTGTGGTCGTTGAGGCACTGTGCTGCTGAACATCTGACCAGTTCCCTCCACTTGACTCGATCATGTGCCAATGCCAGTGTCTCTGCAAAACTTTTCCTGGTCCATTCTGTGATGTTGTCACTCCACTTATTTCTCTGTCTACCTCTCCTTCTACCACCTTGGACATTACGTTGCAGTACTGTTGTGGATAGACTGTTGGCTCTAGTGACATGGCCATACCATTTCAGCTTTCTCTTTTTGACAATGGTGAGGAGGTCTTCATAATGGCCTACTTTGTGCCTGATGGTGTTGCGCACTTCTTCATTTCTGATGTGGTCCATGTAAGAGATGCCAAGGATGGTGCTGTAGCATCTCATTTCAAGTGCCTGAATTCTTCGTTGTAATTCTGCTGTCAGGGTCCAGGCCTCACATGAATACAGAAAGATTGAGATGACTAGTGCTCTCAATAGTCTGATTTTAGTTTTCAGTCAGATGTTCTTGTCTCTCCAGATGGGTCTTAGCTTTGACATAGCTGCCGTTGTTTGTGCTGCTCGTGACAAAATTTCTGCTCTTGATCCCTCTTCCGTGATAATGGAACCAAGATATCTGAATTGGCCCACTGTTTCCAGTTCCTGTTCTCTGACTTTAATCTTGGTTGAGATTTGTTTGCCACTGTTTGTCATCAGCTTTGTCTTCTCGGCACTTATCTCCATGTCAAATCTGGAAGATGTTTTATCCAGGATCTTCACTAAGGTGGCAAGCTCATCTTCACTGTCTGCCAACCCATCAATGTCGTCTGCAAATCAGAGGTTGGTGATGTTACGCCCTCCAATGCTGACTGTCCCACAGCGGTTTTCTAGGGCTTCGCTCATGATGCGCTCTAAGTAGATGTCCAGCATCGGGAAGCTTTATGTTGACCCAGGGTGTTGGCTAGTACCAAGTTGTTGTAGCTTGCGAACTCGAGCAGACGTCTCCCTCTTTCATTGGTAAGCTCGTTGCAAGAAGGTCCACAATGATCATCCCAGTCTTTTAGAGCATCTTTGCCAACTTTGGCATTCCAGTCTCCTTGGATAATAAGGATGTCTTTTTTACTTACCATGTTTATTATACCTTGAATTTTGTTGTAGAACTCCTCTATTTCTTCATCATCATGATCAGTAGTTGGAGCATAGACTTGGATAATTGTGATGTTAAAGGGGGATGTTTTCAGACGAATGGAGATGATTCTGCTAGATATGGGGCGACATTCAAGAACAGATCCCTTGATGGCTTTGTTTACAAGGAAGCCTACTCCATTTATGGACTTGTCCAACTCTCGACTTTAGTATAATATATGCCCATCTTCAGTTTGGTGTTTTCCTAGGGCTTTCCAGCTTACTTCACAGAGTCCCAGTATGTGCCATGAGTAGTGTTCCATCTCATGTGTCAACTCTTAGAGTCTTCCAGTTTGCGCCAGAGTTCTAATTTTCCACGTGGCGATGGCAACGTTGTCTCTCGCTCTGATTTTCCAGTATTATCAGTGTGTCTTGGGCAAAAGTCGTCTGGCGGAGCCCATCCCTCTCCAGACCAAGGATAGGTCTTATTAATCCATAAATGACCAGCCAAAGGAGTTTCATGAGCCAGACTAAGTATTGACTGTCTGTAAGGTTTTGGTAGTTGATAGTTTGATACAATTTGATAGTTCACTCAAAACCCATCACCAGCAGGTACCTCCAGAGGTCTCCATTTTCTCAAAAGAATTTAATTTTTAATGAAAAAACAGACCCTTACTACTAAAGAAAATGAGTAGTTAAAAGAGGATCACTGTGATCAATACGTTCTGACTGATCCGAACATGGAGTGAAAGTGGCCTGATCAAGAGCCTGATCAATACATATGTCAGCTAACGGAGTACTGCCTTTATCATTCTCAAGAGCTTTCTTAGTCATAGCTCTGGTCACTGCACAACCAGGGAATAAATCAGGGAATTCTTTCTCAATTGGATCAACTTTATGATCCAAATAAGGCGTGTCAGTTATAAGAGGATTGACCACAACATTGTCTCCACCTATGTCGTTGCCTAATAATAAATGTAGGCCCTCTAATGGTAAAGCAAAGACTGCTCCAACTGTCACGGGTCCGAGACTAAATCGGATGACAGAGGAACATTAACAAAGCTGCACTCTACTTCCTGAATAAAAACACTCTTATTAGATGAAGACGTCTCAGAAAAAAAGCAAAATACCTGACAATAAAAGACTCTGAGAATCTCATGTGTCCCTTTGAGGATATAAACTTTGACACTATAACACATAAAACTATCCTATCATCAATCAATAATGTTCGCACCCAAATTGAGCACCAGATTACAATAAACGACCCTAATAAAAATGTCTAATTCAACTCAAAGGGACGTTATTATATGGCAATGGAATGCAAGAGGATTGTCAGGAAATATTAGCGAACTTGAACTCAAAATAATTAACTCTAGCTATAAACCTGACATCATTTGCATTCAAGAAACTAAACTTTCTGCAAATTAGAAAACAATGTCATCAATACAAGGATACTCTCCTGGCTATTTCCAACATCGAAAGGAAGGTCAGGGGGGTGGTTTAGCCATATTTATAAAACAAACACTCTACCATCTGTTACGCTACTACCTATAACATCCCAGGAAATTAGTAACATACTAATAAAAATAAAATCCCTATTAGTCAATACAGGAAACCATCAATTACAAATCATAAACGTCTATGACCCAGGACGGGGTACTAAGCTTAAACATAAATTAGCGTTTAAAGAAATAACCAAAATCATTGGGACCGGGCTTGCAATCATCCGTGGAGACTTTAATGCCCATAATAAGCTGGGGGGGGGGGGGGAAGAGGTGACGGATAGGAGGGGTACCTGGGTGGAAGAATGGATCAATGAATCCACCCTTATTATCCTTAATGATGGTGCTAAGACCAGACTTAGTCCGGTCGACGGCACCCTGTCCGCCATTGACCTCACCCTAGGCACACCCAGACTGGCACAAGTGGCTAAATGGGAGGTGGAGCAATCTGACCCCATGGGGAGCGACCACTTCCCAATAATCACCACTCTACAGATGACTGTTCAGTGCGAACTCAATGATAAAATACCCAGGTGGAACTACTCAAAAGCTGATTGAGAAACTTTTTAGAAAATACTCAATAATGTTAGCCCGTCAGATATAGAATCCAAAGATATTGACATCTACTATGATAACCTAATTAAGGCCATAACTCAAGCTGCCACCAACTCTATCCCCAAAACTAGTGGAAAACCATGACAACTTTGTGTGCCGTGGTGGACAGAAGAAATTAAACGAACTAGACAGGACAAAATTAGAGCTTTAAATAAATTTGAAAGATCAAATATTACTACTCACTTCCAAGAGTACAAAAATTTCGATAACAAGCTCAAATATCTAATAAAGCAGTCTAAAGAAAAAACTTGGAAAAAATACTGCAACACTATTAATTTTAGAACTAACTCTAAACAAGTGTGGGATAAAATCAGGGCCATAAAGTGAAAGAACATAAATGGCACCCCAAAAATCAATAATACCTGCAATACCACCATCCCTTATGTAAGTTTGCCATAGTTAAGAGAGGAAGCTGACCCAAGCCCGTCAGAAGTGTAATTAGCACCTTGAGCTGGAAGGATGTTTTGTACATCAAAGAAGCTGCCAGAAGGAGTGGGCGTGCCTTATCTTCTGGATACGCTGACTGACCGCCAGATTGAATAAGTCGAGTGGATAGGGCTCCAACGCTACCCAATCAGAATGTAGGAAGGGGTGGGACCCTGATTTATTTTAAAATATATATCTTTAACCCGGCCGTGAATTGGAACTCCGTGCGGCCATACGTTAATTGGCGGAAAAACCCTTAGGAACAGAATTCTAAGTGTAGCTTCTAAAAAGGTCAGTGAGCTATTTGTTCGATTTTGCTGTCTGCGACTACGAAAAACATCACAAAAAACACTGTATTACAAAAGTTGTATTATACCTCAAAACAGCACAGGGTATACTAATAGGGATTAGGGACGGAAACCAACCTTGCCTGGCCCTTCGCCTCGCCCACCGCACCTGCTACAGTAACTACACGTGCTTAGCACGTCCAATAATAACCAACAACATCGGATGGCTGAATATGAGTGTGTGCTGGAACTATTCCCACTCATATATATACAGGCCCTACAATCACACAGCAGTAGCTCAATAGTTACTCAGATGTGACGGCCTAATTAAATAGTGTTCCTTGAACACATAAACGCCTGCAGGGTGGTGGCACCATTCCCACCCTCAGGATAAATTAAATAACCGTCCATTGACGGATAAAACAGTGACAAGAGCCTTCGGGACGAGTCACTTAAAGCAAATTTAGTCAGTCATCGAGCGTTAGTTGCCATAGTCGTTACCCGTGAATTGGAACTCCGTGCGGCCATACGTTAATTGGCGGAAAAACCTTAGGAACAGAATTCTAAGTGTAGCTTCTAAAAAGGTCAGTGAGCTATTTGTTCGATTTTGCTGTCTACGACTGCATTTAATTGTAGATCGTATATATACGTCTTATTACTAAAATCGTAGTAGGAATAATTTTTTTGTGATGTTGATATGTTTGTATATATTCAAGAATGAGTTCATATTTGTAAAGACTCGTATTGCTTGCTAGCCGTCGTAAGAATTAATCTTATTATAATTCGCTATGTGGTTATTTTATAGTACAATAGCACATTATCCATGTAATTATAGAAATTGAATAGTATCTTTGAAATGGTTGCACTGTGAGAAAGTAATAATATGAATATTTGAATATTTGTGTACGCTTGTGGGAGTGTAGTGTACAGACATACATCTGGTTGTCGTAATATTATAAGTACAACGAGATTAAATATATATATATATATATATATATATATATATATATATATATATATATATATATATATATATATATTAGATATACTGATGTGATACGATGTATTGATATATGTATGATATCGTGCTATTACGTCATTGTTTCCCTGTAAGAGTGTGTGGGAATTTCGATGTGTATGTATGCGTGTCCTAAAAAGTAATAGCCTTATCTGATGGTTAATTGATGATTTAGTGTGAGGTGAGATTTGATAAACCCTATGTTAACCTTGTGATTTTTACAGGAAGTTTCGAGAGACAGACTAGTGAGTGGTCCCAGTGTCTCCGTTAGAGACAGAAGGAAGAGAAGGAAAGAGTGAAATCTGGAGAGGAAGCTTCGGGGGACAGACCAGGGAAAGTGGTCCCAATAGTCGTGATAAAGAACGGAGGAAAGAGAAGGAAGGAGAGAAGTCGGGAGAGGTGAAATCCAGGAGGAGTGGGAGGACAGAATAAATAGACGAGTGGAGGATAGGATAAATAGATGAGTACAACCAAAGGCCAGGTGGAAAATAGAACTCACACTGAAATCATGAAATGAAATAGGCTATCACTTAGAGGACGAGTGATTGTGTGACATTTAAATTTATAGGCTTCATTAAATTGTTATTGTTTGAATTTCATCTTCGTGTTAAATGTTATATATATATATATATATATATATATATATATATATATATATATATATATATATATCAACCGTCGGCAGTGCTGACTGGGGGCTCAGAGCCGTATACCTATTTGGTCTTTAATTTAAATTTAAATTCACGAGCCAGGTGGAACTTCCATAATATTTTAATTAACATTTTGGAAGTACCCCACCTCAACCTTTGCAGAACGCTACAATGCTAAACATAAATTGGCAAACAGGGGAGCTACCCAAAAAATAGAAAACAGCGATAGTTTTCCCCATTTTGAAATCTAACAAAGATAGGAATAACATTAACTCATACAGACCAATTTCACTTACCAAAAAAATCTGCAAAATCATGGAAACAATTATCAATAACAGACTCAAACACCACCTGGAGAGCAATAACTTGATATCTCCAAACCAATGTGGTTTTAGAAATAAAAGATCTACTACGGATCAATTAATTTAATTGGAGTCCGCCATTAAATTAGAATTTAATAATAAACAGAGGACTAATAGAAATTTAATTGCGGTTTTTCTAGATCTTGAAAAAGTGTTTGATCTGATGTGGACCAAAGGATTAATAGCCAAATTAAATCATTATGGCATTACTGGTCGCATATATAATTTTATACAAAAGTTTTTAACAGACCGCAAAATTATAACTAGGGTAGGGGCTACTTATTCTGAAAAACACAACCTTGAAAATGGGACTCCCCAAGGCAGTGTCCTCAGCCCCACCCTCTTCAACCTCATGATTAATGATCTTGACTCTAATCTCGCCTCACCCTCGACAGGATTATCACAATTTGCAGATGATAGTGGACTGTGGAGAGCAGGAAACCCCTCCAACCACACTCATATGGCTGAAATGAAAACAAGTCTAAATAACATTCGTAAATGGGCTGACAAATGGGGATTTAAACTGTCGCACCAAAAAACGGTAGCTGTACTGTTCTCACCTTATAGAAAAAAGATATTATTCCCCAACCTCCAAATTCAAAATAAACAAATTAAATTCGTTAAAATAGCCAAATTTCTGGGTATGTACTACGATGAACACCTAACGTGGGTATCTCATATTGATGACCTAGTTAAAAGGTGCAATCTTGACTTAAACTTACTTAAAAGCCTCAAAGGAACCCAGTGGGGTGCTAACCAAGAAACAATAATGACTATATATAGGGCCTAAATTAGATCTGAACTCGACTATGGATGCCAAATTTACAACACGGCCTCCATAACCCAACTTAATAGATTAGATAAAATTCAGAGGAAAGTCCTTCTCATAGCAACTGGGGCATTACCATATACATCTACTGCAGAGTTGCAGGTCTTAACAGGAGAACCGCCATTACAACTTCGAAGGCAGGAACTCATGTTGAGATACACAACTCGACTGTCCACCCACAATAAAACACACCCCACTCTAAAAGCTATCAACAAATGCAAAATTCCTGTTTGGAAAACTCTTAAAAATAAGTCATCCTTTGGCAAAATAGTACATGAATTAAATCTACAACTCCCAGTAGATATATTCCAAGCGGAAACTAACCAAATATTTGATAAAGAACCTTAGAATAATACATCAATTAAAGTAAGCATCTCCCTTATAGACAAAGGTAAAAAAGAAAATCAACAACATTATTTAAAAACAGCTGCAATGGAACTATTCAACAACCAATATAAAACTATACTCATATATTCACGGATGGTTCCAAAATTAACAACCCCTTTAAAACAGCTGCGGCTTGGGTCATTCCAGCACTCAATATCAAAATGGGCATCCGCCTACCAGATCACTGCTCCATTTACACAGCGGAACTCTGGGCCATCCTGGAATCTTTAAAATGGATACTAGAAAATAAACCAGATAAGACTTTGATTATTAGCGATTCACTAAGTGTCCTAAAATCAATACAATGCAATAATACTAAATCAAGAGAAAACTTTCTTAATCAAATTAACCAAATAATTAAAATACTCCATACTCAAAACATAACAGTAGAGTTCTATGGATACCATCTCACATTGACATAAAAGACAATGAATTAGCTGACCAATTAGCCAAGAGTAAACTCACTGAACCTAATTACATGCCACTAAAGTATAGTCCAACAGAAATTAACAATTTAATCTATACACTGATAAATCAAAAGTGGCAAAAGGATTGGAGCCATAATAAACAAGAGAGATTTTTACATAGTATTGTCAAAGAAGTCAATAGAAATATCCTGATACCCAGGTGCAGCAGTTATGAACAATCTAAAATAAATATGATAATTCTTGGAAAAACAAAATTAGCTAATAGTTTTGGAAAATATATAGGATCTTTTCCGCACAACATCAACTGCTTCCACTATAATGTACCGGAAGATCTGTACAATATATTCAATATCTGTAACAATACGCAAAAGGAAAGAGACCTATTTATAACTAAACAATTAGAACTTGCCGCACCAAGTACATATCCAGAAATAATTCAATTATGCAACAAAACCCCTCAAAAAAACATGCTATAATATAATTTAATTTCTTAGAACTACAGGGTTAATAGATAGAATATAAGTATAACACCATATCATCCATAAATGAAATGAATGTTTTACTGGTACCTAAATAAGCATATAAAATAATATTGTTCTAAAGGGAGGGAAGCGTACGGGGCCAAAAGGGATTCGTTACCCTTAAGGGAGCACACCTACACTACACTGGGTGTAACGTTCCCATGGTGGCTCCAGAGCAACCAAACCTAATGCAATGGTAAAATAACATGGAACAATAAAAATAAACCTAAAATATAAAAAAAATACATAAAGGTATAAATATCAAAAGTTATATTAACTACCAGTTATACAATCAATAAGGAAAGCCTCTTACCTCTTTTTTACTCTTATGCTTCTAAATTCTTCCTTCTATATAACCCCATTGACAACATCTCATAACTGAGTTTAAAATTACGAAGGTATTATAGGCCCCTAAAAAACGCGATACCGCTGTGGTTAAAGTATAACCACTAACACGCGCCCCTAACTATGGTCCCAACTAGAGTGTATGAGGTATTCTCAAAACCAAGACTATCAGGTCCAGCGACACAATGTTGCAACTAAAAACCTCATCATATATGCATAGGTTATGACCCCAAATTAGATCTTATAAGGTAGTCTCAAACCCAAGACTATCAGGCCCAGCAACACAAGGTTGCACCAAAAATATGCTAATTTAGAAAATGACCTCAAATTGATACACTATAAAGATAGTTAACCCCAAAACTATCAGGGCTTGCAGTAACTTAATAACAGCATGCATTAACTAACAATGCAAATAGTTGTCATATGGGGTTATATATTCTACATAAAGCAGCACAAAGAATTCCAAATTGATAGGGAAAAATACGGAAGCAAATTGACGAGGGAACAAGGATGTTTAGAGTGAGAATCCAAAACAAGACACCCAAGATGTATACATGGAATCATCGAGTGAGTACAGTAGCAGCAGAGAGGGTGAACAGACCACGTTTTCGAGCAAAAATAAGGCTTCCAGATAACGTTTTCGAGCAAAATATGGCCTATAGACTACGTTTTCAGACAAAAAATAAGACTTCCAACAAAATCTCATTTAACCAAAAAAAAAGTCTCCATTTTTGCAAAAACGGAGATTTTACGATTTTTTAATCAATTTTGCTCGCAACGATGTGGTCATCCACCCTCTCTGCTGCTATGGGTTAACAAAAAATAATAAATGATTTGATCCAGTCCTTAGGATCTCACAAACAGACTAATCGCTAACACCTCCTTTTGTAAATCAATCAGATTATTTGACTGGTCGGTGAGTTTGAAATTAATTCTGGTTAATGAATTATTATGGCATCGCATGTAGACAGGATTAATTGGGTTTTCAATAATTAGGAATCCTGGAGGAGCTGTTGGTGCAAACGAATAAAGAATATACCCCTGCTGAGCTTGATTTGATCGTTCGAGATTAATTTGATAGCTTCCTTCGATAACATCACATACTAAATTGAGCGCAATCACTGAGGATATATTTACGTTGAACGGAGCGATATGCCTACCACCACCATCTGGATCATTATTATGTTTGAGGATTTTTATTTCCTGTGATGCTGTTTTTTTCCATGCATCATGAATTATTTTAAAACCAACATCGATGGTGTCACTGAGAAGTTTTTTTAGTTCCGGTACGTTATATCCCGGTAGTTTGAATGTCGGAATATTATTCACGGGAAATTTATATTGTTTTGCAAATTCTGTTCTCGATAGGGGATTAACGTCATCTAATATATCCTGAATAATTTTTAGGTTAAATGTTTCCATATCGTCGATAATTTTATTGCATGTTTCTACGACGCTGATAAATTCATCTCGGGTGAGAGAGCCGGATTTAAGAGATATTAACAACAGCGATAAATCATTATTCATTGCTGTGAAATTTTCGATAATTTTAGGTTCGTTAACAAAATGATACCCCTCTATTCTATCCCCTGGCCTCTCTCCTCCAGTTGATCGGTATCCGAGACCAAAGAAATCTATAGTGATTCTGTGATCTTTATAACTCCTTATTGGATTATCAGGTTTTATTCTGTCGGTGATATAATCAGTTTTTTGTGGTTCTGGTAAATCAACGGTTTTTCCACCGGGTGGTTTTTCAGGCCATCCTAGTACGGTTCTAATAGAACTTTGATAGATATCTACGACGTATCCTTCTGTGTTTATCTCAATTGCGGATGATAGCGTCGGTTCATGAACTGTTATAGCGATTTTTGATTCTTTTCCAGTAATCGATTTTATTCTACGCGCGAATTCATTATTGATTTGTTCGATTTGGTATGACCCTGTTGGTATCGAAACGACGTTCCAGTCTGGGGTTCCGTCGGGTTTATTCTTATTTGCAAACACCAGTGAATTATTCGGTTGTTGACCACCAAATGATTTTGATCTGATATTAGGCCAACTGTGATACACTCGTAGTTTTGCTAGCGCTATCTCCTTCACGGGGACTGGGCTAGGGAAATTCACACTAAACTCGGGTTCCGTTGATGTTATTGATATCATGCTTGTTTGTACTGGGTTCGTGTTCTCCACTACTCGTTGAAGTAATTCCATCGGTGTCGTCATTGTTATTATACTCATGTTGTATTTCTAATTTTGACACCGCGGAATCATAAATACTGACCATCACTGAGAACTCACAATCTGGTATGGTTGAGATTATTGAGATCATTTTGGTTTTTGGGTTTGTTTTTGGGTTCGTGTTTTCTGATTCCATCGGTGTTGTCATTGTTATTATATTCATGTTGTTGCTCTAATTTTGATATCGCTGAATCAAAAATACTGACCATCGCTGAGAATTCACTATCTGATATAATTGTATTATCGAGTGACGACGATATCATCAGGGATAACTGCGAATATGCGGTTGATGCAATATGAAATTGAATTAAGTAATTCTGCAGTTTACTCTGGCTGCATGATGATATCTTTTTTGCTATCCCGGTTGATATACCCCCGATTGTAGCCACCGCAGAAATGCAAATTGGAACTACAACCGGGGCAATCATTGTAACCGATGCAAGTATTATTCCGGCGCCAGCGAGATCGCTTGACACCGAGTACACAATAACATCAATTGCGGTGATTCTTCGTCGGTATTTTTTTATTTTTATTTGATACTCCTCAGTGAGGGTTTTGAGTCTATTTTGAAATTCTCTGACCTGATCATAGCGACATTGCGTTGATGAAATCATTTTTATTTTAAAAATACTAGTGTTTTCAATTGTGAAATCCGAACGATTTTCCTTTCAATTTAGTTATTTACTTAAATCCGCTACGAATTCCACATACCAGGTTGCTGAAACCCCAATCAAATTTTTATCAGTAGCTGTTATAGTGAACCTTTCAGTTGTATCCTTGTCGATGATCGTTGAAATCGTATTATTGACCCCGGATGAACTCGACGATGATATATTAAATTGAGTCAATGGTGTTACTAGTGTTAATCGATAAATACCTTTAACGGTTGCAGTGATATCTAATTTATTGTTTGTAGGTGTCCACGCAAATGATCCGTGTTGGATTGTATATACTACGTTGTTGGTTTTCTCATGAGGAATTTTTGTTTTTTCAATGATTGTTATCATCCTCGAAAAATCACCTTTGATGGCTTCGATGAAAGTTTTTGTCTCATCGATGGATTTTTTAATATCCGGGAGTTTTATTTCAATTTTATCCAACGGGGTTCCAATAAATTTATCAATGACATTTCTACGAAATGATGTAAACTGTTTTCCGTGTTCTTCAATTTTAGATTGAAGTGTTGCTAGTTCTAACAGAGAATTATTCAACTCATTGTCATGGGTAGCAATCTTATCAGTGATCGTAGACACAAGTGCACCTGGTTTAAGTCGTCCGTCGTTGGAATATAGCGCAATAGAGTTTTCAGCGGCGTCGCGCTGCCGTATCAAAATGTCATTCAATGACACATCACTGGATTTCAATTTACCCTGTTTGTCCTGAAATACAACTATTTCGTTCGGGTCAACATTTACTAAATTTAACGTCTCAGCTATTTCATCTTCAATTAATTTTTTTATATCCTTGATAGAATCAGGGGGTGCAGTGCCATCGGGTTTGGGTTTCAAAGATCTCCCCCAAATATCAATCATGTTATTGTAAAACTCTTTCTCTCTCTAAAATCGTTTTTGACGACTTCGTTGAAAAATCTTCGATTTTCGCCAGCGATTACTAGTGTATTCATTAACGACAACATGTGGTGGTTTTCCGCTTGGGTTACTCAAGGAGTTAGAAATAGCGTTAAGGACATTTAATACTTCGCTGCCACATATTGGTGGGTCATTCATTTGTTGTGTTAGTAGCGTAGAATACCAAGTCTTCATTGGAAGGGTTTTTATATAACGCATAAACTCTTTTGGTGGGGCTAATCCATATGAATCAAAATAGACAATCCCACGTGGATCAATAGCGTATGCAACCCAGTGAGTTCCGGGTCCGGTGCTGTTATCTAAATTAATGATTCCGGTTTCAACGCTGTTTGGTTGATGTGGTAATTGATCTTTCATAAAGACACCTCTGAAGTTTTTAATCGCGAGTTTTTTAGCAGCATCGAGTAAATCAAAATTGGACATGGGAACCATAGGTTCCTCAATTAATAAACCGGTCCTAGTCTTAGACCCTTTCCGCTGTACCACGAATACGGGGTTCCTGGTAGTCTTAGACCCTTTCCCTTTTTTTTATATCCTTTCCCAGTTGCCTTCTTTAGTGCCATTCCTGCTGCAGTACCAACGGCTCCTAACGCTGCCGCTTTAGCCACCGCTGGGGCTGCTGCTGCAATCAATGCTGGTATCGCAGCTAACAACGGGAATATACCGCCTGTTTTAATCATATTTTTGATAGCAGCCGCAGAGAGAGTAATCTGAACACCCTTTTTTGCTACTAGTGCATCATTGAAATGTTTCACCTGACGAGTTGTCAGCGATAGTTTATTTGCACCACCAGTCATTTGGTTGGGTTTCAACGTGATTGTGGTTCCACATTTTTTAGCTGATTCCGATTGCAATTTTTTTAATTGACCGGGAGTTAACGCAACACTAATAACACTATATGACATATTATACATAATTGATTGATTCTAAATCGTTTACAATTTCAATTACATGTTTTCCACTGGTGCATCTACCACTCTCATTCTTCCACCAACACCTTCAAGTAGCATTGATTTATCACTGAGAATGACAGCAACCGCTCTATAATTAGCAATACCACCAGGACGGGTTACACGGGCTCTAAAGTGTATATCAACGACAGATTGTCTCATCAAATCGAGATGTTCCAGTGAGAAGTAATAGATCGGATAGAGACTTTTAAAATCCAATTGTGATATTTGCAAACCAGTATCCACATTTAGATCACGTGCCATAAATGACAACAGGTTATGATATACACGAGCAATATGGTTGTGAGTGTAATCAAGTTGTACATCTTCAGATGGTTCCTGTTGTCCGTTTATTCTCAGTGAGACCTCTCTAACACCTAACTGATCAAATATCATATGACTTCGTTGTTGATTACCAACTCGTGCATTATTCTGTAACGCCACAAATATATGACGTGGAGCTGAAACACCTTGTTTTGATGCCAGATGCCAAGTAAATATATCATCAACATTATCTAGTTTAATATCAGTGGTCACTGATAACCAACTCAACAATGATTTTCCTCCTTGTTCCATAAATGATAACAATTTTTCTTCTGCTGTGATTGATGGAGTTAACACTGGCATCCATAATGCCAGTTTTGTTAAAATGACTTTACCATCAGCAACACCAGCATCATGCCATATTGCATCATTATCAGTACCCTTTCGTACAAGCGCTACTGTGTGTTTAGCTCCATAAATAACTTTTCGGACGTTTCTACAGAATCCGAATATATGATGCAGTGGAATTGCACATGAAAATTGTCTACGCTGTCCTTGCAACGTTAATACGCGTGTTGCAAACCCTAGGTTGTAGTTAGTAATATTATTTATGACATCAAAATCACCAGCTGGTCTTGTATATCCGGCTGGTGCTGGATTAACTGAAGAAGCATGTGTTGCCTTGACTCTAGAATACTGGTTGTGTTCAGGGTGATCAGTAATATCCTTAGAAAACATCATAGATGGACCAGCTGATCTTGTATAATCATCAGAGTATCTCGCTAACCCTATGATTGTTGTGGCCACATCAACTTCACGGTCAATGGATTCAATTTCCTTTCCATCAATGAGATATCTAGCGCTTTCAAATAACGCCATGATCCCATTATTAACAAAACCAACTTTGATAGTTGGGTTATTGTCATATGGTGGATCATCATGAGCAGCATCATTTGTTACAAGTTCTCCTTCGATTTCGATAAATGCCTCACACGGTAGAAAATATTTACTGGTATCATGAACTTGAAGTTCAATTCGCGATCGGAGATCTGGTTGTACTGCGTGATAAGAATAAAATTGAAAATCGCGTACGGAATCATCTTTACGCACTGGGGCATCCATATCAAATGCTGGATCAGGTGACCTTTTGAACATTTTATTCTATTTATCAGAGTCTAAATCGCGATTTTCCATTTCATCGTCGTGTTTTTTTAAAGCCACTTCCTGCTATCATGTTTGCTATCATGTTATTTTGGTCCCCTTGATTTATCAAGGGAGTCACCATCGATGCTAATTTTTCATCTACTGCGTTATTTATAATTCTACTAACACTTGCAGGCATTTCCGCTGTAGACGGTAACGGTTTTGAAAATCCTTTGGATTTCATCCGTGATTTCACTAATGATGTTAATTTATTCTTCGCAGTTGAAAACGCTTTTCCAGCAAGATCTCCAACAGCACCAATACCCTTATCACGAATAACATCAATTGCTTTCATTCCTAATTGTTTAGCCAACGGCATCACTTTTGGAGCCATTCTCGCAAATAACCCTAAAATGGTATTACCTAAACCATCTCCGTAGTATGCTCTATAAACCGGAAACCGTGAATTAACTACGTAGACGGGGGTTGGTTTATCATGATTGTAGTGTATGATCATTATTTGAAATCAGAAACAATTTTTCAATTGTTATTTATCTAATCAATTGACTTTTCAATTCAGTCACTATGATACCCACTTTCCACTAACTCGCCAATGAAATCTCGATATGTGCTGATATCCATGATACCACCCTGAAATAATCGTCTACAGATATCAGCTGCTTCATTAATTATTTCTGGAGAGTTATTTCCAGCTCGGAACCCTCCTACAAGAACCTCTAATCGTGATATATCACTGAGAACACTACCAGGACATGTCATGGTAGAGTCAAAGACTCCAGCCTTGAAATCCTTTGGATTTCCAATCGAATATCCTTTTCCGCTTGTTTCCTCAGTTGTACCAGTTGCGCCCTCACTATCATCAAGTAATTGCCTTTGTCGGCCTCGACCTTGTTTTTCTCGTTCTTGTTGTTTTTGTATACCATAACTATCAGCTCCTACTTTAAAAGATCTATACTCAATTGTATCCTTTTTCAAATTACCAGTAATCTCCTTGTTTATTTTATATAACCAATCTACCCAGTCGTCTCGTTTAATTCTACTGTTTTTATACTCGTCTTTTAAAAACTCTCCCTTTGAATAATATTTTTGGATAGCGAAAATGCCAAAATCCGCATAATCTTTGGGTTTTATTAATTGATGTTGTTTGATTTCTGTTATAGCTCCTTCGGTGAATTTGTCTATAAAGTGAATACCTCTTGGGGTGACGACATCAACAGGTTGTGGTTCAGGTGTGGAAACTCTTTGAGTTTCAGGCGCAGAATCATCAATATCAGCTAATCGTTCATACTCGCGCTGAGTTTTTATATCACTGGATAATTGTTGTATCCTGGCGCGTGTTTGTCCGGTCTCTGCTGCTATCTTTTCAAGCGTATCAATCAGCGGCGCCTTCTTTACTCGTTCTCGCTCAGGAATATCTCCGTATATCGCTGCTTCAGTTAACTTTTTCACATCTTTGGTCGCACTTGTTATCGGAGTAAACAGTTGTTCACTTGACACAGAAAAGTCAGTCTGCGCTTGTTGTCGTTGTTGCAGTTTATTCCGTACAGAGTCACGAATTGGTACAAATCTCCTGATTGCATCCAGTCGTTCACGAGCCAATCGGGTTGTTAATGCTTCATTGACCATTATTTGAAATCAGAAACAAGTTTTCAATTGCAAAACAATTTTTCAATCCGACCTAACACCATCGTGGAAGTGTTTTAACATCTCTATCATTGATGGGGAAAGTGTGATATTATTTATTTTTTATAAGGATTTCCACACTTTCCCCACTTTCCATTGATCAATGTGAACCGTCCATCAATTTTTATTCAGTGTGAAATATTTTCACTGATTTTGACATTTTTAATCAAAAAATGCTAAAAAAAATTAAAATCTCTATGAGGGACGGTCACAATCAAATAATGATAAATGGTCAATCAAAATTGTTCATTTTCTTGAATTAACGCCCGTAGGTTTCTAACTTTAGAATTAACCTCCTTTTTCAATTCGTATTCGTACCCCAATTCTTTTCGTATTCGTTCTACAATGGTATACAACGGAGCGAACACACTTACGTCACTGGAAAATGCGAGAGAGTCCCGAATAGAATTCTGAATTCTCTTGATGAGCGCATACTTCTTTGGTAGCATATACTTGTTAGTGCTAACTCCGTATTCTATATCCTGAAAATCAGACATGATTTGATCAGGATTTAACCCATCTGATAGTTCAATATCCCAACTTTTCAATTTTGAAATCTCGGATAAAATGCTATTCATGTTTTCAGAATTCATTATTCTATAATAATGATATATTTCTAAATGAAAAATATGACGCATTAGACGTAACTAAATCGAATTTTCTGTCCAGTCCCCTTTGAAATCGCAGATCGATAAATCCCCTCTGCAACTTTTCGTACTGAGGATATACAAATATCGAAGTGCCTACCGGCTTCATTCATTGATTGAAATATTTTTTCTTCGTTAGTTATCGTATTCAAAGATTTCACAGGTCTCGCTTTTTTCGAGTATTTCCCAGTCCCCCCTCGTTCGGAATTTTCACTTTGTGTAATAGCCTGCAGATTTGATAAAGAATTGTTTTTCGTATTAGAATCCTTGTGATCAATGACAGAATCATCCTCGATCAATCCATAAAAACACTCATACACGAAACGATGATTGAGATAAGTTTTCTTCTTTCCAGCGCCAAACTTCAAATACCCCATACCATTATCAGAACCAACTGGTTTCTTCAGTTTGCGGTTTCTTACAACACCATCACTGGATGCTTCATAATTTGTGATCACAGGGTGTTGTCTGAATTCTTGGTTCATTCGTATACATAATACTATTGTTTGTCTAATTCATTGTTTGGTTCAATAATGAATCTTTCAATGTAGTCTTGAGGGGTTCTTATGATTTTGTCAGGGACGTTGTCGCTGACAGTGTCAGGGTCAGAGACTTTATCAGGGTCATAATTTCTGATTGATTGTCCATTTTTGATTCTTTTATCATAATAACGCTTCAATTCCCTGTATCGCTTACCACCGCAATTTAGACACAACTGAGATTTTCCCCTGACCCCAACTCCACATAGAATACAAGGTAACGGACCAAGGCTTCCACGTCGAAAGCTTTGCATATGATACCCACAAAACTCATTTCTGCATGATTTGTTACACGGGGTTATTGATCCAATCATAAGCCACTTACAGTGATTCATTATACATAAATCCTTCATTTAAATGCTTGTTTTAATTATAGCATGAGGGAATTAAGGAGAACGCCTTCGAAAAATGCTGAATTCAATGCTGATAAGGAGTTTAAAAGATTATTAAAAATTAGTCCTAAATTTAATATCGATAGACCCAAAAAACGTCCAAGAGACGGAAACATGAAAGAGTTTAAGAGATTATTAAAAATTAGTCCTAAATTTAATCTCGATAAACCAAAAAAAACGTAACAAAATTAATCTCAAACGTCCAAGAGACGGAAACATGAAAGAGTTTAAGAGATTATTAAAAATTAGTCCTAAATTTAATCTCGATAAACCAAAAAAACGTAACAAAATTAATCTCAAACGTCCAAGAGACGGAAACATGAAAGAGTTTAAGAGATTATTAAAAATTAGTCCTAAATTTAATCTCGATAAACCAAAAAAACGTAACAAAATTAATCCTAAATTTAATCTCGATAAACCAAAAAAACGTCCAAGAGACGGAAACATGAAAGAGTTTAAGAGAGTATTAAAAATTAGTCCTAAATTTAATCTCGATAAACCAAAAAAAACGTCCAAGAGATTACCCTGGAAAGATGCTCAATTCAATCTCGATATAGTTTCTAATACACCAAAGAATACAATTCTTGATAAAGCCATGATTAGTAAAATCAGAGACTGTTTTAATGAATTCAAGCGTGATGGAGCATCTTATTGTTGGTCAACATTTCGAATTGATGGTGTTGTTGATGCTACCATGACTGATGAAAAAGCAGCAGTGATAATTTCACGTGTTGGGGAAAAACGGTATTTTTTCCGAATCAAATTCATTATCGAAGTCGATGGCAAATGGATTATTAGGGATAAATTTGAACCAATCCTCAAGAATAAAAAAGCTGTCATTGTAAGTAGAGATTCCAAACCAGGAATTCTAACCGGCATTGACAAACCATACTACGAAAGATCTTATCCCGTAACAGCAATGGTTTATGGGATATATCCGTTAAATGATAAACCCGATATCGCAAAACTAGCTCCTATGAAATATTCTAGTTCACTGAATTGTGTAGCAGAACGAATAATAGAACACTTCACAAATGCATCCCGAGGAAATAAACTAACTGATCTGCGACGTAGGAAAATAACCGAGTGGGAACTGACAGTGAAACAGCATGGTGCAAAAATTTCTGATATAGCTAAATTAGAAGCATCATTAAAATTCCCAATATCAGTAACAACAATAACCGGAGAAGTATTATACGAACCGAAATATCAATCGCGAGGAGCCCCAATACAGATTATTGATCATAACAAACACGCGTGGACACCTGCGGTAACAGTATTTCCACGAGAACGAACCGTGAAATATATCCCTAAGGAGTTCGTCGGGGATGTTTTCTATGAAGAGAGATTATTTGATGCTATTCATGCGTTGTGTAAAAATGATCCTGTGTCAGTGTGGTTACTTAGAAGTGATGAAGATCCCGAAATAGGATTCGATCAATTTGTAAAACCAAATGGTGAATTATATCGCGTTGAAGAATTAGATAATAGAATGAGAAAAATCGCTAGTGATTTTTCACCGGAGAATTCCCATGAAAAACTACTCACGGATAGTTTTACTATTCCATCAGTGGTAGCTCACTTCGCAAGAGAAAAAAACTCATGGCGTCCAACACGAAGTGATTTTCTCGAGGATGTTAAATCGAGTTGCGTCGAATTTGGTCATGGAGGATTGTGGAATACGAAATACTCACGTGATGGTATGATTTCAATTGATATAGCCGCGTGTTATCCCGGAAGTTTGCTCGGGTATGGAGAATGCGCTGAGTACTTCAAACGATTTGGACACCCCACGCATGAAATGACTCGTGTTGCGATTAATGGACCATTGCCTAATTTTGATTTAACCGGATTCGCTCGTGTGATATCATTTGAATTAGCTACAGGGTTACATCCGTGTAGTTATGTTTGGCTCGGTAGACATCTATCTGAAAAACACTGGATGCCAATAGTGCTATTGAGATATATGATTGATTGTGGTATGCTAATATCGTTGATTGTTTCCGAGGCTATTATATGCTATCGAGCTCAGAAAGAAGTTTGGCTACCACAACCCGATCTAGAACTACGAAAACAATTCCCTGATTTCAATGAAGAAGAAATCATAAATTGGTCTAAGAAGTTATTTGAAATTAAAAAAGAACAAGCAAAAGATCTCGGACGAAGAATAATCGGTAAATTTACCCAGGGTGGACGATACGACAACGCAAAATATTCTTCGCGGTTGATCATAGATGTCGCTGAATACGATTTTATTGTAGCGGATTTAATGAAACAGGGAAAACTTGTATCCCGTAAGGATGCTTTTCTATCCAATGGTGAGAAAATGGGTACGGTTGTTACCTACTGTGATGGATATAATTCCCAGTACACACATTTGAGAAGTTCAATGCTAGCCTATGCTTCTATTAATCTATTTTCGATGATAAATAGATTTCCTAATACCGCGGTTAGAGTGGCCACTGATTCGATGTATATACACAATAAGTACAAATCAGCTGTAGCTAAATTCACAGATCCCGAAGAAAATTGGGGGCGTTGGCGATTTAAAAAGGAGATGCTACATGAGTATTGTGAATCCGCAGACGTTGCCATGGATGATAAATATCTTTGTTGTAACCGTATTGAAAATCAATCAGAATTTTCTAATGCACCACCGGTATCTGATCCAGTATGTAGATACAAGACAGTTTATTTAAACGGTTGTGGTGGGTCAGGAAAGACAACTCGTGCAATTGAATTATTTCGTCGGTCAACCATGATTGTGCTAACACCGACTCACAGACTCGCCAGAGAGATGATACAGCGAGGGGTAAATGCCTGTACTTACCATAGTTTCTTTCGATGGAAGGGTGACAAATGGACTCCTGAGCGTATGGGTGATAAATTCATTCCTGAAATCATCATTTGGGATGAAATATGCACAGTGTCATTAGATGTATTACAAACATTTCTTGAGTGGTTGTTAAACAAAAACACAAAAGTCGTCATGTGCGGTGATCACGGCCAACCACCACCATTTGTCGGTGCATCTCCACATGAATGGCTAAGGGGTTTTGTAGACTATTATGAAGAAATTACCACTGATTATAGATCACTTGATGAACGATTACGAGAATTCAAAGCGCTAATTAGATTACAACCGGATAGAATCCAATGCGAAATAGCGCGTGAAGTGATTTCAGAAACTCCAATGAATGATTTCTGGGAAACATGGAGACCAAATGATTTGATAATTGCAAGTAGAAAAATAGTCAGGGACACACTTCAGATGAAGTTATTTGAATTACATAAAGAAAAATTTGCAACGCTTCCAGTACCCCTTTGTTATAGGCCATCGGATACACGAAAACAGAACATTGAAGTTGATATTCCAGGACAGAGTGAAAAACAAATTCTCGTATTAAATGATATTGTGCTGGTTGATATCAATGTCGTTGAAGATGCATTGCGTGCTAATAAATCCCCGTGGACGCTAGGATACGCAGCAACAATACACTCTTCACAGGGATTGACTATATCGGATACAATTGTTTGGATGGTGGATAATCACATCGAATGGTCGAATTTAGTCTATCTCGCAGTATCCAGAGTACGAAAAATAAATCAACTTCGAAGAATTGTTTTCGATGATAATGACACAACAATGGATGATATTAATGTTAAAATTATTGATAAAAAACTCTCCGGTTACAAACAACAGGATAAAAAAAAACAACGAGAATTTGATATTGATGCTGAATTAATAATTACGCTGAAGAAACAACAGAATAATCACTGCGCGAGTTGCAATTGTATAATGCGTTGGCAGTATTCGGATAAGGATCCTCGCCAATTCACCGTAGACAGAAAAAATAACAGTCTCGGTCATGTCAGAAATAATGTGATGTTGACTTGTCTTGAGTGCAATAGACGCAACGGCGCTAGTTAAGACCATGCGGTGGCAATTGAGTATCCTCGGGAATTACCTGTAGTTGTTGTCGAGTAAATCCTCGTTGAGGGGCAGTTGAATCCAGTTTATAGACTGGAGGTCTACCAGTTGATCGTGTTATACTAGATATCTTGTGTGTAGTAACACTCCAAATAGGATCAGTAGCCCTTTTTCTACCCCCTTCAAGCTCTCCTGGTTCGTATAAGTACCTCACAATGACATTACTACCAAGAATTGGTTCTTTGAAATCTTTTTGTGGTTTTTCAGGTATTGACTTCTTTTTAATCGCATTGATAGGTTTCATGTTGATTGTTCTAGTAATCTCGTTATTCAGTGCAGTAATCACAGATGGTAATCTTTTAACCCATTCACGGGATCTTTTTTCTTGGATGAATTCTTTTGCGTATTGATATCCAAATAACCGCTCAGCAATCGTCCGATTAAATCGTTCTACAATGGCCTGATCGCGATGTAGCGCAGTATGCCCTCGTCGTATGGTGACATTATGATGTTTCATTGTAGATAACACTGCACCCTGAAATTCCTTGCCAGGATCAACCTGCAATAGATTTGGCCAGTGCAGAGGACCTCGTCGATAAATCCTTTCAAATGCAGAAGCGACTTCAGTGGCTGATTTTGTTTTTAACGGTTCTGCTTCTTTGTATCGACTTGCAATATCAACTACGGTTAAAGCGTATTTGTAACCACGATCATGTGGCAGAAATAATATATCAGCCTGATGAACTTCATTAGGAACTGTCACATCAAAATGCGAGAATTGAATTTGTTTAGGCGGTGGTAGATAAATTTGCCATAGTGCCTGTTTGGATAACCAATTAGCCGCAGTGGTTTTTTTCACTTTTGCAGCGCTAGCGAGTTTATGAACTGCTGATTTACCCCTCCAGTATCCTCTTGGGGAATAATAAATTGATTCCATATTATTAATTACCGGCACCTAACATCAATTTACTTTTCATAGCCGATTTTATCAAAAATGAAGCCAATTTTTCTTTGAAGGATTTATCAGGAATAGCATTTAACGCATGAATTAATTTCACATCTGCTAGATGCCTGTGTTGCAAATTGCTGCTTTTATAAGCAACATCATGAAGGTGACAGGCCTTATCAATGGCGTTTATTGGTTCTTCACCGGGGTTGGGTTGATTTTGATTATTGAGTCTGATATCAAGTCTGGTTCCCGGTCCACAGTAGCTATATCCTGGAAGGTGCTTTTCTCCGGGGTACTTTGCCCATGGGGTTCCAGGGAGCTTTGCCAATTTGGCTGCGATATCACCTCCTAGTTTTTTTTTAAATCAGATCTCATAGACACAAATCTAAATTTCTTTGTACCACATTGCACGCATTTACCAGAAAGCGCTGATCGGTTATTTTTAGTTGTAATCGTCGTCAAGTCATCTGTGCCAGTACGCGTTTTACACTTCACACAATATAGATCCATAATTTATGTATAGAAATATGGATATAATTGATTTTTCAGCGACTAAAACAAGAGAACCAGTTAAGCATCATGCAGCGCTACCAAACTCTATCCGGATGATTATAATCGGGCCATCTGGATCCGGTAAAACGCAATTGTTGCTCAATTTAATAATGAGATGGATGAAGTGGGATAAGTTGTATTTAATTGCCCCTAGCGTAGATGATCAACGATGTTATGAAGTGTTAAAGGATTTTAATGAAAACGCTTCAGAAATTAAGGGTGAGAACGCCATTGAATTTATAACCGATATCGATGAAGCACCGAGTATTGATGATATTGATGGAGATATTAACAATTTAGTCGTATACGACGATATAATGTTGGATAAACAAAAAAATCCTGCTAGGATCTTTTCCCGGGGGCGTCACAAAAACACTGACGTGATATATGTCACTCAACGCTACACTCAGGTTCCAAAAGTCATCAGAGATAACTGCAATATTCTTTCTGTATTCAACGGCGTTGATACACATACGCTACGAAATATTTGGCAGACATGGTGTTCTGATATGGACTTCAATCAATTTCGAGATTTCTTTAGTCATGCTCAGTCGACTCCGCACGGATTCGCAACAATAAATCTACATGATCCTCGGACACGATATCGTATCGGACTGGATCAAATATTCGGTTAAAATCATTTATTATTTTTTGTTAACCCATAGCAGCAGAGAGGGTGATGACCACATCGTTGCGAGCAAAATTGATTAAAAAATCGTAAAATCTCCGTTTTTGCAAAAATGGAGACTTTTTTTTTGGTTAAATGAGATTTTGTTGGAAGTCTTATTTTTTGTCTGAAAACGTAGTCTATAGGCCATATTTTGCTCGAAAACGTTATCTGGAAGCCTTATTTTTGCTCGAAAACGTGGTCTGTTCACCCTCTCTGCTGCTACAGTGTCAAACAAGACACTCAAGAAGTATACAGGGACCAACCACAGGAGCAGAGGGATAATCGGTCACTAACAAGTGATCATGGGATTCTCCACAAAAAAGTCCTTTTTAGGGTTATTGTCTTTCATTGCATTAATAGGGTCTTCCACTTGGTTATAGAAACCCTCCTTGACAAGCTCTATCCAAAAAGCCTAACTTGATCATTTTCGGACCCACCGCTCAAAATTAAAAATCTAATCCTCTCTGACAGTGGCTACCTTTCAAATGACGTTTAGTCATATCAGCAAAAGAAATTGTTAGGGACATATAATATGTACACGTTTGAATTGCATCGGTGGCTTACACAATTTTGGCATAGGGAAATCCACTAGAGAAACTGGATTGAATTTGGAATAAGCGTACGTACTTTCGATTGGTTGATAGTGTAAAGTGCCAAATTTTTCGTCAAAAAAATCCATTAATTAATTATTAGTCTAGCCAACAATGTGGTAGATTTTTGCACGGAGAAATGTTTTTCTAACTCGGGTCACACCGTTAGTATGTTTATAATAAAAACGAACTAGTTGTATGACAGGCTAGAAAGGAGAAATTCACACGGAAAACTGTCAAAAGTGATTTGAGAGAAACGACAGGGTGTTAAATACAACCCCAGGTGGCATTTTTGGCACATTGATAAGCAATTTTCCAAATGTCTGTAGGAATAGCATTTATTCCGATTGGTCAAATGTGGAATGAAGGGTGGGTCGATCCCTGAATTTTGGAGGGAATATAATCTTCGATTTAGGGAATTTTCGTCAGTCTTGAAGTTCTCTGAGAGAGAGAAAACAGAAGTAAAAATACATAGAAGAGACTCCGGGCGGTATTTTAGGGAAAGACGTCCGTAAAATCGTGGTTCCAGGGAAAATTGATAATCTAGGAACGATTGTAAGACGCCAAAAACACAAGGTATTTAACTCAAATTCACATTTATCATGATGTAATTGATATGATGTTTCGTCGTTACAGATGCCTCATGTGTTGATGCTCTATATGAATAGTTCGGTATTACATTGATTTAATAATGTACTTTGATATCATGTTTCTTCGTTACAGATACATGATGTGTTGATATTTTGTATGAATAGCTCGGTTATTACATTGATTTAGTAATGTACTTTTGAATTCTGAATTAGAATTTTCACCTTATATACGTAGGTAGGTTAATGGGTGTTGTAGAAAACCCGCTGTGTACATTTATGATTGGAAAGTGCTACATTAATTTTGAATTTATCATATTAGTGAATATTGATTGTGTGCTATATGATTTACTGCCTCACTTTACGTAATGATTTACGGGAATATATGTGACTTCCCCAAATTCTGATGTCGATAATTAGCGGTATAGCTGTATTGATCTGAAGACTTGTGTAGTATTTGCTAGCCGTATAAAGGTTATCACTGATAGTAAGATCTGATTGTTTGAATCAGAAAGACGGACGGACAATCTCAACTCTTAAAACATAACGAGATACTTAGGGCGTTTTACCCTTTTCTTTTCAAAGGAAAAAAGTTTGTTTGGAGAGAGAGAAATAGCGAGGAGGTCGAGATCCAAAGGAGGAAAAAGAATTTAGAAGTCAGAGTTGTGAGAACCCCACGTTCATCCAGAGGGCAAGTTAAAGTCGAGACGCAAGCAGAAAAATAGTCGACGAGCAGGTCATGAGAATTAACGGCTAAATTTGTCTATTTTATTAGTGTTTGAAATTTAGTTAATGTATCAATTATTTTAAACTTCGGTTTTAGAGTGCTTCTGAACTAAGAGTATTCAGAAGGAAAGAAAATTGTAATTTACTGTGTCTTTTCTTCTCTTGATTCTTTTGATTAAATTCTTTATTTATCTTTACGGGGGCTCGTGTGTTGTCTTTGTTCAAGATATTGTTTCAGATTGCCATATCTATTCTATAACCGGGCAAATCACACCGTGGATGTCATTCCTTAGATAACGAGTATTAGCGGGAGACGGTTTCGGGTGTTGTTTTTCCAAGTTGTGCAATACCTGTGACCAGTGGGCTTGTGCAATATTGTACCAATAACGCTTGGGACCGAACGACCCGTTACAGATTGGTTGAGTGCGTGATGGGTCTATTCCCACTCACCCAGGTCTAACATTCATATCTTTAGCCCCTTTTTAGGGATATGATATGACAACCACATTAAATAGCGCACTCTGTGCGCATAAACGCCAGGAAGATGTGGCACCATTCCATCTTCCTGGATAAATTAAATCACTGCCATGTAAATAAATGGCAGTGCAAAATAGTGAACATATGACGCTACTGGCCGGTTTCACTTTAAATACAACTATTCATTCATACTACGAATCTATCACGGACATACGTTTATTGCTGAAAAATTGTTGCATTAAATATATATTTTACTTGTCATTATTTGTAATATGAATAAAGTAGAAATGTGTGTCGATAGTGAAATTCGAACCACCTCGGCTGTTTATGAATTTAAGATTGGTCGAGGAGTTACAAATGCACTTGAAATATTAATTTTTCATTATATTTCAGTCTTATCATAGAATGATAGCATAGGTGATCGTAATAGATTTGCGGTATATTTTTAGGAGATATTTCCGGCGAACGAGTTACGAGATTTTTTCGACACATAGTTTTGTTTAACAGAAGAAGAAAAAACAGGATTTAAGATTGAGATACGACAGTTTCATAAATCAACGCCAGTGTGTAACGTGTTTCATGAAAGGAATAGGAGCTAATATAATCAACGAAAATGGAAAAGATCAACAAATGGCAAAAAGGAAGGAAATAATAATAATAATAATAATAATAATAATAATAATAATAATAATAATAATAATAAATAATAATAATAATAATAAATGATAATAATAATAACAATAACTAAAATAATGGAGTGATTTTAAAACATAATTTGTATTACAATTTAACTCCTTTAGAATGTCTGATAAATGTTTAACTACGACAAATCTCTTCTTCAAACAACAAAATGTTAGATATCTCTCATTCATGGTCAAAACTTTATATCACTCGTTTTGCATTTTGTTTTTCTTTTCCAGTTTTATCACATCAGGAAAAATACATTTCGGCCTTCATTTTGAGTTGATGTGTTTTGCCATGGCGTTTCCCATTGAGCGTTTCCCATTGATAATACATTTAAAATGTGTACATTGTAAAACAATCTGTGCTTCTTATTCTTGCAGGTTTAGTCTCCCAACCCTAATAAAATGATGCACGTCGTGTCTTTTGCTAGAAACTACATAACTTTGGCGTAAACATATCGTCTCCTTTCACATACCGCATTGAGGTAAATCTCGCAAGATGACTGATACGCCAAAATTTGGATAGCTTATCGCTTGCTGTATCGTCTGCTAGTCCCAATTTCTTATCAGCCTCATTTTACTCTTACCGTGTTGAGGGAAATTTCTCAGTGTGAAATTAGCCTATCAGCCTACGTCTCTTCCGTCAAAACTAGTTTGAAAATGATAAGAAAAGGGTGGAAATGGTAAGAATCCTTGCATGATCGTTCCATCTTTCCAACAGGCGTCATTCAGTCTCCCGAATCCATTGCATTTTAAACAGAAAAATAAATGTACCCCAGCTTGGAATTATTTGAATTAATTTTTTTAATTGTTCGTATCATTTAAACTTCTCAGAACGTCTGAATTTAGAATTATGTCGTAGAATTGGAAACGCTGTTTTATCTCCTACATCAAAATGTATGACCATCCATTTTTTGAATAATTATATTACCCTGAACTCCATCTTTGACAGAGTTTGGCACTGACTTTTTCCAGGAGAAATACTGCGTCGTCATAATACGATAAAATCAGCATATCGCCACATGATAAATAACTGGTATTTTAATCGAATACTAAATTTGTAATTCACTCAAGAAAACTAACTCGTATTTTGATCGAATACTAAATTTGTAATTCAAGCAAGTAAAATAACTCATATTTTAATCGAATACTAAATTTGTAATTCAAGCAAGTAAAATAACTCATATTTTAATCGAATACTAAATTTGTAATTCAAGCAAGTAAAATAACTCATATTTTAATCGAATACTAAATTTGCAATTCAAACAAGAAGAATAACTCATATTTTAATCGAATACTAAATTTTTAATTCACTCAAGAAACAATTTTTTTTTATATATAAAGATAATGCTTTATTAGATGCAGTTGCATATTTAACGTTCATAAATTAAAGGATTGAACTTCAGCAGATGACAAGTGATACGGGAAAACCACGGTACAGTGCGGATGACGAGAATATTCCTTGTTGTTGACTGTGTACATAAAACATCATTGGTTACTTACTCTAAGTAACAAGCCGAAAAAGAAATAACGCAGAAGTCAGTTGTCTGAGTACATTAAAGGTATGCCAGAGAATTGAAAAGTATAGTTTAGTTTCCAAGTATGGTCTAAATAAATCAACGTATAATTAATCTTTCTACAAACTCGTCTGTCCGGTAGAATATTTTTACTTGACAAGTATATATATATTTGGGGAATTTGAGTCCCTAATTCAAAGGAATATGCGAGATTTTAACTGATGATTTGAAATGTCACATAATATTTTCTTGGATTTTTTAATTGTTGCACATTGAATGATGGTTGAATTTGCCGATGTTGACGGTGTGAACCATAAAATACGTACAGTGTGATTATTACGACATTAGAATAATCTGACTTCATTGTATAACAAGAATCAGGTACGCTGAGTTTTACCTCTTTGAAAGGATCTAATATATTTCAAAATGACATTTCTTGATAGAATTTAAGCAATTACTTAGCACGAAGGGCTCTGCAGTGACTCATTTAGGCTGAGCGTCAGACTGATGGGTGCCCAGACCGTCCTGAACTGGCTGCCTCAATACCAAATACTTTTATCAAATTGTAAAACGAATGAAAGGATGCTATTTATCATGTTACAAAAGAAACTTTTTGCTTAACACACAAGCGTGCGCACATACACACACTCGCATACACACACGCGCGCACAGAGAGAGAGAGAGAGAGAGAGAGAGAGAGAGAGAGAGAGAGAAAGAGAGATAATTATATATAAAATTGTGTTCTGAGTTAAAATGGTATCTACAAAAAGCCACCGTGTTATGAGTTAAAATAGTATCTGCAAAAGCCACCGTGTTCTGAATTAAAATAGTGTCTGCAAAAAAGCCAACGTGTTCTGAGTTAAAATAGTGCCTGCAAAAAGCCACTGTGTTCTGAGTTAAAATAGCGTCTGCAAAAAGCCACTGTGTTCTGAGTTAAAATAGTGCCTGCAAAAAGCCACTGTGTTCTGAGTTAAAATAGTGCCTGCAAAAAGCCACTGTGTTCTGAGTTAAAATAGTGCCTGCAAAAAGCCACTGTGTTCTGAGTTAAAATAATGTCTGCAAAAAGCCACTGTGTTCTGACTTAAAATAGTGCCTGCAAAAAGCCACTGTGTTCTGAGTTAAAATAGTGCCTGCAAAAAGCCACTGTGTTCTGAGTTAAAATAGTGCCTGCAAAACGCCACTGTGTTCTGAGCCTGCAAAAAGCCACTGTGTTCTGAGTTAAAATAGTGCCTGCAAAAAGCCACTGTGTTCTGAGTTAAAATAGTGCCTGAAAAAAGCCACTGTGTTCTGAGTTAAAATAGTGTCTGCCTAAAGCCACTGTGTTCTGAGTTAAAATAGTGTCTGCAAAAAGCCACTGTGTTCTGAGTTAAAATAGTGCCTGCAAAACGCCACTGTGTTCTGAGTTAAAATAGTGCCTGCAAAACGCCACTGTGTTCTGAGCCTGCAAAAAGCCACTGTGTTCTGACTTAAAATAGTGCCTGCAAAAAGCCACTGTGTTCTGAGTTAAAATAGTGCCTGAAAAAAGCCACTGTGTTCTGAGTTAAAATAGTGTCTGCCTAAAGCCACTGTGTTCTGAGTTAAAATAGTGTCTGCAAAAAGCCACTGTGTTCTGAGTTAAAATAGTGCCTGCAAAACGCCACTGTGTTCTGAGTTAAAATAGTGCCTGCAAAAAGCCACTGTGTTCTGAGTTAAAATAATGCCTGCAAAAAGCCACTGTGTTCTGAGTTAAAATAGTGCCTGCAAAAAGCCACTGTGTTCTGAGTTAAAATAGTGCCTGCAAAAAGCCACTGTGTTCTGAGTTAAAATAGTGCCTGCAAAACGCCACTGTGTTCTGAGCCTGCAAAAAGCCACTGTGTTCTGAGTTAAAATAGTGCCTGCAAAAAGCCACTGTGTTCTGAGTTAAAATAATGCCTGCAAAAAGCCACTGTGTTCTGAGTTAAAATAGTGCCTGCAAAAAGCAACTGTGTTCTGAGTTAAAAAATTGCCTGCAAAAAGCCACTGTGTTCTGACTTAAAATAGTGCCTGCAAAAAGCCACTGTGTTCTGAGTTAAAATAGTGCCTGCAAAAAGCCACTGTGTTCTGACTTAAAATAGTGCCTGCAAAAAGCCACTGTGTTCTGAGTTAAAATAGTGCCTGCAAAACGCCACTGTGTTCTGAGTTAAAATAGTGCCTGCAAAAAGCCACTGTGTTCTGAGTAAAAATAGTGCCTGCAAAAAGCCACTGTGTTCTGAGTTAAAATAGTGCCTGCAAAACGCCACTGTGTTCTGAGTTAAAATAGTGCCTGCAAAAAGCCACTGTGTTCTGAGTTAAAATAGTGCCTGCAAAAAGCCACTGTGTTCTGAGTTAAAATAGTGTCTGCAAAAAGCCACTGTGTTCTGAGTTAAAATAGTTCCTGCAAAACGCCACTGTGTTCTGAGTTAAAATAGTGCCTGCAAAAAGCCACTGTGTTCTGAGTTAAAATAGTGCCTGCAAAAAGCCACTGTGTTCTGAGTTAAAATAGTGTCTGCATAAAGCCACTGTGTTCTGAGTTAAAATAGTGCCTGCAAAAAGCCACTGTGTTCTGAGTTAAAATAGTGCCTGCAAAAAGCCACTGTGTTCTGACTTAAAATAGTGCCTGCAAAAAGCCACTGTGTTCTGACTTAAAATGGTGCCTGCAAAAAGCCACTGTGTTCTGACTTAAAATAGTGCCTGCAAAAAGCCACTGTGTTCTGACTTAAAATAGTGCCTGCAAAAAGCCACTGTGTTCTGAGTTAAAATAGTGCCTGCAAAAAGCCACTGTGTTCTGAGTTAAAATAGTGCCTGCAAAACGCCACTGTGTTCTGAGTTAAAATAGTGCCTGAAAAAAGCCACTGTGTTCTGAGTTAAAATAGTGCCTGAAAAAAGCCACTGTGTTCTGAGTTAAAATAGTGTCTGCCTAAAGCCACTGTGTTCTGAGTTAAAATAGTGTCTGCAAAAAGCCACTGTGTTCTGAGTTAAAATAGTGCCTGCAAAACGCCACTGTGTTCTGAGTTAAAATAGTGCCTGCAAAAAGCCACTGTGTTCTGAGTTAAAATAGTGCCTGCAAAAAGCCACTGTGTTCTGAGTTAAAATAGTGCCTGCAAAACGCCACTGTTTTCTGAGTTAAAATAGTGCCTGCAAAACGCCACTGTGTTCTGAGTTAAAATAGTGCCTGCAAAAAGCCACTGTGTTCTGAGTTAAAATAGTGTCTGCAAAAAGCCACTGTGTTCTGAGTTAAAATAGTGTCTGCAAAAAGCCACTGTGTTCTGAGTTAAAATAGTGCCTGCAAAACGCCACTGTGTTCTGAGTTAAAATAGTGCCTGCAAAAAGCCACTGTGTTCTGAGCTAAAATAGTGCCTGTAAAAAGCCACTGTGTTCTGATTTAAAATAGTGCCTGCAAAACGCCACTGTGTTCTGAGCTAAAATAGTGCCTGCAAAAAGCCACTGTGTTCTGAGTTCAAATAGTGCCTGCAAAAAGCCACTGTGTTCTGAGTTAAAATAGTGTCTGCATAAAGCGACTGTGTTCTGAGTTAAAATAGTGTCTGCAAAACGCCACTGTGTTCTGAGTTAAAATAGTGCCTGCAAAACGCCACTGTGTTCTGAGTTAAAATAGTGTCTGCAAAACGCCACTGTGTTCTGAGTTAAAATAGTGCCTGCAAAAAGCCACTGTGTTCTGAGTTAAAATAGTGCCTGCAAAAAGCCACTGTGTTCTGAGTTAAAACAGTGCCTGCAAAAAGCCACTGTGTTCTGAGTTAAAATAGTGCCTGCAAAACGCTACTGTGTTCTGAGCTTGCAAAAAGCCACTGTGTTCTGAGTTAAAATAGTGCCTGCAAAAAGCCACTGTGTTCTGAGTTAAAATAGTGCCTGCAAAAAGCCACTGTGTTCTGAGTTAAAATAGTGCCTGCAAAACGCCACTGTGTTCTGAGCCTGCAAAAAGCCACTGTGTTCTGAGTTAAAATAGTGCCTGCAAAAAGCCACTGTGTTCTGAGTTAAAATAGTGCCTGCAAAAAGCCACTGTGTTCTAAGTTAAAATAGTGCCTGCAAAACGCCACTGTGTTCTGAGCCTGCAAAACGCCACTGTGTTCTGAGTTAAAATAGTGCCTGCAAAAAGGCACTGTGTTCTGAGTTAAAATAGTGTCTGCATAAAGCCACTGTGTTCTGAGTTAAAATAGTGTCTGCAAAACGCCACTGTGTTCTGAGTTAAAATAGTGTCTGCAAAACGCCACTGTGTTCTGAGTTAAAATAGTGCCTGCAAAAAGCCACTGTGTTCTGAGTTAAAATAGTGCCTGAAAAAAGCCACTGTGTTCTGAGTTAAAATAGTGCCTGAAAAAAGCCACTGTGTTCTGAGTTAAAATAGTGTCTGCATAAAGCCACTGTGTTCTGAGTTAAAATAGTGTCTGCAAAAAGCCACTGTGTTCTGAGTTAAAATAGTGCCTGCAAAACGCCACTGTGTTCTGAGTTAAAATAGTGCCTGCAAAAAGCCACTGTGTTCTGAGTTAAAATAGTGCCTGCAAAAAGCCACTGTGTTCTGAGTTAAAATAGTGCCTGCAAAACGCCACTGTTTTCTGAGTTAAAATAGTGCCTGCAAAACGCCACTGTGTTCTGAGTTAAAATAGTGCCTGCAAAAAGCCACTGTGTTCTGAGTTAAAATAGTGTCTGCAAAAAGCCACTGTGTTCTGAGTTAAAATAGTGTCTGCAAAAAGCCACTGTGTTCTGATTTAAAATAGTGCCTGCAAAACGCCACTGTGTTCTGAGTTAAAATAGTGCCTGCAAAAAGCCACTGTGTTCTGAGTTAAAATAGTGCCTGTAAAAAGCCACTGTGTTCTGATTTAAAATAGTGCCTGCAAAACGCCACTGTGTTCTGAGCTAAAATAGTGCCTGCAAAACGCCACTGTGTTCTGAGTTAAAATAGTGTCTGCAAAACGTCACTGTGTTCTGAGTTAAAATAGTGCCTGCAAAAAGCCACTGTGTTCTGAGTTAAAATAGTGCCTGCAAAAAGCCACTGTGTTCTGAGTTAAAACAGTGCCTGCAAAAAGCCACTGTGTTCTGAGTTAAAATAGTGCCTGCAAAACGCCACTGTGTTCTGAGCTTGCAAAAAGCCACTGTGTTCTGAGTTAAAATAGTGCCTGCAAAAAGCCACTGTGTTCTGAGTTAAAATAGTGCCTGCAAAAAGCCACTGTGTTCTGAGTTAAAATAGTGCCTGCAAAACGCCACTGTGTTCTGAGCCTGCAAAAAGCCACTGTGTTCTGAGTTAAAATAGTGCCTGCAAAAAGCCACTGTGTTCTGAGTTAAAATAGTGCCTGCAAAAAGCCACTGTGTTCTGAGTTAAAATAGTGCCTGCAAAACGCCACTGTGTTCTGAGCCTGCAAAAAGCCACTGTGTTCTGAGTTAAAATAGTGCCTGCAAAAAGGCACTGTGTTCTGAGTTAAACTAGTGTCTGCATAAAGCCACTGTGTTCTGAGTTAAAATAGTGTCTGCAAAACGCCACTGTGTTCTGAGTTAAAATAGTGTCTGCAAAACGCCACTGTGTTCTGAGTTAAAATAGTGCCTGCAAAACGCCACTGTGTTCTGAGTTAAAATAGTGCCTGAAAAAAGCCACTGTGTTCTGAGTTAAAATAGTGCCTGAAAAAAGCCACTGTGTTCTGAGTTAAAATAGTGTCTGCCTAAAGCCACTGTGTTCTGAGTTAAAATAGTGTCTGCAAAAAGCCACTGTGTTCTGAGTTAAAATAGTGCCTGCAAAACGCCACTGTGTTCTGAGTTAAAATAGTGCCTGCAAAAAGCCACTGTGTTCTGAGTTAAAATAGTGCCTGCAAAAAGCCACTGTGTTCTGAGTTAAAATAGTGCCTGCAAAACGCCACTGTTTTCTGAGTTAAAATAGTGCCTGCAAAACGCCACTGTGTTCTGAGTTAAAATAGTGCCTGCAAAAGCCACTGTGTTCTGAGTTAAAATAGTGTCTGCAAAAAGCCACTGTGTTCTGAGTTAAAATAGTGTCTGCAAAAAGCCACTGTGTTCTGAGTTAAAATAGTGCCTGCAAAACGCCACTGTGTTCTGAGCCTGCAAAAAGCCACTGTGTTCTGAGTTAAAATAGTGCCTGCAAAAAGGCACTGTGTTCTGAGTTAAACTAGTGTCTGCATAAAGCCACTGTGTTCTGAGTTAAAATAGTGTCTGCAAAACGCCACTGTGTTCTGAGTTAAAATAGTGTCTGCAAAACGCCACTGTGTTCTGAGTTAAAATAGTGCCTGCAAAACGCCACTGTGTTCTGAGTTAAAATAGTGCCTGCAAAAAGCCACTGTGTTCTGAGTTAAAATAGTGCCTGCAAAACGCCACTGTTTTCTGAGTTAAAATAGTGCCTGCAAAACGCCACTGTGTTCTGAGTTAAAATAGTGCCTGCAAAAGCCACTGTGTTCTGAGTTAAAATAGTGTCTGCAAAAAGCCACTGTGTTCTGAGTTAAAATAGTGTCTGCAAAAAGCCACTGTGTTCTGAGTTAAAATAGTGCCTGCAAAACGCCACTGTGTTCTGAGTTAAAATAGTGCCTGCAAAAAGCCACTGTGTTCTGAGTTAAAATAGTGCCTGTAAAAAGCCACTGTGTTCTGATTTAAAATAGTGCCTGCAAAACGCCAGTGTGTTCTGAGCTAAAATAGTGCCTGCAAAAAGCCACTGTGTTCTGAGTTCAAAATAGTGCCTGCAAAAAGCCACTGTGTTCTGAGTTAAAATAGTGTCTGCATAAAGCGACTTTGTTCTGAGTTAAAATAGTGTCTGCAAAACGCCACTGTGTTCTGAGTTAAAATAGTGCCTGCAAAAGGCCACTGTGTTCTGAGTTAAAATAGTGTCTGCAAAACGCCACTGTGTTCTGAGTTAAAATAGTGCCTGCAAAAAGCCACTGTGTTCTGAGTTAAAATAGTGCCTGCAAAAAGCCACTGTGTTCTGAGTTAAAACAGTGCCTGCAAAAAGCCACTGTGTTCTGAGTTAAAATAGTGCCTGCAAAACGCCACTGTGTTCTGAGCTTGCAAAAAGCCACTGTGTTCTGAGTTAAAATAGTGCCTGCAAAAAGCCACTGTTCTGAGTTAAAATAGTGCCTGCAAAAAGCCACTGTGTTCTGAGTTAAAATAGTTCCTGCAAAACGCCACTGTGTTCTGAGCCTGCAAAAAGCCACTGTGTTCTGAGTTAAAATAGTGCCTGCAAAAAGCCACTGTGTTCTGAGTTAAAATAGTGCCTGCAAAAAGCCACTGTGTTCTGAGTTAAAATAGTGCATGCAAAAAGCCACTGTGTTCTGAGTTAAAATAGTGCCTGCAAAAAGCCACTGTGTTCTGAGTTAAAATAGTGCCTGCAAAAAGCCACTGTGTTCTGAGTTAAAATAGTGCCTGCAAAACGCCATTGTGTTCTGAGTTAAAATAGTGCCTGCAAAAAGCCACTGTGTTCTGAGTTAAAATAGTGCCTGCAAAAAGCCACTGTGTTCTGAGTTAAAATAGTGTCTGCAAAAAGCCACTGTGTTCAGCGTTTACAGAGTAGACTGCATTCGGAGCCAAAACAAAGTGTCCATAAAAGGTCCATATGGTCTGAAAAGAAATACGCCTTAGAGTAATGCAAACAAAACAAATACAAAATATTGTTTCTCGTCAGGAACGTAGTATATTAAATCAAAGCATATCTTTCGATTAAAGTGAAGAGATACATCTTTTAAATAGTTTTATAGTTCAACAGGGGTTCTTTTAACTTCATTAACAAACTTATGACGCACAAGTTTATTTGCACTGGATGAATGTTAATACAAGCATGGAAATGTTCCCGCTACCCCTCATCCCCCTCCAATGTGAAATTCTTCTCACACTGATTTCAGATTCATACTTTTGAGTTAGATAATTAAAGACATGGGGATGAGTTTAATGAGTTAACATTTAAAAGTTTGCAAAATCATCTTGCCATTAAAAAATTACATGTCAGTGAAAAGGAACGCACTGACACACACAATATATATATATATATATATATATATATATATATATATATATATATATATATATATATATATATATATATATATAATTCCAAGTCTCTCTCTCTCTCTCTCTCTCTCTCTCAAAATTCTTACAGACACAGAACTCCGTCCTGAATAGAAAACTTGGGCATCGTTTGTCCTGGATCTATGAAATCTTTTTCTGCGGGAACTGTGACTAATTAAAATTGTTGAAAATATAAAGCTTGTCTCATCTTGGGATAAGCAAGGGCTAGTTTGACCATTTAATGCACAACAGACACTGTAGACTCAAAGACGTTCAAGAACTATATTATATTGACGTTTATCGTCACACTTTGGCTATGAGAAGTATTTGATTATAGCAACAGTGACAATATTTAGAGACTATCTATCCTAATTAAGAATGTCTGCGCATACTTGACACATTAATCAGGGAGATAGATGAGAATAAAATGTGCCGCGCTAGATCAAAGAATTTATTTGTTTTGGTTTATTTGGCAACGTGCTGGAAGATGAATATCAGTTTGTATTAGAATAGCACAGTTATCTGCCGCTTAGAAAGAAGTAAATACACTTTTGGTTTTTAAAATACCCGAGTTTCTTGAATTTATTAAACTGCTAAATCCAGTTACTTCTACCGATTTTATAAATAGGGGAAATTGTCTGAATATAACACTGATAAATCCTAATATGAGGGATACAAAATAAAACTGCATGAGTTAATTAATTAGTTAATTAATTAATTTATTTATTTACTAATTCAATAATTTGTTCTTATTCTTATTTTATTATTATTATTATTATTATTATTATTATTATTATTATTATTATTATTATTATATGTTTTAAAGTTTACTGTTATTTTCATCTCATCTATATTTTATCATGCATGCATTACTATCATATTTCATGAATACTGTTCTTATATTACTACTAAACTAAGTATATTTAACACTGAATACATAATGAGGACAGTTGTATTTATTTTGGTATTTTACAGGTCACGCATTAATGCGTAGTGTACTAATTTTTGTATCAAACTTCATGTATATATGCATGCACATGTTAATTTAGTCGGTGCACGTTACCTAGAATGTACTGTTTAATATTTTTCATACATTTAAACGTGCCACTTTATGTGATTTTGGAATGGTCCAAATAGGCCGGTGATATTCAAAAAGTAAATTATCTTTACTGGTTAGCTGCAATCTTGGGAAATTTCTCCTCTACCACGCCTTCGGGAACATTTTGTTTCTTACTGTTACTACGAATATTTGGCCTTCATTGTTCTAATTAGTTCTAGAAATGTGATTGGTAAAAAAGAAATGTAACGTCTCTCTAAATATGATCAATTTCAAAGACAGGTATATAGCCGTAAACCCCCAACATAAGAACAAGAAGTAAAACTAAGGGTATTGGTCAGTTGATTGCGGGTGTGGGTGTGGGTGTGGGGTATGATGTATACTTATAACATCGAATCCACCATATATACAAACATGGTTTGAAACGATAACTTGAAGAAGTGAATATAAAAAATAATGTAAATATATACTGGTCTCACAAATGACTGGACTTGTTTTTAGCCATATCATTTTTAATCGGTAAAAGAGTTCAGATGAGCTGCTGAGTAAAGTTCCTTCTGTGATGTAATTCCGACATTTGTTTACGACTTCTATAAACCACTGTTCCGAATGCAATAATGTAAATATCAGGTCACATGGCAGTAGGACTGTATCTCATCAATTGTCACAAAGATGGAAACTCTTTTCATGTTTCAATACTGAATCACAGACAGACAGACAGACAGATTAGATAGATATGGGATCGAAATTTCTTTCTAATTTTGAATAAGAGAGGTTTCGGTTAATGGGGGACATGATAACATATAGATGATATAAGGTTGTTATGTGCATTTCTACTTAGCACTAAATCACGAAAGAAAGCATGGGTGTTAAAGATGTATACAACACTTGTTATATTTAAAATGGCAATAGCATATTCTTAATCAAGAGGCCATGGTTAACGACGGTTGTAATATTTGTATATAATTTATAAATTAGATCCTCAAGGAAAATTCATTTTGTCCTAACTGAAATAGTGATGTTGTATTATTCATTCAGTAATGTTGAAAAGTTTATAACTGTTATCCAGTTGAAAACGTAATGTCTACGTTCCTTATTCGCGGTGCAAAAATGCGATACCGTCTTTGGACCGATGTAGAGTTGATAGCTGCTTCTAAAACAGAAATATTTACGATACTGTCACGTACTATCTATCAGAAATATTAATACTCGTCTATGGAAGTCTCCGAAGTATGAGATGAAACATCAATTAGAAAGGGACGCAAAACCCATGAAAAACGGTTGTAAGTTTAACATTTTCAGGCCGTAATTAATGGATAAGGAAGGTAACAACGTGTTCCTCAGATTGCGTTTCCGCTGCAAATGGATTGGATGTCATCAAAGACCTATAGCTAGTTATGCTGACTTTTCGCTTGAGTTTGAGCATTGTTTCTAAATTTCAATAACTAATCCAGCCAATGTCATTTGAGGTATTTTGAAAATAATCATTGTGATATATGACTTTTTAAATCCTTTATTCTTCCGCCATGCTACTAAAACATATCACACCCTTTTGTCTTTCAAGAAAGAATTTCGCCTGATGCAATGCGCTGATGGCATCCAGTGCATTTTAGTCTGCAAGTTCTAAAGGATACATTAGTAGCAATTGTCTGTTATTCCTTGTAAATGAATACTACTTGATGCATTATTAAATCGCATTCATTTCCGCTTGCTTTTGCGTCAATTCTAAATGTCAATATTCTTTTTTAGGATATAAATGATACCTGGTTTATTTGACACATGAAGAAAAGGTCAACTTGAGAGCGTTTAGAAGTTATCTTTGTATGATGTTCATTGTGTTCCTACTCAAATTATCCAATTGTCACTTTTTGATATCCTGTACACTTGAGCTATTTTAAATAACATTTAATGTTCTAGTTTCGAAGAATCTCAAAGGATATGCTGGTATATCAACATCTCCATACGGAAAATTGTCCAACTTAAACAAGAATATTAAATTCGACATTGAGCTCACACTTGTAATGATCGATTCACAACATACTTAATCATAACAAGATTTATGTTTAATGGAGGCGGGAATACGTTTTCCTTTGTTCTTTTTTAGCATTGGATAACTTCATTTTCGCTTAAATGCTTTACACTAATTATAATTAAGTAACGGATATTTATATAGAAGTATACAGATAAAATCTTGTGTACCTCGACCCCTTTCCTTCGACCTTATTTCATTGTCTTGTGGGTTATTTCTCTAGCTTGCTGCCACATGAAAGCTCGACGATAAGTGGCAACATATCTATATGTCGTCAAAATTTTACAACCGCAATGGATTTGTGATATCTTTCGTAGTCCGAGTGATCAGTCACATACAAAGCATACTTTGCATTTGTCAGTCACATACAAAACAATATTTTGCATTTGTCAGTCACATACAAAGCATATTTGACATATGCCAGTCACATACAAAGTATATTTTGCATTTGTCAGTCACATACAAAGCATATTTGACATATGCCAGTCACATACAAAGCATATTTTGCATTTGTCAGTCACATACAAAGCATATTTTGCATTTGTCAGTCACATACAAAGCAATATTTACATATGCCAGTCACATACAACGCATATTTTACATATGCCAGTCACATACAAAACATATTTTGCATATGCCAGCTTTCATGCCAATCGTAAGGAACTGAAAATATAAATATCATGCGACTAAAAGCGTTAATGGATCGTTTTTAATACCAGCACAACGAAATAGATTCGATTGTATATACGTTTGCCATTACAATCCAGGCACGGACAAGTATTATGTTGTATTGTATTTTATATTTACATTTTGTTACAATAAATATATACGTCTGAGATTGTCAGGATCGCTACCTATCTTTATGTAGCTACATGGACGTGGTTTTACGGTTGATCCCTCGAACGCTAAACTAAAAATGGCGAGTCTTAATTGAAATTTCATTAAGATCCTAGTATGCCAGCTTCAAAAACTGAAAAAAAAATAGATAGATAAGCATAACAAAGTAAAATTATTTGTCAAGCAACAGGGGTTCATGCACCCTTGAAGAAAAACATATAGACGTTGATAACCAATATCATTGATGAATTATATCCATCGATTCTTGAATCGATTATCAATATAAAACAATATCAAGACGAAGAGATTTAAGACATGAAGAATACATACATCACAACGCCGACTATCCTCAGGTCAGGAAAGAAAAATTCAGAAACCGGAGACAAGTAATTAAGATAGACTATCGTAACTTGTAGTAAGCAGTTGACTTGCATTGCATTTTGATGACCTAGACACGATATTGCAAGTAACGGCGCTTCCTGAAAAGTAGATGATTTACCAGATCCATCAACGACAACCATAGGAAGATATGGTAAATGAAATACCAAACATGGTTTTAAAACAAACGGTGAGGCATACCATTACATCTTAAAATAACATGATCACCATGCATGTCTTATAAAGAAGATTGCGGCAGCTCTTGGACATATCTCAGAACGATAACAGTCGTAGCCAAAATAGTTTTTGCTGCGTTAGCGATATGTTTACTAAAATACCTGATGACTATTTTGATAACGTACCAAATCTAGACGATGACACGTCTAGTCATATTAACAGCGGCCTGTTTGATAGGATGCCAAATGAGGACCATATGCAGACGGAAATGCAAGCGTGCTGCTCAATCTTATGAAAAATAAATATAACATGGAACACTAACAGTGGCTCATTACCACATTGTTAAGTATGTAAATCACGCAAATATAAAGCAGTGTTCTTTTTATAAAAGCAAATTTTACTAAAGATAAGACTTATAATGTTGAACTTGCAGCAATTAACATGAATACATGGTGGCTACTTGGTTAGCATACCAGAGTTTAAAAAAGAAGTTACATGAATTTTGAAGAAAAAATATTCCATACCATATTTAAAAACATTCGTATCTGCAGATATTCGCAGATTTACAGCATAATAAGGGATACATTTGCAGAAGAGTAACCGCAACGTAACACGACGAGGATGTGATTGACAAATGATATTGCACAAGACAAAAGATATAGATTTCAACCACATTTTTGCTGAAACATGCAGCCTAACGAGTGTAGAAAACTTATACCATTTAATGAGCACTATCACAAGCGAGGCTCCTGTTTCCAAAGATCTGACAGACATTATCGCTGCTTGTTCTTTTTCTGGCAGCACTTAACTTTGTATTGACAACAACTCCAGTCGCTTTTGCTAATTATTTCTGACGTTGGCACTCTGGTGCATGCTTGTTTAGCAAACAAACTCGAGCGAAAACTTCAGAACAAAAAGGACAAGTATAGATATGCATGGCTACATAACGTACATGAAAGTTGCTAATCAAAAAAAAAGTTCTCTGAGCAGATATACGTATGCATTGATCGAATCGTCAAGGATCTACTGGTGGTAGATATCAAAACAGATCTTAGTCCAATATTGGTAAGCAGATACGAAAACCATATTGTAAAGCGAGTCTCCCTCTTAGAAAGAGGGGTAGTTAATTGGATTTAGCTACGTTATCTAGGAAATAACCTCCCTTGATAGTATGACCCGGTGTGAGTAAATGATAGAATATCAATAGAGAACTGGGAAACATTATTGGGAAGACGAGCCCCCTTAGACAAGAACAATTACAACTTTCAAACAATTTGATACTGGTCATTTCAATTCAACTTAAATGATATCAACAGCATGTATTAGCCAGTGTCTAATCTGGATTCATTTCATCATCATAACGAGTGGTGAAAAGAGCGCAATGTCCAACATTGATTGTATCATCTTCCGCTTCACTGTTCCAACGTTTCCTATTTTCTCGAGTCTTCCCTGTCGTCTTTCTTGGACTTCCTAGATTTTACTCTCTACTCGTCACTTTACCCTTTCAAACCTCACTCGTCACTTCTCCCTTTTCTTTCGTTTTTGGACTGTCGAGTCTCCTCTCCCTCGGAAAACTGTTCTGTAATGCTGTTAACTTTAGAACGTATGTATCCAGCTCTAAACCATGTCTTTCTCGCAAAACAAACACCTTGTCCCTTCTTGTTTAACGAGGAAAGCATTATTCTTTTCTTAGACTTCCCTCAGAGCCAATCTTCCCTCTCTCAGAAAATTTCAGACCATAGAATTTCGACCAAGGTTGTCACTTTAAATGCCGATCAATTCCAAGATTACGCCTTAATTTTGCTCGGTCAATCATAAGCAATGGTTTCTTTTTTTAAAATTCATAAGACAAACATTTGTTTCGTCAGTATCTCTGAACTACGTAATGTAACTTTTTCCCTTTGAAGAATAACTATTTTACACGGATCGGAAGTTTAGCTGTCTCCTTCTCAAACCCGTTTTAGATATCCGGGTCAATTTCATTGAATCGGAACAGTGACCCCTTTTAAGTTTAGACAGTGTCATAGAAGAAACTAGGAATATAAGGTCGAAATGACCTTTCCCAAATACTCCCCTGGTCTATATGTGATAAAATCTCAATGTTTCGTGCATTCGTTTTTAAGGTTCATTGTTTATTCAAAATTCGATACTTCACCCGTGGAAAGGTTAAATCATGTATGAAGCCATCATCGGTCTATTAATCTCTCCCTGGCAACGTTGGCTGAGCAATCCGAACATGCTTGACATGAAACGTGCAATAAACTGTAAAGTAATCAACATAACGTCATTATCCTGAGACCAAAAGCAGCATGGCATAGTGTTCAAAGGATCTTTTGCATTCATTTTTAAAAATCTGATTGATCATAAATTTTTCATTGTTCTGAGTCTCGTTAATTAAGTTATAAAGAAACATTATACATCGTTGCTTCTTTGAACCTGTAACTAACAAAAATGGATATTTAATTTTAGAGACCATTCGAAGGTTAATTCAGTTTTGAATGTCAACCATCAACATACCGTTATTTAAAGGCATGTGCTTTGCTTGGCATGAAAAAAAAATAATTTAACTTTCCTATGATACTTTCAAAGGGCATTATTTTAGAATCTTGTATTTTCATTTGTACTACTTTGGCTTTTATCAATAAATAACCGAAAAGGGAAGCCCATTTTTTGTCTGTCCTTTCATATATTTATTACTTTATACGTGACAATTTCTCTTTATAGTTTTTCCAATGATGAAAAAAATATTTAACGACCTCACAGGACTCCTCATTATACGTTAAATTCATAGATATCTCCTTATTCTTGCTGAAGCATATCTACCACAGTAGTAAAGTTTGTTTTTGCCATAATTAAAGTACAATACTTTATGTTACTAATGGACATTATTAATGCATACTAAATAAATGAACTCTACCGAGGTGTAGACCGTTTATTGTTCCTTATTCATGATGGTTTATTTATTTGCTACTTTAGCGTTTGAATACATGTAGAAAACGTAGCACCTACGGAAGCAATATGAAACATAAGAAGAAAACAACTGGCATATTTACGGTCAAACCTAATCTCCGTTCTAAAAGCATGGCTCGACCCAGAATTTGGTTGCTGACACTTAAGATTCTACTTTTTGCCGATGAATAGTTTACTTAGTGTTTTACATTTTCATCCTAGCGTCTTCTTAAGTGTTAAGCACTCAAATAGGGACAATTTACAATCCACAAAACCAAGACAGATTAATTTCTCTTGCACGCCCAATTATGATTTTAATGATTCCCTTTACAAATAATCATTTCAGATCCTTTTAAAATGTATTTGTTTCTCTACAGCATACATATATATATATATATATATATATATATATATATATATATATATATATATATATATATATATATATATATATATATATATATATATATATCGATTGAACACGGTTAAGCTTCGAAATAATGTTTTCAATTATAAAGAATATTTTTTTGGATGAAATATGTCAGAGACATATTTAGGACAATAAAGTCGGCTCCAAAACTATTTTATTATCCATTTAATCAAGCCGATTGTGTGCTACAAGTGAAAGAGCATGATATAGATCTGGGGGAAGGAGGAAAGGTTTTTACAGCTACGATCAAGACATTCAAAGTCGGAATTTCCTCATATAACCTCACTTCCAATGTGGTATATTCAATCATTTTTATTGGTATGCATTTAACTAGCAATAAAAAGTTATCTGGTAACTTTAGTCGGTGGGAAGAGTTTTACAACCTTTGCCTGAGAGCTATGAATGTCATTGAGAGATATTCCACTTTATATTCTCTCAGCGGGACTGTCAGAGCTAAAACGAATTCAAGGATGTATATCTTCTAATTGAATTCAAACCTCGTTTCATAAACTTCCCTGCATCCTAATTACAAGCATCCTGCCTTTTTGGCATCGTTATCAGACCGATTACCTGGCACAATGGCAACAAATGTCAGATGGAATTAAGTTCTAATGGCGAATGGAAAGTTACAGCTAAAACGCTTCTTTTGGCCAGATAACATAGTTAGCAGTGTGTGTTCAGTCCAGTGCTGTGTACATTACATATCAGAATGTTATGTATTTTCTTGCAATCGAAAATTTTAGCACACTAAACCTCGAGTTATGTTTCCTTATAACCCAAAGACGCTTCCATTTGATATTGATGTTTTAAAATTAACACTGCTTCTTATCTTAACATGTTTTTCTTAGTGCCTTCCTATCATTACGACTCAAACTTACATTGATTTATGTCGTATTTATTTGATTAAACATTTCATGACCGAAAAAGAACAATATTCTTTGCATTTTATCTGTGCGGAAAAATAAGCTGGACTTTATATTTTCTTTTGTATATTTCAAAAAGTTGCACAACTAGTAAATGACACTCAAACCAAACTGTACGAATGCCGTTAAGAGCATTCGATGTGTATATCTTTGAATTAAATTATTTCGTTATTATATTATTCGTCTGCTTTTTGAAAGATATTATTGAGGTAATATTTAAAGCTTAGTTTTTATTCTATTAATGGTTCGTCTGCATCCCTGGATTTTTTTTAAAAAGTTAGTTTTTTATTTATACCATTTTTTCACATTTTTAGTTTACAAATATTTAATTCGAAATTGTTGTAAACAGGCAAGTGCACAACAGAATGAAGGAAATCCCCCACCCTCGACGTAGATACAGTCTGGAAGGGTTACTGTGTTCGTGGCATGTGCATAATTATTCCTGTCTATCAATGGACACCTCCTGAATTACTTGAACTTCATATTAAAATTAGGAACAAAACAACACATTTAGTAAACACCATCAACGAATGCATATATTTTGTACTACTGGGGTTGGTTAACGACCAAAAATTAATATATATAAAAGGAACAATACATAGTAATATTCCAACACAAAACTCTATATTCAGGTTGATTCAACCATCTTTTTGTTACAAAAGGACACTAAAATATCGAGTTCTACTTTCGAAACCATTCGGAAAATCTGATTGTTTTATTAGAGCTTAACTTTGCAGTCTAACTTCTTAAATATTTCCACCAGTATAACACAGAGCAGTAATACATCATTTACCAAGAAAATTATTTTATTCCGATGAAATTACTAAATTTCAGGATCAGTTGTAAGTGGAAATATCTTCGCGTTTGTCTCAGTGTGAGTTGGCAATCATTTTTATGAATAATTTACACATGTTCTCGGTTTCAGCGCACTACTTAACGATTACTTCTAGGCAAATGTAATGACTTTTAGAGAGAATAGAATGGTTACAATACATCACCGCATTACATGAAAAATTAACACTCCAATTTCCCCTTCAATAACGTAAAGGAATGATAATTTACTTAAACGTAACACCTGAAAAGGGATTCTTCGGCAGAGACAAAAGTACAGACCATCTGGAGTATTGTCAGTTTTTCATGACTGAATTTTGTTTGCTAATTTCACATGTATTAGTTATTTAAACGTCCATTGATATAGATAGCCACTGTCGTTACAATTTGAAAAATTAAAATACCTTTTTAATAAATATCACCATCGTGGTTTAGCTTCATCAGAACCATAAGGATTGCAACTAGAATGCTGTATTCCTGATGTGTTTGTTTTTAGTTTTTTGTTTTTCACATTATAGGAATTTTACTTTCAAGCATTTGGCTGTCTGTTGTTAATCAGAGTTTCTGTCCATCCAACTGTGAAACTTGACTCATTTGAATTTTACTTTGATAGAAACGAAATGTTATCACCAGTCTTTTCGGATGCGCTAAAACGTAGCTATAACATTTGAAACTGCACTTTAACAAAAACAATGACGAATAGTAAGTGATCCTCATCCCGGAATGGCTTTGAGATAAAATTATCCGAAACTAAAATATCAAAATTGAGCAGGGTGATACAAAATAACATTTGTTTGCTTATATTTATAGTTTCAAATAGAGACATCGCACATGCCCGTAGGTCAAACATAAATTATTCTGTAGGTGTAAATACTGTAATGTTTCCTATGTATATTCCCAAAACCATTAGCAGCAGTATTAGCGTTGTAATGGAATACATCAATACGTTTCCTAAGCAGCATTCGCGCTGTTTCCCTACAGTTACGAATCCTACTATATTAACCGATCAATTACGAGCGTCCATGTACCGCTGGTTTCATTAGTCATTTTTGATTTAGCCAGGCTAAAGTGAAAAGTCTCATGTGCAATCCGTCTCCTTTGCTAAACATTCCACACCTGATGTATCGTGTTAATATCATCCATGTCAGAATGGATTTGCCGACAATGAATCCAATAAATAAAGCGAGATGGAGGGGGGTGGCATATCGTTCTTTCTTAGCAACAAGCAATCGTGATTTTATCAGTAATTTGGATTAATTCATTTTGATTAATTAATCTCTAAGAAAAGGTCGCCTCTTCACAAGTCTCCATTCCCATCCTAGCGATACAGCCAGGGAACTACTTCGGCGTGATATTTAGTTAAGTGGATCTGTACTAAGTCAAGCTGATAAAGAAACTAACACCTCAACAAATCTCATAATCAAGGTATATTAAATAAACAATGCGACAGCAATCGATGATATATATTAGATACATCAGATAAATGGATTCGTATAAAATAAGTACTATGCACTGAGTCAGGTAATATTTCTTGATTAAAGTAGAGAAAATTATTTTTTGTTTTCTGTCTTCTGTTGCAAAGCTAAGATTCCTAAATCCGGGCTTCTGAATCCTTAAATTTCTTTACCTTATTGGTGATTTGATTTAGTTTGTTGATTTACGACGCATTATGTTATTTAGTGGCTAGACAGTTGGAGTAAAGTTCTTTCCCCAAGGACACGCCAAGGCTGCCGACATGGACTGGTCCTATATTTGGAGTTCGAAACCATACACATTCGTTGTCAAGAAGCGACTCTTCTCTAATAAATATGTACGATCCAAAATACCAGAATTATGGACATATTGAACGTTTTAAAATGATTGTAAAGTTATCGAATCTCATTGTAATAGATCTTCAGACTAAAATAGTTTGCATTTCAAGTGCTCATCCTCAAATTATTTGTATTTATATTGCCCATCCTCAGATATTTTCCGTTTCTGTTGCTCATCCTCAGATAGTTTGTATATGCGTTCCCGGTGTATTTACATTGTCGATCCCCAGATAATATGTACTTACTTTTATTTCCTATCTTTAAAAACTTTTTCATGTATATTGCCTTTCCTCAAATAGTTTGCATTTTAATTGCCCATATTTAAATATTTTGTATTTCTATTGCCCATCCTCAAATAGTTTGTATTTCTTTTGCCCATCCTCAGATAATATGTTTTTCTTTGCGCGTCTTTAAATAGTTTATATTTATATTTATATTACCCATTTTCAAATAGTTTGTATTTATATTGCCTATTCTTAATATGTATTTATTTTGCCCATCTTTAAATAGTTTATAATTGTATTGCCGATCCTCAGATACTTTGAATTTCATTTACTCAGATTCTATTTCTTAGGGTCTCGACCGCTCCGATGGCCTAATGGTTAGAGCGTCCGCCTCGTGTGTCGTGTGTTCGATCACGGGCCGAGTCATAACAAAGACTTTTAAAAATGGTACCAACCGCTGCCTAGCCTGGCGCTCAGTATTAAGAGGTTAGTTTTGGGACTGGTCAACTGTGGTCACGATAATGTGACTTGGTAGGACATCATGCTACGTGTCTGCGGCACGATGTCCCAGTGCTAGTCATCACTATACACTTACCATACTGCACTTACCATACTGCAGACATCAGAGTGATATGACTGAAAAATTGACTGAAAAATTGTCACAGCTACGTTATTACAACTCCAAATCTCACACACACACACACACACACACACACACACACACACTTAGGCTCTCATTACTCATGACTGTTGGACTTATTGCATATATATAACAAACAACATTTATTTCAAATAAGCTTTCATTTTTCAGAATTATTATTTTACTATATTTTATGTCGCTTATCATTTTAAATTTCATTGACAGCGAATAGTTTCATTCATAAGGTTGAACGAATTATATTATATCGCAGATACCACAAATATCTGTACAAATTTGCATCACTGAACAGACTGAGAGGCCCATAGGGCAAGGTGAAGGAGGCAACGATTTCCTAAATTGTTTGCTTTATAAGACCATTATTGTTATTCATTTCGTGCTCTATAAAAAGACGTTTCCTCTGATGTTCAGTTGTTGTTGTTGTGGGGTTGTTTTTTTTTTTTTTTGTATATTTGAAAACAATATACTGTATGTTTCTGTAGCCATGTAAGGGGCTAAATTTTTAACGTATCGACAAATTATATGTGTGAAAAAGCCGACACGTCACTTGGCATCAGGTGCGGATGAGAGTCGGTAACACGATATTGATACTGTTTAATGAAGAAATGTTAACGTAGACTCAGTTCTTGTAGCAAATACATCAACGCATGTAAAGAAGCATTTTTTGTTTGTATCAACATGACATTTCTATCAACATTGTATTATAATTTAGGTATGTCCCAATTGTATGGAGTCTGGGGTTTGTAAGATGTAATGCTCAAGGAAATTGATCAATGGTTGGAGTTTTTGTGGGCTTGTTTCGTATGTGAGTGTGTGTCGTTTAATTTAATTTTAAGTTTGATAAAGGATCATTTGCTAGTGGTTGTTCAAGAGCAGATCACATAAAATTAATGACAAGAAATTAACGAAAAACACAAAAGGCCAAAGACTACAAACACTGTCAAGCATTTATAAGCATTGTTCGATTCTTCAGATCATATATCATTGTTTGACACGCCATATGGGTAATATGTTCTTTTCTTGATAGAAAACGTTAGTCAAATATAATATAAGTTTGAATTCATCTTCAAATCTTAAAACATCATTTGACGTCTTATTAATATCCACAATATGTAATGGGGTATTTTCTCCATGAACCGAATCCAATAACAAATAACACAGAACCTAAGATGATGTCACATAATTCACCGGTAGATCAAAGTCTATATTTTTTGTTTGTTCTACTGATTACTCACATCTCATTCGAAAAATAAACCATTTATCCAGGAGAATTAAAACCATCCAATTTGCCACAAAACTATATTTTCGAAGTCTTTGCAAAATGAAGATGGAGATAGAGAGTGAAAGTTCTTTTACAGTCCTCTCAGCTATACTTTCAACATAAATATGGTATGGTCAGATTAGAAAGAGACAAAAACAGACTTATTAATCAAAGATAATGAATACATTATTAATCCGTTTCAAAGTCAATCCAGATGGACACATTTCTGATTAATATCCCAAATATATTACTTGGCACTGTGCAAAACAAAATGGTGTCAAGGTAAATTAGAAGTTGTAAAATGCTTCAAACGTTAAATTTGAAGCAAGTGTGGATACTCTGGAATATTGACGTAAAAAATATTACGATGTCACTGAAGATGCCACTGACTTTCTCCTAGCTATTCAATTAAAAAGATGTAGCTTTACCATCCAATGTACTCTACACTGTGCTTCCGGGATATCCGTCTTTCATTATCTTGTTGTGATTGTTCAATGTTAAAAACACAGCGTCTTATTTCTGGAAGAAAACTTAATCGTTCTTTGCTAAAATAATAGATTGTTAAGAATTTAATGGAATTCGAATATTATTTATTATTGAGAGTTCTTAGTGCCGTGATTTGTACCTCTTAATGACCAGTTTCTATCCCATTGAAAACTTGCAATTAAAAGTGATATGGGCTTGTTTACTGGCTATAATGGGATTAATTCTGGGAATATTGGTCGTCACAAATATATTAGCCCATACTCTATCATAACAGTAGACCATTTCAGGGCATATAACTATGTACAATTAGTCTATATCGTCATTAAAAATGTTACTAACCAATAACGAAAACATCCTCTGATAATTTCCTGGTACGAATTTACCACAAGCAAGACACACCATTACTGATTAATTCCCACTAGTGAAAGGAGCCCAAACGTAAGATATTCTACACCATAAAAAGATATTGTCTCATTAAATAATTATTGTGAAATACATTCTCGGATATGTGCGATATAAACCAATTTTAGATTGATGATTTTATTAGTTTCCAGAGATGTTATAATTGCAGTGTCTGGAAAGCAAATTATATGGTTGAAATCTCCCACTGAAACCTATTATAAACGATACTTTTTGGCGGACGTTATTTTCAGTTACAGAGTATAACTAAATATCATGTCTCTGTCACGGAATTGTATAAACCCTTTTTATTTATTATATTCATGTAATCGAGCTTCGATTTAGGCGTACAAATGATACCAAAAAATGAAAGATTGGTTTTTGCAGTATAATGCACACATTTAAATTCTTGTTTGCGACATAGCATGGGACGTATATTAGTAATAGAATGCTACATTTTTAAGAAATGTGTATTACAGTAGGATTCTTATAGAGCAGCGTTAGGTTTACTTCTGAACGTGCTGTTTTGTAAATTATTTTGCCGGTAATATAAAGTTTATAACTTACCGTGTATAACGTTATTACGTTTATATGTCCGTGTCATGTATATTACACGATGTTGGATATGTTTACATAGAGTCTAGAGTGTTCCGAGCGTCTGGGAGTTTCTACGGTGTCTAGATAGAGTTACCAGAGTGACCCGAGCGTTAAAAGTTATCGGAGTGATCGGTGTCTACGTGGTTCAAGCTGACAATCCAACCAGAAGAATTAACCGTAGCAGCTGTGGAGCTGAGCTGTTGCCTTGGAGCTGAAATATAGGGTGCTGACGACGGAGAGTTATATCCTTCCATAAAATCTTGTAGCCGTGGGCTAATTTTGGGGTTAGTAAAACCATTATATCTTTCGGGACTGTAAAGATAAGTTGAATATCTGTCGTTTTTCGTTTGCATAATTTCACTATGAGTGAATTCATTTTAATACATGAGTAAAATTCTACATTGTTCCCTATCTGAGTAAACTACGTCCATCTTTTTCATTGTATAATCACTGTGAATCATTCACCCCTTGTTTTTTGTATTTTGTAGAGTAATTTTCTTGTATTTTTCTTTATTACATTTGTGCGTTCTTATGGTAATTAATCCAATATTTGGATTAAATATACACGCACGTATTCATGATTAATTACTCATTCAAGTCATTCATTATTAACATTGTATTTATATAATCGTCAAAAGTGTTATGTTGTGAATCTGGAAATCCCACCCGGTTATCATGTTACAGATTCTAAAAACTCGAATAATCTTGTTGTTTTGTGATAGATTTAGAGCCATTTTTCAGCACAAGATAGGCTATACATTACGGCCAGTATTATCGATTGAGAGCCCGATACTCGAACCCACGCAGACTGATGTGAGATGGCAGTGATCCGTAACGGCGAGCGCTTTGAGTTTCATCACTCTGATAACACCGACTCTAATTATAATTATGCTTTTAATCACGTCAATTATGACACTATCTATTCTGGCTTGAAAGAACTATCGTATTCAGTTTTATCAATATCATCCAATACAACTGATGAATTTGCCAAGGATGTATATGAAGGGCATGTAAATAGCAGCCCTCATTATGATAGTCAAGTCCAATTATCCAAACCTGATAAAGGAGAATAAGATTTAAAATGACTAATGAGGAAGAATGTTTGATTTAAGCAATATGGTAAATATGTAAATTTAAATAGCTTTAACAGTGGATATGCTATAATTGCACTTAATATAAATGAAAATATGGCACCTATTAAGTCAAATTAAAGAGTAAGTGTATAGTTTATGGTGATGCTTATATTTAATTTGTCAAATGATAAGTGAATCATACAATATACACATAATAGCACTAAGAAAACTTGTTCATAAGAGAAATCACTCGCTTGAGAATAATGTATACCTACGATATATGAACTAATGATTTAACAAATAGAACATCATCAGCCTGTTACGGCATGTGGAGAAAGAAGCATATATTAGGAACAATATTTCTGAGGTTGTTTTTCGACCTTGCAGAAATAGCTCAGCGATATTCTGATTGATGATTTCATTGTGGCATATTGTCAAAATTCGCGTTCAAAACAGGAGGAGATAAATCCATATAAACTATGACGTCTGGAAAATGTAATGGTTGTTCTAATCACGGAATTAACGTGGGAACCGTAGATAGATAGGTCGGATATCTTCACTAATCTCCAAATTTTCTCCTTAGAATGAAATTTTAAATATTTTTGGTATCGCTTGATTGAAAACTATTAATTACCCCCCCCCCTCCACTTAACGTTGAGCAGGAATCGAAGATTCTAATTCATTCACATCACACCGATTTTCTACAGAGGAGTCTTGTGATATATATTCAAAAATGTTCGGATATCCGCCAACTTTAAGAAATTCTCAAAATTCTGATTCAAGAATCATAAGATATCATGCATACAATTTTAAGATTTATTTTGAATTAGAGTTTACTCTAACTACAACCTGTAAAAAATATTCCGATATTATTTGTAGTTTCATAAAGAAATTAAATAGAGGAAAGAACATTGAGAAATTGAGTAAGACCAAGGTCTTCGAAAAGCATTGGGCCAAATGGAAATCGCATCACCCTGGAATGTAGTTCTAGTCTGTTTAAAACATATTTTCCTCTCTCATTTTGGTAAAGATAGAATAGTTACCTTATATTTATGCATTTTTGGTAGTGATTTAAGGGTAAGTGTTTATTCTTGAGATTATGAGCTCAGGTTGTCTGTGTGTATTTCAGCCACAGTGCACAGTGAGTAAAAAGGCCTGAGTGATGATCCGGAAGCGGTGAATTGATAACACTCTGTTTGTGGACATAGATTCTCGTTCTTTAACGTATAATTACAGAATTATGTTCAGTAGTAAAATGTATACAATAGCTGAAAGAAAGTACTGTAGCCGTGGAGACGCATATTTCAAACTTTTAATTGTAATATCATGTGTTTACCTGTGGTTTCCTGCATTTATTTCTGACAGGGATTGGGATTGAACATCATTTCTCAACAAACTGAGTTAATAAAGTTAAATCATATACATGTTTCTACGCTGGTGTTCTTATGTTACCCATCCCACCCCAAATCCATGCATCCAAATCTCTCTCTCTCTCTCTCTCTCTCTCTCTCTCTCTCTCTCTCTCTCTCTCTCTCTCTCTCTCTCACACACACACACACACACACTCACACACACATACACACTCACACTCATACACACACTCATACACACACTCACACGCACATGAATACGATCTGTGTGCAAACCATTTTAGCCATGTATGTGAATTTAACTACATGCCTCAGTGTGATGTCTTATCCTGATTTTACACCACTTTAGATTTTCAGTGCTAAAATTTATAATGATTTTGGATAATGTTAAAGCGATCCTTATGTAAATAAAACAGTCGATTAAAAATTATGAATATCTCATTTTTAACTTTTGTGCAATTATAGAAATGAAATGAATTTTCTAAACTAAAATTAGAGCATTGATTTGAGTGCCAAGTTATTCTTGTTAATAACAAGGGAAATCGTTGGCAGTCTTCAGTATTCAAGATGCCATCAACAATCACAAAGTATTTAATGCAATTTTAATATGATCTTTAGAAGAAAGTAATTATTTCCAAAAACATTGTCTATTTGTAAGAACTTAAAAGAAATATACTTCATCTTTGATACATACATACATACATACATACATACATACATACATACATACATACATACATACATACATACATACATACATACATACATACATACGGTCAGACAGACAGACAGTCAAAACTGGCCCGTTGGAAAAAAATAAAGTCTACGTATTAAAGCGTGGACTGTCAAATGAGACCCGTTTTTCAAATCTGTATGTTCTCAATGCCGTCTTCAAAGTAATTTTTTGGGTTTCACTGATTAATCTAATTCCCTTTATTTTAGTTTCTGCCTGATCACAAAGATTGGTTTTTGTCTTTTTTGGCAATATCTCAAAGAATCTTTGACAAGCTAACTAAAACTAGGGTTTCTTTTAATCAAAGACACTGCTGTTACTTCTAATAAATGGTCTTTTTTGCTTGATGTATAGTCTTCCGTTACGAAAGGAAGCTAATATCGTATCTGCTACATGAATAAACTTCTTTGAGAACAAAGCGGCATCATATTTCTAAAATTGTTTTCCACATTCAATATCTGTTGGGACATAGAAGCATCATTAGTGAAGTTATACAAATCTACATGATCAAGTTACACTGATTTTGGAAAGTTAATCATGATATCGTTGTTCATAATCTGCAAAAAGGACCATAAATAATTCCCCTAACGGTATCCTTGATATACAGTCCAAACAACATCAATTGATACACAAAAGAAACAAAACCAGATAGACAAACAGAGGAAGCAAAGCTGAGGACAAAATCATTTTAAACGTTGCCTAAATATATTAGCGGTTGGCGATATAAAGAAAGGTGAAATGTATGGGTCATGCGCATAAAATTTAATATCAAAAGAAACTCGTTTATCTTGGAAAAACAGTATCACATTAATATCGTATACCCGATATTTTGTCTAGTGGTATGTGTACTTCATTGCGAGGACATTTAAGCCATGCCTAATCCCCGACGTAACAGTTGTAGAACTTGTTTTCCTTCATGCTGCAACTCCGTTAGTCACAAAATTCAGTTTAGGAATGACCCTCGTCTCATTTTCTACCGCAACAATTATTTTATTAGCTGTGTCATAAATTTATAGTTATTGTGAAATATACTGAGTACAAATAATGATGCAAAACAGAGAGAAAATGGGTAGGTTGTCATATCTTGAAGCTGAACCAAACATGACACCGGTGTTAAATTATAAATTCTTCTCAAGGAATAGGTTTGAGTAATTTCAATTACGGTTAACATGCTGCAGTGGATTGGGTAAATTATCGCTTCAAATTCAAAACATAGTTTATCAGTTTCCATAATGTTACAATTGTAAAGCGAAATCCATTATTATATAAAAAGAACCCTTAAGTAAAACGAAATAAAAAAAGAAATATAATATAACATGTTTGGAAACACACCATTACAAAACGTTCTAAAGAGTCATGCCCATCAATTCCTAAAAATGCATTAGCTTTATTTACCTGGTTTGCCATCTTCACGATGAACAACGGAAGGTACTAATTTTCAATTAAAAGTCATTATTTCAAACGTTCCACTAAAATGGTCGCTATAACGAGGGTTTTACGTTACATAATTTACAGTTGCTTTATATCACGGGTGCATAAGTCGTGGCCAGCGATCCCGATCCGGCCTGCAGATTTATTGTGTCCAGTCCTAAGGGCAAATTAAAACAACACAGAACTTTTAGCACGTGAACGTTAATTATATTAAAGAAATTAGTGTTTGCGGCCCTCGAGTGGTCTTGGAAAATGCAATCTGACCTTGAGCCAAAATAGGTTGTTCACCCCTGCTCTATATAGTGTATATATTTGTGGAAAATATAAATAATAAATATACAGGTATATCCTACCTAGAAAATATATTTAATATAAATAATAATTAAAATGTTTTGGGAAGCTATCAGTTTCAAAGAGTAAATGTATTTGTAGAAATAATATATCTGCTTACTAAAATATGTTGCCAGTTACGTAAGAGAAAATATATTCATATAGGAGCTAAACTCACAGTAAATAAAACAAAAGAATCTAATAAATACATATGATTTATTAACAGGCCTTGTTTGATTTAAAAATATAAGTACAATATTGTTTACTATTTGGGTGAAATTGTTTGATGAATATTGTGTTTATTGCTTGGGTGTTATGTTTGCATCAATATTGGTTTGCGTTTGGACGATATTTATGCGTGAATATTGTTTTGCGTTTGGGTGATATTATTGCGTGAATATTGTGGATTCATCAAATCTATTTCATGTTTTTAATTAAAAAAAATTAAATGTTTGACTGAAATGAGCATATTGTTAACATAAATTCAAATCTTTTAAAGCAATAAAGGAAAGTAAGTGAAATAATTAAATTTATACCGACTTTTATCCACGGCATATTTCTTTGATATTGGATTCTTAAATATATATATATATATATATATATATATATATATATATATATATATAATACGAATAATTCATTTAAAGGCTTCGTTTTAAAGGCAAGATTGTCTGACAGAGATGAAATAATTGTCTTTTGATTAGCACTCTCAAATTATGTAAACTCCCATATATGTTGGTTGCAAAGCATTTGAAATAATAAAACGATTGCTTGACATTAGCAAACCTATTAGCAATCTATATAAGTTGCTATGTTCAATTAGTGTTACTGTTATTTCGTTCAAATGCTTGAAAGATTATTTCTTTAATACAAAAATATATTTCACACTAGCTATTGCACGTCCTAGGACGGGAGTGATAAAAGAAAGTTTCAAGAGGATTATACCAAAAATTGCAAAAACCAAGATAAAAGAAAGATTGAGCTTAAAATTACACAAAAAGTATTTTTTTTAAAATTCAGATGCCACCGCGTGTTTTGAACATGTAATCTCTTGTTTGGCACAAAGAAAGACCAATGTTGGTGTTTATATATAAGATTCCAAAAATGATATAAATCACGACCCGTGAATATTTGCCGACGGATTTGTTTCAACACAACGAGTTCATCTCACTGACATGCAGTCACTGTAGTTTTATGGTTAGTGTGCTTATACATATGAGTTACGGGTTCGAGTTCTGGAGCAGACTTAGTCTGTTTCCTGACTCGCACCCACCCCCACTCTCAAACATTAATAACTAAAACGACTAGCGGGCTGACAAGTAACTAGTCAGATATGTTCGTTTGATACACACCAATGAAGGCAATATATTGATAATAGTTCGTTTGTTGCAAGAACGATGATGATGATGATGATGACGATGACGATGATGATGATGACGACGACGACGACGATGATGATGATGATGACGATGATGATGATGATGATGACGATGATGGTGGTGGTGATTGTAATGGTAATGGTGGTGGAAGTAATGGTGGTGATGATGATGATAACGACGACGACGATGATGATAATGACGACAATGATGTTGATGTTGATGATAACGATAATTAGAAGCGGTATACGATAGCAATATCCTTAGTTACAGTAAACTTGTGACAGAATCTGTTTTAACAACAAAAACAAACATAATCAACAATAAAAAATAGAAAAGGGGAAACTTTCAATGTCTGAATATTAATTATGAAAAATACTGATTAACAATCTTTAAGAACACTATGGCAATTAAGCCAGATAAACCCATTATTCACTCTACTTATTTGAAGATGGACAATCAAGATCAAACTGTAAGCTCCTGGTAATCAAGTAAAATTCTCTTTACACATTGTAAATCCATTCTCTCGCCATTTTCTTGGGGCCCAATATTACAGCAATGTCGGAATGTAGTTAATAGAATTTAGACGTTAATCTCTTCCTCACACGTGTGAAATAGAGACGCAGCCTCTTGTAAATTTCCTGTGCTTGCAACAAATCTGCCTTCTTGTTGTTCTTTTTTCCCCTGCTTTATTTCAACCAAACCGGTACTGTTGACTGGTTATAGGCCCGAACCGTCAATATATAGCAGATCTTGACGCCCATAAATCGTTTAGATTCACATTATTATCTAAGTGTACTTTAATTTGGCATACAAAGGTCAAATAAATCAACTGGTTTTCCAATAAATGCCTTTAAGACCTGCCATTCAAATGTTTAAATACAATCTTTTGACACATAGATAGTAATTGTCGAAAAATTGCCTCTCGAAGTAAATTAAGCTTCACACCAAATCAAAATGTTCCTTACATGAAATTGATTTTGATTCCAAGACATGTTTTTTTTTTCTTCCAATCCAATTGCTGGTCCTCGGAGTCGGGAATCAAATATATAAATCTACTTAATTATTTTAGTCCAATAGATTAATCGTTTCCGATTTCGTGATTCTTCAAAGAAAGGTTTATAATCACACATGGAAAAGAAAGCGGGAGCGGAAGCAATACGCGTGAATAAACAGCTAAGCACTTAATATATTATCCAAGATTTTAGAAAAAGCAGATGACGGTGAACTTAAACCTAAATCAGTTCTAAAAATATCAAGGTTCGTTAGCCCTCCAACTGCAATACTGCCATTACTGTACAAGAAATAATTATACAGATTTCGTACTTCTTTAACTATAAATGCTCGACGAAAGAGTATTTTTAGGGAATTTAACATACATGTTTTCTAATCTCTGTATGAATCTGATCGGAATATTAATATAAATAATCAGATTTCTTTTGCCGACCCAACACGTTTTAAAATAGGAATTATTCGTATTTCCCTTTTTATGAATAAACGCAAATTGACTAGAAATGCACGTTTTTTTTTTAATTACTTTACAAGAAACCAAACACAAATACAGTTTATAATGAGGTCGAAGTCATTCAATATATCCTGTTAATACGTTGTTGTAATGACATTTACTTTAATCTGGATTGTACTGAATAGCGGTAGGTTTGTCTCTCAAGCAGAAAATGCTATAAGGACCTTACATTAGTTTCTTTTAGTATTGCGTTTACAATATCAAAGCGTATACATCATACTGTATTGATTTAATAATGTCAGTTTACGTACATTGCATATACAAAGACAAAGACATTTAAGGATTTACGTCACTTAGGACTCCTTACTTCTTTTGGAAAAGAGATATAGCAAACAAATTTGTGTGATCCTTACGTATTCATTTTGTCTATTTTCCGATTACTGACTTTTTTTTATCATGCATCAATCATATTGCTTTTAGTAGACTTCTGAAGCATATTTTTTGCCAAAAATGTTTCTTTTTTGTTGTTGGTTTGGGAGTTTTGTTTTGTCTTTTTAATTTTAGGCAAATAATAATTCAACAAAGAAATCAAGGAATCAAGTTAAAGTATGTTGCATGTATTATATTTATTGGTCTCTGGAGGATGATGAGTTTTATTTAACACTAGAACCTATGATGAAAGATGCTAAATAATAACTTATTTGAAGAACATATCACAGATGATTTAATTCTCTTTCAATAGACGTAGGACCTTTGTCGCAAAGTAAACGAGTAGAATAAAAAGAAAAGCTCAAACTCTGGCTTATACACGTATATATTCAGTTCAAGTACAGCTGGTAGCCAAAAAGGATATTCAAAATTCAAACAGAAGCATACGCGATATAACTTTTAAACATTCCCCTCAAAATTTCTTGACTTGCTATTTTGACTCATATCTGAATTACAAACAACCAACCAATCAATGTGCTGCCAATCTGTTATATAAATAAAGTACTGTTTAAAATTTATTTATGCATGGCATCGCATAGTTCATAGATTTCTTTATGGAATCATATCCTGTTCTGTAAACTTCACTGTCTACCCGACCAGTCCGGAATCAAACACAAAGTCTGTTCATCGTGCTGTATTTCGTTGACTGGCTCTCGTCCAAAAATATACTATATGACCTCACTCATGTTTATACCCCATCTAGAAATGTATGCTCCTCTTCCGACACTCACAGTCATACGGACAGCGTTCTTTTGCGTAACCAGTACGCGCTACGTGAAAAAAATTGTCGAAAGACTAAGACACAATGACAAAAAGAGGTCAAACGTTTTAATCATTCGTATATCATACCAATTGCAAATTTTCCGTTAACAAGTTATCCATTTTTAAGTAAATTGCTTTTTAATCTCTGCTAACTCCATTATTAATAATTTGGAGATGTTAGTATTGCTTTTCTTCTTGACAATGTTTTCAAACATTTTTATGGACAATGTTTACTCTCTGTGCTAGTTCGTATGAGTTTTGGAAGTTGTGTACTGCTTGTAGTCTCAGTCAGTATATTGATATGTTCCCGGATTTAGTTGTGTCTCTGCCATAGACCATATAAATTTCAGCAGTTTAGTGTTTGTTTTGTTGTTCTTGTTGGGGGGAGGAGGTGTTTTTTTCTGTTCTTTTTCCTTTTACTTTTTCACGCATTATTTCCAGTCTCCGCACAAGTCTGCTAAAAGTATGGTACAATGATATCACAATTTTAATAATACCATTTGTCTGTTAGCTTGAGCAACTTTATCAGTTATTTTCATTTTATGCCTAAAGTTGAGTAATGTTTTGAAAATTGAGTACTACATTTAGTCTAGGCAGAATTTTAAACACATTTCCAGATTAATTTCAGTATCCCCTAAAGTCAAGAACATTTTCGTAATTTTAGTACAACATTTAGTCTAAGTGAATTGAATTTAATATTAGGGGGGGGGAGTGGCGGGAGGGGCGCTCTCTAGATTATATAGACTCTGCAATAGTGATCGATGTTAGATGAAATTGTTTACAATAGTGATCGATGTTAGATGAAATTGTTTACATATGCAAATTCATAATGTTATAACTATATTATTTTCATGTAATATGGTTAAAATATCTTTGGATATTGTACTTGTAGAAATTGTACATGATCAAAGGACACAGCTAAGTAAAATGATTGCTCCATTGTGCTAAAGAAATGAGCATGAATTAGACTAAAGTAGATTAACTTTAGCAGTTATTACAATAAATTAAAGAAAATGAAATGAATGAATTACCAATGTATAAAATGTAAACAAAACAAAAACAAACGTTATCAGCTCTTTTTCTAATTTACTTCTGAAGTCCGGCAAATAAAAATGGCCAAGGGGCTGGCAGCTGTTTGAAAGGTGTACATGTGAAGTAAGACCATGCTTTATACTCTGAATCCATATTACACACATCAATCATACACCAAAATAAAGGGGGGGGGGGGAAGAGACTTTGAAAAATATCTAAGATATACAAGGTGGGTTTCTTAAACAGCCAGTATAACAATAGAGGAAAACCAGCAAAATTATTTTTCTTTAAAAATCTAATCTAACCATTTGTGAAATACCAGACTGTAGAACGCCACCTTGGGAATCTTTTCAGGCTCTGTTAAAGTCCAGGATATTTTAGTAATTTGGTACTACTTTTATTCTTAGTGAATGTAATATTATTCCGAAATTTATCTGTTTCCGTTATCTTCTTGGACAGTTTCATAAACGTTCCGTTATAGCCAACATAAATTCAGCCAAAGATAATGCATTATATATACAGGCAGCATGTAAGGTGTACACGGTTCACGTTTTGTTGGATAATATGTATACCAAATGAGGTCAACCACTCCTAAATATGTTACAATGTGACCTCATTTTAGATCAACCGTTCTACCACGTCTAGCACCATTTATCCTCAATGTTAAACTGATGGACAACTGTACACATAAGATTTCCCTTTTGGCTCTAAGGTGACCCAAAATGTTAATCCTATGGGCCATGGGTTAATGTTAATTCCTGTTTGGCTCTCATGTGACGCAAACAGCTAGTGATGGATGGTTACCGTTTTCAATGCTGCAATATATACATGATTAAGGTGCGTGCTGTAATAGGTTCTTAGAAATTATGTAGATAATTTTGCACCCATCTTATACAACTGCATGCCATCGAGTTTTGGATGACAATCTGCAAGTAATAACCTTACGCTGTATCTAAAATAAAGTGGTTTGAACAATGAACGTCATTTCGCTTAGTTTTCAACTGATGCAAACTAGATTGATGCTTCCGGTGTATGTCTCTGCCAATAATTGTTTCGGCGAAATTGGGTGACTTTGAAGCAATAAACCCCTTTCTTTTATTTATCAGAAATAATTACGACCATTTTATTTTAATTGGCATTCAGCGTAGATTAATTTCAAACAGAAATGTTAAAAATCGAAATGGATATAACGATTGACATAAGATCCACAGAGAGTTCTATTTATATTTTCATTATTAACCTACTAACTTATTTTTTAAAAAAATATATTATACGATACCTTAATTCCCAGAAAATTGCCAACAGTTTCATTCATTATACTTTATATTGCTACTAAAATAACTGTAAGATGAGAGGATAATCGAATAATGAATGCCAGCCATCACATGTGTCAATCATTTTACCTGAACTGGCGTCAACCTGGATCGAATCAGAAAATAAACGGAAATAGAGCTTTGGCAACTGCATTAATTATGCTGCTGAGTTTTCATTTCCTTTTCTAGGCTAGGTTATTTATGTTTCCACCCGCGTGTGCGACTTGAGAAATCCAGGTGTTGTATTGTTTATGCTGCTGGTCATGTTCGTCTTCTAGTCTTGACCCCTGTTTTAGATCCCTAGCCGATCTCGATATTAAAATCCAACAGAAGGCTTCTCTTGCAGTTGTCAACAATTTGCACTGCTTTAACATTGTACCTGTCGTTTGCGTACTCAAGACGTTTATGTTAAAGTTTCTATTGTACCTGCATGGCTAGCTTTTAATGCGTTTTTTATTATTCAAGGTGCTTGATCTGCCCAGGTGATGACAAAATCATCAATACAGTTACTGTTTGCGCATAATAATTAGCCATCCTCACTTCAGTCACTTGTTTTAAAGTTTTATTAGTATGTGGCTGGAGTCAGTACTATTAGGCTACGATGCTGTAGCCTCAACGTATTTGACGTTACGATCTGATCCTATACTTTACAAAAGAGCACACAAAAAAAAAACTATTGTCAAAGACAAAAAGATGACCGTAGTTAAAATCTACAACCTAGAGTTCTGTCTTTCAGTAAGTTTGGCTAATGATAAAGTTATAAACCTATATCAGGTAATTATACTGGAATGTTAACGCTAAATGAACTTTGTCCACAATTACATGTAAAGCAAGATTCTCGTTGTAATTCGTTTCAAAATAAGGTTTGCTATGCCATATTTAGATATTCTAAGATACATCATTCAGTGTATACTATATTAATGCGATAGGTTTACGTTTTCAAAAAACGTGGCCTTACATGAAAACGTATTTGTAGACGGAATTAGCTATCATTTGAACTAATATGGCGGACAATTCAAAAGAAAAGTATGTAAAGAAGGTAAACTATATTTTACAATATATATATATTTTCTGCAATGATATGCAGCGATTCTGGTATTAAAAGAGTGGAATAATTCATTTATTTTAGTATGTACGAGGAACATGTTTATTTTTTATTTTTTGTATAGTTGGCTGAAAAGCGCCAGGTGTGAAACAAAAAAAACACACGGCTGCTCTATTGATACACATAGGCTCTTCTTCGTATCCCGTCAACGAAGCAGGGGTACTATTAATAGTACTAGATTCAGTAGTATATGTCTCAATAGATTCAGTAGTATCTGTCTCAATAGATTCAATAATATCTGTCTCAATAGATTCAATAATATCTGTTTCAATAGATTCAATAGTATCTGTCTCAATAGATTCAGTAGTATCTGTCTCAATAGATTCAGTAGTATCTGTCTCAATAGATTCAATAATATCTGTCTTAAACGATTGCAGAAGGCCGTTTTTAAACGTACTTTATCGGGCATTATCTGCAAGTTACCATTCGCAACATAACAGTACAGCGGCGATGCGCTGATCTTGGCGCCTCCAAGTCTAGCGATATTAATTATAAGGAAAAAACGGGAACCATTCTAAAAGTAGATGAACATTAAACGAGTGCAGGTTTTGGGGGACCATGACTGGTTTATACCGAAAATGATATGTACAATTGGCTTAAAACTAATCTTTTGCGAGCCAGTCCTGTTTGTAATTGGAAGAAATAGAGAATATGGTCTATCGATGCAAACTAGTCCTTGAACAGGCTTTACTTATAACACTCAGTACTGAAGGTAGCATTTGGTTCTTGTAGGTGCGTAATTGAAAACACCTGTTGCGAAAAGACATTTTTGGTCGCAAGCATGACAAGGCTTATATCTTACATAGGCTCAGAAGCTTGCCTCACGGATGAGTCTATACTGTCAGATATTGGTTTAATTATGAGTATTCAGGCATTGAAAGTCATTGAGATTTTGATAGGATGGCCTTTTCATAGGTATACTTCGGAGCTGAATCGTGAGTCGTATCTAACTGTACAGCTGCAGGTCATATAGCCGACATTTCTTATGTTTTTCAGCGAACTGAGTGGACGCTACATCATAAAGATAATATTTATTATACCCGAAACTCCATATGTATGCCGTCCTGGATGTAACAGTAAAGGAGATCCCATTCAAAACCAAAGAAAAATGATGCAGTAAAGAAATGTAGATAAACGTTCCTTATATGGGTACTGCCAAGCAGATTTATTGCGTGTGTCCATAACATTTCACTGAGGACAACTGTCTTTCTCACATGTCATGGGAATCTAAAAATGAATTGTCAGCGGTTAATTGAAGGAAAGAAAACTTGAGAACCACACTTTCGTTTAAATAAGATGAATAAGAACGCTGAAACTGGAAACTAAAAAAAGAAAACTCGTGCGATGATTACCAAAACATGCAATCGATGTAATTTTTAACCCGTTGCTAACGAAGGGTCTTATATATGTGAATAATGAAACTTACGGCATCATCCTATTATGTATCAGAGAGAGAGAGAGAGAGATAGAGAGAGAGAGAGAGAGAGAGAGAGAGAGAGAGAGAGAGAGAGAGAGAGAGAGAGAGAGAGAGAGAGAGAGAGAGATCATGGCTTTTTGACGCCTGCTAGCGAACCCTATTCCAACGTCGCGTGGACACATGGCCAATCCTACTAAACCTATGCATTATAGTGCTTCTAAAGATACCTTAGACCAACCAGAGTTGGAACCATGTAATTCCACACATTGCTCGCGAATGAATGAATGAATGAATATATATATATATATATATATATATATATATATATATATATATATATATATATATATACGCGTAACGAAAACATTTACCACTTAAAAACTCGCAAGGAACAGTCTTAATAGCTTTTTTTTTAAATGGCTTCGACAAATATGCGCACTTTGGCAGCCTGATCAATATGTTTAGTTTAATTATCAATTGACGTCACTGTTGTCCTACAACTGTGAAATGTTTGGTAGACAAAGCTTGTCAGATATAACAGGAAACGTGTGTCCGTAATCATTCAGGTTGGTACTTGGGTGCATTCCATCAGGATAACAATATTTTGAAGGATTTAAACCATGTGCTAATTTTTAAACCGAAATAAATGTTTATTCTATATTACACATTATGCTTTATTATTTATGGAAATATTCTTGGTGCGGTAATGTAATTTGCATCTTTAGAAATACCGCAATATTCGATGTTCAGTGTTTCAGCTTTGTCTTATTTTTTGTTTGTTTGTTTGTGTGTGTTTGTGTGTGTGTGTGTGTGTGTGTGAGAGAGAGAGAGAGAGAGAGAGAGAGAGAGAGAGAGAGAGAGAGAGAGAGAGAGAGAGAGATAGATTAGGAATTTTAACATAGCTTTAATTTTTTTTAAAAATTAGTCATATTAGTACGATGTCTGCAGTGTTAAGTTTATAGTGATGTCTAGCACTGAGGCATCATGTCGCAGACTTGTAGTAAGATGTTCCACCGAGTCACATTATCCTGACTCAAGCCGACCAGTCCTAATACCAAGCGATGCAGCTATTAGTACCATTTTCGTACGTTTATGGTATGATTCGGCCTGGGTTCGAACCCACGATCGCCCGCTTCCGAGGCAGACTCTAACCACTAGGTCAACCGGAGCGGTTTTCTAAGTTTGTAATTGTTCCAACTGGAGGAAGAAACTAAAGAAATGATTCCTGGTTGTTGATATATTTCCAACGTGACGTTGAATCTTAAGTAATCTTAACCGTCATCATTCTTGGCTCTCTTCATTTCTTCTTTAATGTCTCCGATGAACTGCTTCCACGTTCCTTGTATGTACTACGTTTTCAAGTTTTATTTGTAAATCAGGAAATTGACGAAACTTATTTGATATAAAATTGTTATCAACTGTAACAGTTAGAAAAGATTTGATAATTTTCTAGAGTCCTTGTATATTTTAACCTGTAAGATCCATGAAATATTCGAATTAAACAAAGTCACCGGCTTTGTGGTCTACGGTTGTAAAGCAAAAATAACCGTCTTCCCTCTCAATCAATTTCCTCATGCATCCAACGTTGCTTTATATTCCGCCGTTTTCATGCAGATCCCAGTTCATTTAGGTGGCACTGAGCATTGTTTGGTACTTCAAACTGACATATTTACTACACACACTAAGGATCAATTCAAGCGCCCCATACTGGAGAAGGGACGTAACTCATTATTTTTCCCATTGGAGTATATATACTCACCAAACTCAACATGTTCTCATCGGATACGTTTACAACTGTCATTTATTCATCTGAATAACTTCCATTTTTGTATTTTATATATTTTATATATATTGGTGTGTATTGTATATATTGATGTATACGGAATATACTCGTGTATGTCTTATATAGCAGTGTATATATTGCATGTAATCGTGTATACTACATATAGTTGTGTATATTGTATTTATTGGTGTGTACTTAATATATTGTTGCATATTGTATATTGTGGTGTATACATTATATAGTGGTGGTAATAATCATATTTAAGGTCCATTTTTCATCAAAACAACATTGCAACTACCATCAATAGCTGCCCAAATACTCCTAAACAGGTGGTCCCCAGAATAGCATTTGGTAGACGGTGTCCATGGAGTAAAAGAAGTTTCATTCTTTGATCCATCTAGTTTATATAATTATGTGCATGCGATCTGTCATTTTTTCTTTATATTGTTTCCACTATTACGCACAAACGTGCTTCACATTAAAAACGATGTAAACAAGATGGAATGATTACAATTCAAGTCCGCGTTTCGAATCATCGCGTTTACAATTAGATGCTGATTGTTACTCTTCCAATTTCCTTTGAAGGCCACATAGGGCTAAGACAACACATAATTAATTTACACTCAGAGCTTGTGTTGTTTATATATCATGAGGAGATCTAGAGCTGGCAATATCTGGTAGGACGACAGTAGCATCTATTGGAGCCAGAAAAGAAGCACTTTGAGGTTAATGGCTGCTCACGTGGCGTAATAGTAGTAGTAGTTGTTGTTATAGGGTTTAACGCCATTTTACAGCACACGATAGGCTATACATGGCAGCCAGTATTATTGGTGGAGGAAGAATGTGGGAAAACCACCGGAAAGAACCATCGACCCACGAGAAGCTACTGGCAAGCTTCCTCACATAACTACATTAGCCAAATAATAGACTCGAACACACGCAGATGGAGGTGAGACGGCAGTGATCCATAACAGAAAGCGCTTTAGACCACTTGGCCACCCGGGGCCCCAGTAGTAGTAGTAGTAGTAGTAGTAGTAGTAGTAGTAGTAGTAATAATAATAATAATAATAATAATAATAATAAGAAGAAGAAGAAGAAGAAGAAGAAGAAGAAGAAGAAGAAGAAGAAGAAGAAGAAAGAGGAAAATATTGTTGTATTAAACGTGTAGAAAAGATATTTCGAAAAGAAATACATTGCAAACTACCTATACGGTTTCATTCTAGCATACAAAACATGCCTTAAACATAGCTTTATTTGAAAATATTAGATCGTTCCATAACCTACAAAGTGTTTTCCTGAAACTATTTAAAATGCAACATGTAATTTAAATTATTCTCGTGTGTGTTAATGCAATCAATGCTTAAATATCGTAGACTGAAAACACGTGTCTTGTCAGTCACGGCACATCAGCAGTGTCAGTCACGACATTGCAACAAGATTACATTCACGCTTTATTTCATTTGAAGCCATCGATTAAAAAGAACGGGTAATTTGAGTTGGAACCTGACAGCGAAAGGTATTTTGCATACAATAAAACGTATCGTCACTTCCACCAGTAAAATTAAAACATTTTAATATGGTACAGTCCCTTAATGTTCAAATTTGAAGTGATAAAGAAGACTTCAGTAAGGCTATGCACATTTTAAAGAAATAATATGTTAGTCGTCAACCCACTCACACCCACCATGAATTCAATCTCACAAAGGTAGGGCGTACTCCCAAGTGTTAATACATTTAGAATAGTAATACAGATTTCACATTTTATATCAATTCAGGTTTAGCACAAGATTTGTAAACGTTATATTTCTATAGCATTTATAAACGTTTAAAAGAATTATGAGTTTGCTGCAAAATGTCCTGTATCCTAATGTTCCGTTGCTTTATAATTTTAATTCTCAAACGATGATGCCACAATATGGTTTAAAAATTAAACCAAGCGCATATCGATATTTCTTTTACGTACCAAAGAAATGCTTCTTTGCAGCATCAAACCCTTAATTTCCATGTATTATTATTATTATTATTATTATTATTATTATTATTATTATTATTATTATTATTACTGCCACTAGCACTAATATTATTATTATTATTATTATTATTATTATTATTATTATTACTACCACTACTACTACTATTATTGTAATTATTATTGTTGTTGTTGTTATTATTATTATTATTATTATTATTATTATCATTATTATTATTATTATTATTATTATTATTATTATTATTATTATTATTATTTACGTGTACCAGTCATCTCTAATTTGCTTACAAAGGCAATCCAATTTATGGAAACAACAGAAAACCAAGAACAAACCTTAGTAGTGATATGTTCCGAGTAAAAGTTATACTTGCATATATAAAGCCGTTATTCTGAAGTAGAGCCAATGTCTAGTTAGGTAACATGAGTTGACAAATAGATGCTGAAATGTAGGCTCATTTCTTCAGAATATTTGCTTATCGAGACATTGAAACTTGCCGGACTAAAACAGGTATTTGCTTAAAAGAGGTAACTTTCGTACCAGGTTCGACTACATGTGCCAGTCGAAGACTTAAGATAACTCTGTTTAAATGAATTTCTATACGAGCAATAACTTAGAGAGGAAGATCACAAAATAATATTCATTGGTTTACTGTTTATTTTACCTAGAGTATATATTAACCTGCAGCATAGATATTTTGACGCCTGTCAGTTACCAAATACATATAAGGTTCTTTACACTGACTGGAATGGCTTATTTTACTCAGATGTAGGTCAATCATGCAATAATAAAAAAAATGTATCTTTCGTATTATTGTTTTTATGAGAAGACTAATTTCTTTCTTTTTCATTCGTCCTGTCTGAAAATTGAATTATTGTTAACGACGCTACGAAATTGATTTGACCAACGAACATTTTCGTAGGCAATAGTTGGATGGTTGTCACGTGACCTCAATAAGTGCCGGAATTGCTCCGCTAATGGTGCTGGCTTGACGTATCTGTTAAATAACGACGCCCCATGTTCTACACTTTAGAGCGCCGGGTTTCTCTTTTCGAGAATTTTAACTGGCACTAATTGGATTTTACTCTGACACCAGCATAAATAGTTCTAATTAAAATGTGATGCGTCATAGAGACTCTTAATATTCATTTTAATAAAAACTTTGACGCATCATAGACTACTTATATTCAATTTAGAAAAGAAACATGCATCAGGGTGACTTCTCATATTTATACAAATTTCACGCGTATTTGAGACTCTTTATATTCATTTAAATTTTTAAAAAATGTGACACGCCACTGAGACTCCTTATATTCATTTCACTAACGAAACGTGACACCTCAGAGAGAATCCTTGTGTTAATTTATGTTAAAAATGTGACGCGTGAGAAACTTCTTATGTTCAATTTAATCATAAATGTGACGCGCGAGAATGTCTCCTTTTCTTCATCTTAATCAACAATGTGTTTGCATCGTTCCTTCTGCTATGAAAAGGTCATTGATATTTTCTATTTAGTCAAAATATTTTCTTCCAGAAATTGCACCAAGAAAAGGTTACAAATGTAATTAATAACAGTTTGAACATGCTTGCTTCCACCCTACAGTAGTGCATACAGGCTTGTCGGCGTAACGATTGAGGCGAATATTATTTTGACTAACGTCAAGAGCTAACTTTAATTTTCTCAACCAGTGTATCTATTTACCTTCTATAAATGTAGCAATTAATATTATTATTATCATCATCACCATCATCATTTGTATTGCAATATACTTGGAGTATGTGCATCTGGTTATAGGCCTCGTTTTAAGGAATTCTTCAAGTTTTCTTTTGGACTACTTGTTTGACTATGGGAACACGGCTCAGTAGAAGTATTCCTTAGCACGAAAAACTTAGCACGTTACTAGGAGCAAACGTCACAAAATGAAGTGTTAGCGAGTTTCCATGATACCATGGTTTACTTGTATTGAATTCAGTTCCAAGCCGCATGAATGTCCCTGTCGTTCATAGTCCCTATTAAAATCCAGATGTGTACATTGGTTGTATGACTGCAGGTGCAGTATGTATGGTTGGAGACTGGTAATGTGCACAGTGGAATAAATAAACAGGGTCGTCGGCCAATAACGTTTATGTCGCCATGGTGCCAAATGTGATGCAATTGCATAGCGGACATGTGGCTCGAAACCATGATTCGACTGGACTATGGTGGCGATGTAAAAAGAGTTCGCTGTGTTAGGGGAAGTCGCATATTTTTACTTTGTGAAACGCTAACGGTACGGAAATTTGATCAAGAGAAACCATGCAGACGTGCAGTTGATAGACAATTGGAAAGTTGTGATACCTGTTGGTTTGTATTGATTAGAGAATATACTTTTTAATGGACACATTGGGCTTTCTAATTTACAACAGAATTTGTATGGAGATTTTTGGGATAATGGAGAAACTAATTACTTCTAGCGGAATCGCGCAAGGTTTCGACACTACATGGTCAAAGCAAATACCCCTGATTTGTAACATTATTATTATTATTATTATTATTATTATTATTATTATTATTATTATTATTATTATTATTATTATTATTATTATTAATTGCTTTCTGTGTTTCCACTATTTGAATGGTTACCCCAACACACACACACACACACACACACACACACACACACACACACACACGAATATCATCACCGCTTCTGTGGCCCAGTTCGAATAAACAAAGTGAGGAGGAGAGTCTTTTATACTGTTATATTTACTGTATAGTCCTTTGTTATTTCAGACATACATACATACGCACATACACATCAGTAATCTTTATAGAACTCTTACTATTACATCCATTTCGTGCCTAAGTTAGAGTCTGGGAAATAAAAAGATGAACATAAATAAGACTTGAAAAAACTTTTGTAACTGCGCAATTACAGTACAAAATAAATTGCAGGTTACAGTCAGAAATCACAAGGAAAGCATGTTCCATCGAGTGTTTTCAAGTTGTTATCCGAAATCACAAGGAAAGCATGTTCCATCGAGTGTTTTCAAGTTGTTATCCGAAATCACAAGGAAAGCATGTTCCATCGAGTGTTTTCAAGTTGTTATCCGAAATCACAAGGAAAGCATGTTCCATCGAGTGTTTTCAAGTTGTTATCCGAAATCACAAGGAAAACATGTTCCATCGAGTGTTTTCAAGTTGTTAGATGAGATTTGTTTCAAGTTGTTAGATGAGATTTATTTCAAGTTGTTAGATGAGATTTGTTTCAAGTTGTTATATGAGAGTGTTTTCAAGTTGTTAGATGAGATTTGTTCCATTTGTCTGTATCGTTGACATCATTTTCCATTTTATTTTTCCATACCTTCTATTTACTCTGCGCCGTAAATACTGGATTTACATTAGTTGCAGTAATATGATCGTTACTCTGTGTGTGTGTGTGTGTGTGTGTGTGTGTGTGTGAGAGAGAGAGAGAGAGAGAGAGAGAGAGAGAGAGAGAGAGAGAGAGAGAGAGAGAGAAGAGGCGCCTACACATTGAAATTACTTTTCTGATATGAGACAGGCACATTTTTAACATATATCTCGCTGTTTCCACTTGATTACTATCAAGGAAATACGTTCTGACTGGACTCATGGAAGATATACACAATCGCGCCAATGATGAATGAGATAATCAGATGTCTACAGTTATAGCTAAGTATACTGTCGATTAGAAAACTAGCACAAACCATGCAGTATGTCATTTCGTTTTGCTACATAGACAGAATGTCAGGTTAGGAAGTGTTGCAGATTTAATGGAAGTGTTATTTGAAAATTGTTTTTTTTTTAAATAGAGAAGTTATGTTGGCATCGCAGGCAACAATCTAACCGACTTTGTTATGTTGCCAAAGAACTACTCCTGCAGGTTGTGAAATATTAATCTGACAGATCTTTTAGCTTAAATGTGATCGAAACTCATCATCTGGCCAGTTCAAATCGATAACGTGCTAATGATATCATTATGAAAGCAAATTGACCAGCGACAGTGAAATAAAAGATTTAAATCACCGTAGTTTATCAACGCTTCCTCTGCTGGGTTTTGTTTATTTGTCGATAGGTCTATTCTCTTTTCTCTTTGTGCATCGAGTGCACGCATGTATCTTAAGATACGATTTTGTTTAAATTTTGAGTATTGGGGTTATCGTCATCACAATCAGTAACAGCACCTACCAGTTACCATGGCAACAACGATAAATACAAATTGTTATAATAATTGTGGACTTCTTCTTCTCATTATTACTACTATAATACTTATTATTATTATTATTATTATTATTATTATTATTATTATTATTATTATTATTATTATTAATAATAATAATAATAATAATAATAATAATAATAATAATAATAATAATAATAGTGGTAGTAGTAGTTGAAGTGTGTGACTTGGATTTTTAGCGAGGCTTTAAGATTTTTTCAGTCATAACGCATGTCTCTTGTTTGCTGAGCGGCTGTTCTATTTGTATAAATCTTTGGGTATGACTCGGCTGGCGTCCAAACTGCGATCTCCCATATCATAGGCGGACGCAGTAGTAAATATTAGTAGTAGTAGTAGCTGTTGTGGTGGTTTTTGTTGTTGTCGTCTTATTCTGGTCGCTATTATATTATCAACACGACCATCGTGTGGTCTTTATTCTTTTTAAATGGAGACAGTCGGAATACCATGTGACCTTTTCATTTTAATAAAATTTGATGAACAATATAGGTCTCTTTAATATACCGCTATTTATTCTATACAGAATTCATCATCTTCCAAAACATTGTTACCCTTTTTAAAGTCCTCAAAAGATCTAATAATTATTTAACTTTTACAATATTACGTTTTCCATTATCGACAACATAAATGGCCCTTGCTTCCTCCCTGGCATTTTAATAAACCGTCCCCAGTTGACTCCGTCACTAACTTCCGTTCGTGTGCATTTATTTATGCATCCTTCTATATTTGTTCACACATAGAAAGATAAATACTCATAACTTTGAAACCATTCGTCTTCTACCGGAACAATCATGTTCACTGACAAATAAAGGAAGTACTAGAGTATTTTCAGCTGTCAATATTGTCGATATTACTTCCGTATGAGCTACCTTAATGACAACGGAGATTAAGCTGCATTTGGAAAACAAGCACGTGAGATCTAAAGCTATTAAACACAACATATCACCTAAACGGGCATTTGATGTGTAAAATAGGATGATGTTACAATCTGTTGTAACAATTTTGATTTAATTTCAGCATCAATTCAGTGATTACGCGCTGTTTTGATAGTATTATTGTACAATCATACGTGTTTATTTGACTCTTGTTTTATTGTCTAACTTACCCTGCGAATATCTTCATAATTATAGTTGATTTTGATGCTTATTATGCATTTTAAGTTTGTAAACTCACACAATTGGAAAAATTAAGTGCAACGACAAACTCCTTTCAGACATGTTGTTCTACTGAAGGTGATTTGTTGTATATATATATATATATATATATATATATATATATATATATATATATATATATATATATATATATACAAAGATAAAGACCGTTTCTTCTTCAGTAAACTAATTTCTAGCATACCACAAGAACATAACGTAATCAAAATATTCCTCGATGCACGTTTTATGTAGAAGTTCGGATGTTTTTTAAACCGACAAGGTCTATCGAAGCTAACATGTTCTGTTCTCTCATTCTGCAGGATTGGGTCCAATGGGAACGTAACAATTTTGCTGTCGATAGGAGATGCAGTCTTGTAAGCAATTTACCGGGCTATTACTCCCAAGAGACATGCTTTGCGTCTTAGCACAGATGTATATTGTTATGGATTCATGTTGGCATTCTCACTGAAACACGTGTAATTATGTTTTAGTGATCCTGTAATATTATTGTAGTTGCAACGTGAGGACATCTCCTTCAATGCATTCTATAAAATATTGCCACTGTTCCTAGGAAGGGCATTTATTCGAAGCCTCATAAAACTGTTCTAACACGGATTAACATAATTTTCAATCGATTGATTGTCCATGTATTCTCAAGAATGTTTTGCGTTTTATCGTTGCTGACAGCTTTCAGTCCCAACAATAATGTCAAAATGTATTACATTCACATGTTAAATTCAGGCGACCTTGGATGCCAAGACTGACTTAATACCAAACAAAATCAGCCATCTGGTTTAGTTAATTTGATTTGTGATTCTTCATACAAATATTTCTTTTAAAAAATATAGTTATTATTAAAAACATTGCTCCTAGAGCTCATTTGATGTATGTCTAAAACCTATAAGCGGCAAATTAAAAATTGTATATAACAAAATTAATCATAAAAGATTGCGTGATGATTTTATTTATGTACAAGGCATACTACGCACCTGTCAATGTTAAAACATGTTATGCTTATATTGAAACAGTTGGCTCTAAACGAACGTCATACATATGAATAAACATTCAATCATCCTCGTGAAATGAGAGAATTGGAAGGGTAAGATATATTTGTTTTCAAATACATCCGTGTAACAAGGGAACACTCACATTTTTGTTTTCATCACCCACTTGAAGTTGCTTTGCTTAAAGGATATATTTAACAATTACAGTATTTATTTCAGCAAAAGAAGCATTGTTATGTTATCTGCGATGCTCTCATTCTAATATGCCGAAGATCCTAAAGCTCTCTGTAAATTGGTACATTCAATAAATTATTTATTCTTTCATAGTTTGTAAGTAACGTTTTTAATGCAAATGCTCAAAAGCCTCCAGGTCTTCTCATATATGTTCTCTACATATTCCTCCTGAAGAAAGATTGTGGCCTCCTAATTGATGAAAAGTATACCGATTTATGAGGAAAAGAAGGATATGAGATTTTGTCAAACACTTCCCTTCTGGAGATTAAATAGGCTGCCATGATAGTCTCTGAAGTGAGAATGCGATTAAGGTTTCCATTAGGTCCGGAAAAGAAGCGCGTGAAGGATGATCGTAAATTTCGCGTGAATGCTTATTATGAACGCTGCTGGAAGCTGACAGCATTGCTTTACAACGAATTTTGATATCTCTGCCTTTCCGCTGGAAATTGGAAGAGCATAGCAACAGAGGTGACTGTTATAATGGTGGCCTTAGTGATGAAAATATTATCGAATCGAAGTATGCAGCCAGAGTCCAGAAATCCAGAAAACTGATTTTCTTTAGTTTTGACTCTAAACATCTGCAATGATTGCATTATGTTGTTGATAGCATTTTTTTTTAGCTCCTGCTTTGAAAATAATGTCATTGCATTTTTTTTTATCAATTTGTTGCGAGGAAATTGGTTAAATAAACAAGAAATATTCTTTCAGCGGTTGCTTCTTTTAAAAACCCTTTAGTTACGTAAAATGTCAACTTGTAACTTGTTTGAATACACATGTTACTGCACGAGCTGTGCTTTAAAACAGAAATCTTCGTAAGTATAATATCCACAATAGGTGCTTGCAAAGGTACAGAGTTAATCAATACATGTTCTTGGTTTTCATTTTTCTTCGATTTACAAAATATGAAATTGTCGTAAAAACCTTAACTGCTGGATTTGTGAAGGGTTGTGTTATAGTTTCCTCAGACTGAACAATTTGTCGTGATCTTTTAATTTCACGTCATTACAATTAACGTCAAAATAAGGACACAGTCAAATAGGCATAAATATTTCTTAAGAACTAGAAGTTTTACAAAGGATCTTACGTTGTTAATGATTTCGATATTTTTCAACTGTTGTACCTTTTAATGAAACCTGCTAAATGATTATAAATTTATTCATTATGGTAAGAATATTTTATTATGCTCATAATTTAATGCGGTGCAATGATTCTAATTTTTGTAAAGAAACAAATGGCTCCCTATGTTCATAATCTGTTGCATTTTGCGACATAGTGACATTTCTTCCACGATTTTTTCTAACTGATGAACATTGTTTTATGTTGTTATATAACATTATGACCAAAACTTGAATTATTTTCTTCCAGTATTAAATACATTTCAGCGAGATATCTGAACGTGATTGATTACGAATAATATTGTTACAAATACAGCACCATTGCGTTTGCACAAGACCATCATGCAATAAGATATTGAATAAAGAAAGTCAACTCTTGCCAGTCTAAAGATTTTTAATGCACTGAAGTCTATTTTTAACAGCAAACTAACCCGAAGCAAAACAAATATTTTTTAAGCCCTTTATTTTTTTAAATTATAGGAGGATATCTGTACAGTGTAGGACGTTGCCCTGAGTGGTTGTGATGTTAATGTCTAGAGTAGTTGCAATGTTAATGTATAGAGTAGTTGCAATGTTAATGTCAGTAGTGGTTGCAATGTTAAAGCCTCGAGTGGTTTTCAATATTAAAGTCTAGAGTGGTTGCAATGTTAATGTCAGTAGTGGTTGCAATGTTAATGCCTCGAGTGGTTTTCAATATTAAAGTCTAGAGTGGTTGCAATGTTAATATCTAGATTTATTGCATCGTTAATGTCTACAGTAGTTACAACGTTAAAGTCTAAAATGTTAAAAGTCATTACCGTTTTCTCTAAATGTTTGGATGCACATGTTTGTACCTTTAGGTAACCAAGTTATTTAGTAACTAATTCTCTACGTAGTCAGTTTAAGATAATACATAACGCATTTTCAGTGTTTGTGTTATTTCACTAAACCTATTAGAGGCGTCATCTAGTTTATTTGGAATATCTGAATTCAGACCATAGGATATATAAGTAATGTACTTTCTCTGAACATTTAATTGTTAAGTGTAATACTTAGTTAAACTTCACACAAAAGTTGAAACTATTCTAACATTTGAGTCTCACAATATCATTTTGCTTGTTTCAGGAGACACTTCAGCTCCTGTAATGCAACGGATGGGTTTTTATTTTGGTCGAATGCATGAAATACATGTCATTCTAGCAAAACCAAGCAAACGCCAGATGTGAAAACTGTCTCAGGCTACATTCGTCAAAGAAAGCAAGGTTTTACGTCTCCTTGTTTTTTTGATGCACAAGAACTACATTGGATTTGATATTATAACAAGACTCGGGGATGTAAAAGAAATCAGAATGTGAATTGCGGTCAAAGAAGGTGAACACGTTTCAGGAAACTGGTTTGACTTCACTGTAAGATGTCACTAGCAATTATTTCAATTTAATGGCATTGACCTTTTCTCTTATGGTGAAATATTACGAAGCCAAATCAATTTACTTTGCAATTAACATCTCTTGCAAGGTCCACTGCCTTTCAATCTGAAATTATGACTTTTTCCCTCTGGTGCCAGGCAACATAATGCTTTCAATTTCTCTTCTAGCGGACCTGAAAATGGAACAAATTCATCTTTTTATTTCCAACCCTCATCCCATCCCGGTCTAGTTTCGTTAGTTTTGAACATAAATATATATAGCTTTCGGTTTGATTTCGGTTTCAGCCGAAACTGATATTGACTTTCGGTAATCAGTCGAAGATCTACTTTAATTTTCAGAATGGAACTCTAGTGCAACGTCTATTATACTATGCTTGTTTTGTTTGCTGGCTTTTTGGGGGATGGGCAGGGTTGGAGAGGCGTTGAGGGGATCTTTTTGTATCACATTGCAGCAGACGTTGTTTAAACATTACCACGGTATCACTGCAATCAATCTGGGCTGCTCCGATAATGGAAATGGAATCCGCACCCATCTGTCCAGAGTTCCAAAGGTCTTAAGCAATGAGCCATCGCACTTTTGTGAAGCAGGTGCTATGGGTATGTGAATGTAATGCAGAGTATATAATACATATCTCAATGATACAAACACATAATTGGTATTGCACACATAAACAACCAGGAAAGTATATATATATATATATATATATATATATATATATATATATATATATATATATATATATATAGAGAGAGAGAGAGAGAGAGAGAGAGAGAGATGTACTCATTCAAACATGCATAAGTACATAACAGACTTACATAAATATATAAACATATATAACTACATACCTACCTACCTACCTACATACCTACATACATGTTTTGCTTTTCTGCGAAACAAGTAGATGAATTTTATTTTACTCTTTTTTTAACCCAAAATAAACCGTGATGTCATATTTTTTTTTTATGGTTTAACGCCATTTTTCAGCACAATATAGGCTATACAAGGCGGTCAGTACTAATTGTGGAGGAAGAACCCGGAAAACCTCCTGAAAGAACCACCGATCCACGAGAAGCTACTGGCAAGCTTTCTCACATAACTACAATAGCTGAATCTTAGACTCGAACACACGCAGACAGAGGTGAGATGGCAGTGATCCGTAACGGACAGCGCTTTAGACCACTCGGCCACTCGGGGCCCCCGTGATGTCATAAACATTCTTAGTATGGAAGGAAACAAACCATTTCGTGTGGTTTCACTGTTTAACGCTCTTTCATATAAACATTCCGTGATTTAAAAACGACGAAATTTAATTTACAAAAATCAGTTTCCAGAAATTACTTATTTGAATGTGTTTAGATGCAAGACAGTTACTACCGCTTCTAAAATATTACCACCGTATAAACATTTCGCTTGGTTTTATTAAAATGAATAATTTATTTATTTAATTATTCTTTTTTGTTGTTGTTGAAAGAATATGTTTCGGAGTGATCTTATTTAAGACAAAACCTTACTAACTAGTTTGATGACAAAACTTGCGAGGTTTCATTCTATAATCTATGTACTCGCTGTAAAAGTAAATTAAATCGATAAAGATACTAATCTGCAGTATCGTAATGTGATTGTTGATTAGGATATGTGGGGGTGGGGTGGGTTGATTAGGATATGTGGTGGTGGGGTGGGGTGTTCTACTGATTACTCCTAATAAACTGCGTTAGCTGGGTCTGTGCAGTTTGCAGTTGGACTCGTTTCATAAGCGAGTACATACGACAAACCTGTTCACGTTGTTTTACCATAAACGAAACTGCGAAAGATGCGTAAACAAAACACAATACAAATAAAATCTTAGTAGCTTATTATTTTCCTGAGGAGTCACGACAATCAAGGGGAAATTATAGCATCTTCGGTCAGTTACTATAAGTATTCAGCGAGGTGTACAATTCCTTTATATTCAATTATCTAACTAAATTTATATTTAAGAGCTTTCGCAAATTGGATTTTTAATATATTGTTATTATTGTCTTTCTTTCCTTAATATTTTTCGAACGATAGTACTAATTTATACCGTTTCCAGCAGATTTGGTCTTGTTCTTGAGTTCGCCATATTTAGAAATAACTTGAAATTACTGAAATTCATCGTTCTTGGACAATAATTTACTAGCACAAAGCATTCCCAAAATTGCAATGTCTCTAAAACATGACATCGTCAAAGAATTGCACGTTTATTATATTGAATTAGGCAGAATACAGCGAATGTAAATTTATCTAAAATGCAAATTACGGAATGATTATTAGTTTAGTTGAGTCAAATATTTATGCTCTCTTTTCACAGTTGCAGTTTTCATATCATGTCTCGGAACCACTTCAAGAAGGTATGCAATAAACGATCTGACTTAATCTTGGCTTCTTTATTTCAAGAATCTATGAATTAGTGTAAGGCCATAAAAGGCTTTGTCAGGTGCCTGGTGTTATAAAAGAAATACGCGTCAAATATGATCGGACTATAATCTCCCTCGATAAATATGCGACATCAAATATCTTTTCGAACGGAACATAAACGGCAGCTAAATAACTAGTCACCAAAATTTATTTCGTAACTTGAGTTGCCGATAATATTATTTTATAACCAACGCCATTTTGCCTGAAAGCCATCAATGTCACAAGAAGATATTCAACTTCATTTTCTCCTGGTTTATTCTTTCAAACCTTCAAGAACGTTACCGTGGCACAACTTGGAATTAAACGCAAGCTGTCTATGATTTAAAAGTAATGTGTCTAGTACTGTTATCCAAATAAATTCGTAGCAAACTTGTAGCAAATGTCAGATGTCAGGAATCAATACTGATGGAAATAAATACAATTGAACACGAAATGCTAATAATACTCTGCTTTTTGCAAAATGTATTCGTTTACATTATAATTTTTTCAACCGAAAACTAATAAAACAAACTCAACTGAAAACTCCAAATAAAAATGTCAAAATTATATATTGTAATCTCTTGATAAAAAAAAAAATGACCTTTATCAGAGCTTTATAATGTCATCAACACGTTCAGGAAACGTAATTGATTTGACCCAGCTGATATTGATAGCCAATTTATCGCAAAATGATTTTGAAATACCGTAGAGATCATTATAGCGAACTTTTCAGGACCGCCTTATTACTGCATTGTATATACTATTCTTAATATCCTTATTACCGTGCATGTACAGTGTATCATGCTTCATTTGATTTATACGTTTACTTCGTGCTAACTTTGAATTTATTGATCAGTGTTCGTATTATAGTATATCTTACTCTGTTAATTTTATCACGTGCTAGGTAGGTTATTCTTTATCTACTTGCAGCAAATTTGCAAACTTGGCAATCTCTTATCCATTTCATCTGGATTTTAGGCTATGACTAAGACTGAGTCACCTTTACTGGTCTTTAGTAGAGACAAAGAACAATTGCTAGACGACATCTGTTCTTTGGATACAGTATTGCCGAAACCTAGCGTGGATTACAATGACCACTTAGGTTTTCTTTGCTGTGTAGTAGTTAGCCAAACAATAGACTGGGCGAAACAATTAAATAAAACAACAATTAGGCGTGCCAAATATTAATAAGATCCTGCTCTAAATGCATCGATGTACCTGTAGTAGTCTTTGGCGTGGTGATGTGACAACAGTCTACAAATTAATCACACTAATATAGTCCAAGATGTCCTTGTTTTAATTCACTATAATTCCAAGTTAATGTTTCTAAGTGTATTATTGGGCTCTTTGAAATTCGAAAGAATACTAATTGTAATAAATTGCAGCCAAACTGAAATCCTGAGAATAACAGACTGGTTTCTGTTCAGACATTATTGCACGAATGAGTAATTTCTCAAGTAGACAATATGAATAAACGCATCCTTCTATTTTAACATCGTTTCTAGATTACTCACTTTCCAAAAGTCACTAAATGCTCTAAGGGACATCCAAGACTGCGTTGATGAAAGAAACTAAACACATTATTCTCCACACACAATAGACTCTCTTTTTGAAGTATCACATTATTAAATCGGGTCCATGTAACATTTCTTCTTAAAATTCAATGATATTGTCTTCTAAAAGTAGTGATCCACAAGAATCGCAAAAAGTCCACACTATGATCGTTGGGAAAGTAAACGGCCACCCACTGGGTTTCTGGTTGATGACACTCGTCGGTGTATTTGGCATAGTCGTGAATATCGTTATGTTTGCAGTTAGACAATCCATGTTTAACACGCACAGCAGGATTCAAAGAACCGTTTACGAACTTTGAGTCAGAAGGTATAAAAATATTCCCAGGAACCCATTAAGTAATCAATTCAATCCTGACATTATCTTTGAAAATGTCTTAGAATGGGGTTGTATGGTTCGTCTCCGTACTCTGTGACAAGATAGTTTTGATGCGTTTGATCCCCAGATACGTCATTGGAGGGGAGGAATGATTGCACAAATATTTTACCTATGATATAACACCACATGGGTCATCCAAATGATCTTCCAATATTTCATCGTGGCTCATCATCATGCATTTGTCGTGATGAGTCCAACCTGTAATTCATTTAGCCTTGTGCCGAGCCAAACAATCAACTAAATGTTATTTTTGTTTTAGCCAGTTTGATATCATGAATGTCTCTTTGTCTTTTTCGTGCCTTTCTCAAAAACAAACTCGTCCATCATCTCCAGAGAGGCTAGTATTCCATAACTTTTAACAGTCTAGCGTCACTTCTCTCAAAATCTTGATTTCCAGAGTATTGTCAAATTCTGTATACAAGATGACGTTCGCCGCGTTGTAAAAAACTAAGTTCTACACAAACTTGGACGGATTTTATTTGGGAGGAATAGTCCCTCGTCGCTGTATTGGTTTGGAGTGAACTCAAAGTAGCCTAAAAAGCATATCTTCCTGCATAATTGTCGCATGAGATACTGAGCCTGTTGGAGCATCTCATTGTTTCGTTGCTTCATGCAGGGACAATTACGATCTCAAATAATGTCTCAGCTCACAGCTGGATCTGGTACACATAAAGGCCTGACCATCTTGAATGACTTCAATCTTGGATGCTTTGTGGCTATATATAGGGTTAGTGTCTTTGCGTAAGACTATTCACTGAATTCACAAACAGTCGAGATGAAAGAGAAAAACAACATACCCTTCTCATCTGGGCTTCGATGAACGTCAGAGAAGACGATAAAATACACCTCCGTTTGAGATAAAAGTCAATATACTTGCTATATTTGTCAGAAGATAGGACGTTGTTTTGGAGAATGTCCATGTTTTCAAGACAAAGGAAAGACCAGATAAAAGAGCGACAAAGCTCAAGGTACATGTTATCATTGTCTGGAGAAAGGACAGTGGTCTTCAGCGTGTCCAAAGAGAAAGAAAATTTTTAAATCATGAGCCCGCAGTAAATCGTCGTTTCTTTATGATTCTGTAACATCTATCAACAAACACGTTGGCTAAGAATTTAAAATAATCAATTACTTTAAGTCCTGTCCTAAATGTTTTATTTCCTTAGTTCGGTTTAATCTTAGGTTAGGACAGATGCATGTTTATTTAGCAGAAATAAAAATTTTAAAGAATAGTTTAATACTTTTTGATTTGTTAATCTCTTTTTGGGCGTTGTTGACTCAATCAAGCTTAAAACTATTTTGCTCCAGCCATATTAATTTTTTAAAAGTGTGTATAAATTCCAAACCAAGGGTGTTTGTGATTCCAAATAAATTTATTTTTAAAGATAATGTATATTTCCTCGGATTGTTTACCACACATACATAGGTTTGTGCTGATACGTCAACAGGCTCAAAACAGTCTCTGTACCAATGTATTGGCTTGAAATGTGGATTTTCCTGTTATGTCAATGATTTATAATTGAGTATACTATTAGTGACTTTGTTCATGTTGAAGTATTTTGGATTTAATGAAAACAGTTTTTGTTTATCATGTGCTTAAGTATGAGTTTGTATTGCTCACTGCCTGCTTGTATTACATTTCAGGTATGACTAAATATATTTAGCATCATAAATAAGGAAGCGTTAGGAACGCTATGAAGCAATAAATATATGGGTTTTTTTCCCAGAAGATATTTTCAAGTCTGAATCTTTCAACTACGATATTTTGTAAGGAGACAAATGTTAGTGTTATATATTAAAAATGCTATATATATATGATGCAGATCCAAATTATATGGCGAGTTATTCCTTTGTAACTACAGTTTCAGAGGTGATATAAAACTGCCATTTGAACAGCAATGTTCTGGATTTGCGACTCACGGGGGATCCGCCATAACAGCATGACATTTCGCATGATAAAACATGAATTCCGGGGACAGCAAAAACAAATACAGCCGTTTTAATTTTTTGTGTGTGAGCCAGATCGCAATAGTAGTATTTATATTCAGGATATTGTTATAATTTATAAACAAGTGTTCCAAAGAAGTTCTACTGACAGAAGGCTTACGCTTTAATTGTTCTTGTAATCCACGCTTCTTGTATAGGTTGGTGTTGTGCTCAACTCCATTAAGCATACCTTTTCTTCTTTTGATATGAATGAATGAGCTGATTCCTTATTACATAAATAGTCATAACATCAATCATATTCTTCAAGTTACATATTCCTGTCTTTTCAAATTAAAATTACGAAGTTACATCGTTTCGGTCACCGCGACGTAAAATAACCTCAGTGTATACCTCATGTTACAAAGCATTTCAAGTTTAATCTGCCACACATAAATAATTTTATAATGATTAAACTAATGTGATATGTTAGGACAGGATTTGTGTGTGTGTATATATATATATATATATATATATATATATATATATATATTGCAGTTACTGAACACATATGTATAAATTTTAATATTTTTCTGCATTATAACAAAATAAAGTATTCATTAGATATTTAGAAATGAATGAAAATACTCATAATACGCGAAATGTTGGTACCTTAAAGTATATTCAATAATGATGGTTGCATAGTTTGTAAAAAAAAACAACACGTGTCTGATTTAAATAATCGGAGATACATTTTATATACGGTTAATTCTATATTTATGTTTGTCGTTTGTATTTGACTTTCCCAATGAAACAATTGGCCGTGAAATTGAATTGACCTACTTTATTTCGTCACTGTTTAGCCTTGTTACTAAGTCCTTGTTTCTTACGGTATTGAATTTACCCATTTTACTTCGTTTCTATTTACAATAATATTAGACTGACCCATTTTACTTTGTTCTTGTTTACAATCATATGTATTCAATAATCTCATAAAAACAAGTAACATATAGCCTTTTAGAGTTTTACATTTACAATTTGTGTTTGATTTCAACGTGTTTGAACGGCTACAAACGTACATTTTTTTTTAACTCGAAAAAAGAACAAAACATATATAATGTCAACTCCAAAGGACAAAAACATGCATAATTTCAATAACTAGAAAGGATACAAACATGCACAATTTCATTTCGCTCTCAAAATTGAACTGTTTAATCTGATCGTGTGTGTGTGTGTGTGTGTGTGTGTGTGTGTGTGTGTGTGTGTGTGTGACGATCTGTGAATATTCATATAATTGTGCTAATCAAAGTTGACAAAAAGGAACGTGTCAAAGAACGTATATGTAGTAGAATAACGCGTTCAGTACATAGCCTAATTGCATTGATAAAGTACGCGTCAGGTTATTTGTTAAATTATCGATGCACACTCCGTTACAAGGTCAATCCCCAGCGTTCATTTCATATTGCTTTCATGTGTCATTTCTAATATACCAAGACAGAATTGAAACCCCCGTGTGAACGCAAATCACTCCAATGTTAAACTTTGTACGCTTTAAGTACCGAGTTGAGATCAGAAGCACCCTTGCATATTGTTCTGGCTGAATGTCGTGTTGAATTAGCCAGTAAGAAACAAAAATAATCAAGCGAGTTGTAAGTCCGCGTATTTCTTTCTCAATGCAATGATTTCGCCTCTTGTGATTAATTTGATTAATTTATGCCGATATCAAATCTCTAGATCTAATGATCGAATTCTCCTTCAAGCGATGTATTATGTGAATCCCGCGCTAATGTCAAAAGTGACAACGAGAAAAAGGGGCAAATCGAACCAAACATAATGGACGATAATTGCATATAGCAGTGAATGTTAACAACAAATGTTTTTTTATGCTTACCTCGTTCAATGTTAATATAAAACATATCATGATTAAATCGGTGACGCCGTGTGGAATTCATTGATTAGATATATAATTTACACTTCTCCATTGATATTTTTGTCAACAGGGGAGCAATGTTTAAAACATCTAAACGTGGACAAAAAGCCCATCTGTGTTTTCTCACATCCATAGCCATATAAAATGTACATTAAAAATGTTGACAAATGTTTGAAATAATTTATTAATTTAAGATGACAGCAGCGACATGTTAGATCGGAATTTACGTTTCACTATTTCGTAGATACACTTTTTGCCATGATATGTTATCTAGTACTTACCCAAAAATAACATGACTGCGGCATCATTACCGGTAATTTATTGTTTAAAAATTCGAAAATATTAAAAATGATAAGAACATCGCACTTGTTAAATTGAATCAAATATTTTGTTTATACATGAAAGGCACATCGCGTTACCGTGCTAAAAAATGAGTTATTGTCATTAAAATCGTGTCTCACACCGACTGATTTGACATGATCGAGACGTAGACCAAATCGTGATTTTTTTAACATGATTGCCGCTACCGACGTTGCGTCGGCTCATTTCCTTAATGTGTATAATGGTAATTTACTATTTATCTTGTACGTGGTTACTTCAAGTTTGTCATCGGCAATATTTCTTAGTTCGAAATACGCTTGTCAGGTCCGCAATAATGGTAACGACACGTTATTAAATGAACAGCCGAAATGAACTCGCCATATGAAAACGAGGTGTAGCAGTGTGAACTTTTTAGATGTTCTCGCCGGATATTTTTGCCCCGGTCTTTGTGTTAGTAGCGGAAAATAACAAAGTGGAGATGATCCAGAGGCAATTTCCTGTCATTTGAACTTAGTCTGATGATATGAAATGTTCCATGAATCAGTTTTTAAAAAAGGGTGGAATAGAGAGACGTATTCTAACCTGAATGATTGTGTGTTAATTTTCGTAGGTTGGATAAATTTAATCCTGATTGGCTAGCTAAATAAGGTGTGTGTATTTCCCAGATGAAGTTCAATGTTGTAAGCATTTCCCTTCCGAAATTAATCAGTCCAAGTTTTGTTCTGTGGAAGGAAAAGCTATGACTCCGAGGAAATCTAGCGAGCATCTTTTCTACCTAAATACATTGCCCGAGGGACACATGTCCAAACATTTTGTGGACAAGGAACTTAAACGTACCGAGCGATTCAGCTACGAATACACCAGCGAATCACGAAAAGTATAAGTTTGTCTCAATGTCTTACATTTTAGTGACATGGGGGTGTAATTATTCGTCCGCAATTAGCTTTTAAATTTTTATTTCAAGTATCAATTCTACATTAATGAGTTCGGAAGATAATTGTTTGCATTCATTCTGTCGTTAATGTTTTCTGGTAGAATTTCATTCATCACTTTTGATACGAGTTCGAAAGGATAGTGTGCATTTATCTCTCTTAAATTATACGAATCATGTAGTCAAGGAAGTGTTATTAAAATGTCTGGAAATGTTATGCAAAAAAATTGTTAGTTAGCAAAGATTGTAGTTAATACATTAAGTAAATTTAACATACGAATTACGTTAATCACTTGCCGGCCGAAATTTATTTGAGTTAGTGGTTTACAGTCACATCATTGCGTATTAGTATTTTATTAAGAGGTCGAGATTATATTATAGTTTAGTTAGCAATGATGAATACCCGTTTGGGAGGTACATTAATCTTCTGCACTACGGATTGTGTATCGGCTGTCAGGCTGCAAACTGACCCATATTAGCCTAAGTTTCAGTTGAATTACGATAAGACGATATCTGACGCAAAGTGAGACTGGATAGTGTTGGATCCCAAAGGAAACTACCTAACAAATGTTTAGGCTGTGTATTGGGTAATGTTTATTTTAGCAATGGGAATGTAATCCACATATACTTATCCATACACTCATACAGAAGCAAAGTGAGAGAACTATGGTTGAAGACATAAAGGAAGCTTTTCAGAATCTAAATTTCTTTGTACCACATTGTGCAAACTTACCAGAAACTGCTTATATATTATGTTTTGTTGTAATTGTTGTTAATTCGTTTGTGCTAGTATGCGTCTTGCATTTCACACAATATTGATCCATAATTTATTTATAATAACATGAATGTAATTGATTTTTCTGCAATCAGAACACGAAAACATGATAAGCATATGGCTACGCTACCAAATGATATTCGGATGATTATAGTTGGACCGTCTGGAAGTGGCAAGACACAGCTCTTACATAATCTGATAATGAGATGGATGAAGTGGGGTTAGCTGTATTTAATAGCATCATCTGTAGATGATCAACAATAAGTATTAAAGATTTTAATGAAAATGCAAAGACGATAAACGAAGATGGAGATGATATTATTGATATTATCACTGATATCGATGAAGTACCGAGTGATGATTCCATTGATGGATCTATTAACAATTTAGTAGTGTATGATGATGTTATGCTGGATAAACAATCAAAACTAGCTAGATTATTTTCCCAATTTAGGCATAAAAATACTGATGTGATTTATGTAACCCGGCGGTATATACAAATACAAAACGTGATCAGGGACAATTGTAATATTCTTGTTGTGTTTAATGGAATTGATACTTACACACTAAGAATTATTCATCAGACTTAGTGTAGCGGAGATATGGATATAATTCATTTAAAAAATGTATTTAATCATGTTAAATCAACCCCACGTGGATTTATAACAATACACCTACAGGACCCCAGATCAAGATATCGTATCGGACTTGATAAAATATTCGGTTGAGAAAAAGATTTAATTAATGGCAGCAGAGATGGTGCGATATCGAATATGCGTCTGTTTTTTGACATTATTTTTTTCTCGTTTTTCTTAGGAGGTCTTAGTTTGACAAACAGACGCCTCTAAAAAGTTGTAGGGTTCACCCTCTCTGCTACACCATAAGACGTAAGCGTTCCTTAAGGCTCAACGAGTGGATCTTTTTCTTTCTTTCTTGTTATTTCTTTTCTGTTTTGCCCTCAAATTTATGTTAGATTCGGAGCTGCGACTGCTTGATTGGTACCTACCTGCCTTCGGGTTAACGTAATGTTAGTAAACAGTTGCCTTAATATTTTTCCATGCCCACGGTATCACCATCATTTGAGTCAGCGAGTATCAAATGTACAAATATCTTAGTGGAGGGCATAATGAAACAGTCGAAAATATAAAGTATTTTGCATTTGCTTTTTTGTTGGTATATTGTGCAATGCTTGTTTCTTCTTTGTTTATGATCTCTTAACTGATTCCATAGTCTTGTTGATTTAAAGAATTTTTTCGAATTGTTAAAGTATGATTAGATTTTCTCTTGGATCACGAGTCATCGTTTATTTCATTTACAGTTTGTCATTTCATAACAACCAAAGCACAACAATGAAAAATTAAATTCGATAATATTTTTTTTCAAAACAATGGTTATAACTGGCATATGTGTGGAGAGGCCTGATTTCATAGCAGATTTATAACTATAAACAGGTATGTAAAATTTTTAAATATCAATGTCACACAGACTGAATGTAGTCTCAAGCAAGGCATCAAGTCGGCTTTTCTTTGGCAGCCATTTTATTGACTCAACTAGATTATTTCCTTGATAAACGAGGTATGATGCTGATGAACGAGCCAGAATTTATGCAATCATAACCCTGGCATTAGTTATGTTTTATTTTCCCTCTTCAAATCCAGCAGTAGAGTCCGTCTGATAACAGAGTAGAAAATAATGAAAGACTGCATGCCATTATTGCATGATATTTTAACAAATGTGAAACAACTCATTACAAATTTAGCTGTGATGACTGGATAACTATTAACTCCAGCAGAGTTATATCCCTTTAATGGAAAGGAATACCTGGCTATGTCCTTTCATATAGACAGTCTAACATTGATATCTATGACAGAGTGTGACCCGCTTGCTGAAGTTGGATAAAAATTATATTCATTTCACCAAATATTTGCATTGAGGTCTATGCAATAGCAACTTGTACCGTGGTACCACAAAATCGTGACAAGTCTAACGGTAAGCAAAGATGTCATTACCATTAGAGCTAGCCAGAGTAAATTTCCCTGGTTGACCAGCACCTGGTCGAGGTAATTTTTATCCATGTTGTGAAACTCACCCACAGTTTCCAAGAGAAAGAAATTACGACATCGCCACTTTCGCCTTGCGTCTTGTGGTCATTGCCACATCCCATTCCACCCATTCTCCTCACGTCGTCACTGAAAAATTTAATTAATTGCATCCGTATGTAAAATTTATAAGTTTTGGATATATAGCAATGGTCATCTACTCTGCCATACTGTAATACTAGCATCGGGTAACAAAAATAAAACTGATTCAGACAATTATTAATACTAATATGATGTGGAGACTTTCGATACTAGAACGAATGTGGCCTGGAAAAGACGTAATTGTACTAAGACAGTCTAATTAACGCGTCGTCTATTCTCACTTATCAGTCAGTTCAACTGCAAACTGCACAGACCAAGATCTGCAATCGCATAATACTCCAGCAGATATGGGTCACTGCAGCTTGTTAGGAGTAATCAGGAGAACAAACAAGATAGACCTTGATCTGCAGGTACATTATGAGACGGCAGATCAGTATCTGTTTGCGACTTGGTTTGATTTATAAGTGAGTAGAGTCGGTAATCTAATTATTTAGGGAAATACATTTTTGGTTTAAACTCACTTTACTGATGTAAACAAACATCAGGTTTGTTTCCGATTTTAAAAGCTTTCTCACCGACAATATTTTACTTCTACTCTACAAATTATGATGACAAAAGTTGTAATAAATGAACAATATATATAGTCAGTGGCTTCCAAAACAAAATTAATTATTACAAATTCCAAAATCATTATACATTAAGCGTCATTTTCACAAAAATTGTATGCGATCATTGTTTGTAGTCAATATCCAATCAATCGCTACAATCGCGCCAAGCATAAATTTTAAAACGCATGATTTCTTGACCAACATCTCATGGTCCGCAAATGAATTATAAGTCAATATTCAATAATTGACATTGATAGAAAATAGATTATTGGCAACGATATATTCATAAATCATGCTCTCTTTGGGCAAACACGATAGACAAGCATTTTCTTTGAAAGACTGCTACATTATCTGTAATAATTATACAAGTTTCGGAATGTCTTGCAAAGAAAGCTCATGAGACCAAATGTGGTGCGTTAAGTTCCAGACACTCAATGCATCTAGGTGTATACATATTTATTATACTCCAGGTACTACTTCTTCATTTACAACTACTACTACTATTACTACTACTACTAATGACCACTCCGGTGACCATGTGGCTAGAGTATCCGCCTCGGATACGGTAGGTCGAGGGTTCGAACCCTTGCAGAGTCATACCAAACAACTGTCTCGCTAGGCGCTCATCATTAAGAGAATTGTATTAGGACTGGTCGTCCTGGTGTCAGGATAATGTGACTGGGTGGCACATCATGCTACATATCTGCGGCATGATGTCCCAGTGCTAGCCATCACTATAACCTCTCACACTGCAGAATTTGTAGCGATATGACTGAACAAATGTGAAAGCTACGTTAAAAGTTGAAATCATACATACATTACTACTACTACTTCTGCTGCTGCTGCTGCTGCTAATAATAATAATAATAATAATAATAGTTATAGGCAAAACAGGCCAATTACCCATGTGTGGTCGTTGAGACGCTGTGCTGTTGAACGTCTGACCAGTTATCTCGACTTGTCTCAATCATGTGCCAATATCTGTCTCCGCAAAACGTTTCCTGGTCCATTCTGTGATGTTGTTAGTCCACTCTTTTCTCAAGTCTACCTCTCCTTCTGCCACCCTGAACGCTGCCCTGCAGGACTGTTATAGATAGACCTTTTGCTCAATTGACATGGCCATACCATTTCAGCTTTCTCTTTTTGACGGTGGTGAGGACGTCTTCATATTGGCCTACTTTGCGCCTGATGGTGTTATGCACTTCTTCATTTGTGATGTGGTCCAGGTAAGAGATGCCAAGGATGGTGATGTATCATCTCATTTCAAGTGCATGGATTCTTTGTTGTAATTTTGCTGTCAGGGCCCAGGCCTCATATGATCACAAAAAGATTGAGATGACTAGTGTTCTCAATAGTCAGATTTAGCGATACGATAAAGATGTTTTAGATTCTTTATAAGTATCTCGAACTTAGTTGTAAATTGTGATATATTTTCTGGATATGTGTCTTATGGCATTTCTATGATTAGACAACATTTCAAAATATGTTCAAAATACGTTTGCATCTTATATTCTGTATTATGGGAGTTTTATTAGAGAACAAACATACAAGGCAGCCCAGTTACACGTTTCAAATTATGAAAACACGTCTCTTGAAAATATGCACAGCCGTGCACATAGAGTTTTCAGGCGCACATGCTGTTAGTTCTTGTTAAGAAATGATGCGTCCGAGATGCTTGTAAAATGGTTGTCTTTAACTCTCTAAGACCCTTGTACTACTTTGCATAATTTATTAGATATACGCTTGTGCGAAAATCTGTAACTCTTGTATTCTCCATATTCAATTTTATTTTCTACTGTAAGCAAAATGTATGCATTCTATTTAGCATATTGTGCAACTGATTAGCAGTGTCAGTATAGACAATTAAATTGTCTGTACAGAACAGTAAACAAAATTGTTCTAAGGCTTCTACCCTGTCGAACATGTTTCCTTCTGCTAAGAAGTCTTCCAGATCGTTCATAACTAAAGACAAACGTATATGGCGTTAAAAAGCAATCTTTGCCAACTCCCACAAGGCAATTAAATACATCATTAGTAACAATGTTGGACTTAACAAATGCTATTATATCATAATAAATTGTCTTAATAATTATTAGAAATGTTCCACTAATATTTTCACGCAATGGTTTTAATACAGTAAATTCATCTCCACGTTATCAAAGGACATTTCATAATATATAAATGCTTAAAATACCATCTGGTTTTTAAAATAAAAACTATTTATATATTAGCATATGTAATATAATCATAGCATCTAGCGTAGAATAACCCACTCTAAAACTGAATCGTCCATCACCAGGTAAGTCATATTTATCCACCCATTCATTTACCGTACTTGCTAAACTCTATGTAAAATCTTTGCTTAATGCAGGTATTAAAGTAAAGCCTTTATGGTAGGAGGGTACATTTGCACCCTCTTTCTTTAGAACTGGTATAATGATATCTCTTGACAAATATTTTGCATAATATAAAATATCGAATAGTTTATAGAACAATAGTGTTAATATTGATTCAATTATGTTGCCCATACGTTAATATTCGTCCAATTATGTTGCCCATATGTTAATATGGGTTCAATTATGTTGCCCACACGTTAATATTCGTTCAATTATGTTGCCCATACGTTAATATGGGTTCAATTATGTTGCCCATACGTTAATATTCGTTCAATTAGGATGCCCATACGTTATCATGGGTTCAATTATATTGCCCAAACGTTAATATTTGTTCAATTATTACACAGATGTCCAATTGTTTACTTCCTAAAATATTTATATTTGTGACAAACGTACAATATTTGAACAACACGGTGCAAAAAGCTTAGTACAACGGTAACAAACACTGATGTAATATTGCAATAATAGAACAAATGTTAAATTCTTTCGTTCTCACGGTTACATGACGTGCATGTGTCGTCGTCTATTATGTTAATTTCTTTAACAAATTATTAGTACAATTATTCGTTGAATTAATTTAACATTCAGAGAGCAACTTTGAATCCATAGTACAGATTTTTTCCCGGTCATAGATCTTAGATCACTCTTTCACTACTTATATATTAATTTCATAATAGTATCCTCGATTCTTGCTTAGGAATTGGTTGCCTCTTTGACTCTTGTAAACATCTTCAGTGAATTAGTTCTTTCAAGTTCATTATTTATTTTAGAGACATGCTGTTTTACATAATTCGCACGATTCTCTTTCCAAAGAAACAGTTAATTATTACAAACTTACAGAAGGAAGTCAACAGAGATATACTTGTCTATCATCAGATTAAACCTGGCATTCTCCAGACTGTAGAAAAATATTCAACGACAAAAATCTCAAAAGGTGTACTTTAAACTCCAATGTTAGTTACAGAAAACAAATATTCATGCAAGTGGTAATGAGGGAAGAAGAAAAAAAAAGTTTCATTACTCATTGACGTGTACAAAGCTCCATCACAGCCCATTAATCTATATAGCATTGGTTGCTATGTTTGACAATTTTAAGTATTCCATTTGGCAAGAATATGACTATGTATACTAAATGGTCATTTTATTAAATGCATTATCTTTTCTTGAGTATTGATGAATTTAGACCATTAATAGAAAGACTTGCAAATATTTATCCGAATGGTTAGCACTATGCCAGATGAAGGGTAAATTCATATTTGTATCTGTGGCTCAGATTTCCCTATATTGCATTTACAAATTGTTATCCGAATACCATATATTGCATTTGCAAATTGTTATCCGATTCCCCTATATTCCTTGATATAACTCTGAGTGCGTGTTGGATAAACTAATGACATACACGAATTCATATTCCATCAGGGTAGCGCATGTACTAGCCCTTCACAAATCGTATGTAAATTGGAGGGAGTTTTATTGCAATCATCCATTAAAGTGTTAACCAAAATCTTATTTACGGAGTAGAACAGTTGTTTCTGTACCAAACTGACATTGAAATATAACTATATGTATACAGTCATTAAATTTAGGAGACATACGGGAAGGCATCAAAAGGGATGAGAAATAATGTAATGCAGTGGTTGACAGTGATCCAAGACGCTGTGTTAAATAACGGCCCCAAAATGAAATATTAGTAATTATTAGTAGTATTAGTATTACTCAATAATAGGAAACAAAAACTGTGGCGAAAATACTAACGTCTCGGTTGCCTTGATAAATAAAGACTTACGGACACACGGTACTAAATGTATGGGAAAATGGGAACCAGTCTGGAAATAGCTGGGGAAAAAACAGAAGATACATGGGAAAATGGGAACCAGCCTGGAAATAGCTGGAGAAAAAACAGAAGATACATGGGCTTGGCTGGTTAATACTATGTTATATTTTAGGAAAAGAATATTTTGAGAGGTTATCCTAGTTGTAAATGAAACATTATACATTGTTTTATTGATGAAATTTCAGTTTTTTAACAGTCTTGAGTTTGGAACACTCATTACTGAAATTTGCACCTGACTGATGTAGAATTGAAATCACATGTTTCAAACACATGCTGGTCAAGCAAATGCTGCTGGTCATATCCTTTTCCATGCACAGAAGCTGACATCGATGTTTCACCTGTCCTGATAAATATAGATTTTGGTCATGAGTACTCAGAAAATGTAAGTTACTGAATTTTTAATATCATGGGAACTGAATTAGTACCGTGAGTTCTTGAAATAACAATTACCCTTTTCATGCAAGAAATGTGTGCTTCATCTTCGTCAACATCGCCCGGAAACGTGTCATGTAGTTGTTGGCTGTTGTCTTAAATCGTTGCCGAAAATACCAGGATGGGATGCATATGCTGTTTTCCGTGTTCAAATACAGATCTTGAATTAGGTGTGCCAGTTGATCTAATTAATTATGCTCTAAATTTCTGCTGGTTTGTATTGTTATGCTTGACCTCTTCAGTTTGACGCCTTGATATCCAAAGCAAGAAAATAAGCAAACAACCCATACAAGTAGGAAAATATCGGGGGTGGGTTTACGATTTTTCACAATAATAGTGTGTATTACCAGATTGTATTATCAAGCATTTACCGAGTCTCAAATACCGAAAGCTTACAATGCTTGGGATGCCGAGATCGCTTGTAATTTGTATAAATCACTAAATCAGCCACCCGCTAGAATCATCAGCAGAGACCAACCCATTATCTCTCAAAATGTTTGTAAAATAGAACAAGATATGTACACCCCAAACTAGATTAGACTGCAAATATTATTGGCATCCTGAAAGCTACTTAAAAGCAGAGACAAATTCGAACAGTAAATTTCCATTATATATAAATGTTACATAAAAACTCAGACAATTGTACAGTCCCAAAAGCAATTGTCCTTTAACAAGGGAAAAGTAAGTTTGTTTTCCTGGTCATATTTTGAGCAGAAAGGCTTCGACATCCCCACAGTATCAAGAGGCACTGACATTAAATTCCAACTATGTAAATGCTTCACAGACACACTTCCATTTTCCACTTTTCAGAGAAAGTTTCATTTTCTTTCTAAATGCCAGTATAACTGAAGAACGTAGTATCTATCTAATATCAACTCTTTCCCGTACAAATACCCTTTCCCGTACAAATACCCTTTCCCGTATGATACCTTTGCATTCCTTTCGAAATAAATCCCAAAATTTGGAAATCTTGAAACAAATGCTCTTATGCAATTTTAGTGACCTTTATAGTTATTAATTTTATTTGGATATTTGGGTAGAACATTATTTATATATATATTTATTTATTTATTTATTTATTTATTCAAAACAAAGTAGAAGTCAGAATCTAACACATATATTAAGCATTCGTACATTTTGGGACACTCCCCATCCATTAATGTAAATTTCGAATGACCATCATAAATGAGAAATGTCAAATAAATATTTGTCGTATAACAAAATGAAGCAATGGCTATACTCCCTTCGAAATCAGATATTGGTAATTATTCTTCATTATTTATTTGAACATTTTGGAAAAAGAAAGCTTTACAAATATATTTCCACAAGAAAGATTTAAATAATTTTAATAAGAAATGAAAAATATCTGACCTCTCTATAGACGCAAGACAAAGACAAATGGCATCATTAAAGTAATGGTAGTTGATCATTAATCTGTAGTTAGGCTGTGAAGTACCAAACACAAGTTTTAAAGCAAAATATGGAAGTTCTTTACCCATTTCTGAATCTTTGAGCAACCCACTCGGATCTAAACATTCCTACAAAAACGTTGAAACAAGCTTAAATAGGTACAATCTCTTGCATGTACAGGCAAGTCATCGTTTGCATATAAAAAGAAAACATCCTTTAATAAAACATTTGTTATCCAACGTTCAAAAACAATTACAAAAAAATAAAAGAAAAAGAAAACAATTTCTGATCTTGTCTCTTGAAATATAATTAGTTTTGTTGCTAGGAATGAACATTTTAATGAAAATTGTCGTGATTGAAATAAAGAGAAATTTTATAATTCTGTGAAGATAGCCTCGCAACACGTTGTAATGAACCTTGTCAGTCACTTTTCTGATAAAGATTAACTTTCTTTAACTAGTTTTCTCTCTACATGGCGATGGGTGGATACTGTGATTAGCGAGAAGTCAACTTTTGGACACACTAATCAAGCAACGGATTAAGGTTCAATTCACTATTTGACATTGTTGACAGACAGGACAAATAATTTCCTACTTGAATTGTTTGCAGTCATTTTATGGAATAAATTGCTTCTGTATTTGCTTAAATCCAAGTCTTTGATGACAAAGAAAAATACAAATACATTTTAGTCGGTCTGAGAGTCGGAACGATATTTTATATTCAGTATGCAGACCATATGGCAACGATGTTGAAATTATACAAGAGATCATTATGTTGTATAGAATTGTCTATCATAGGTATAATTACCGTTTGTAACTAAACGCACACACGCACACACACACATATATATATATATATATATATATATATATATATATATATATATATGTATGTATGTATGTATGTATGTATGTATGTATATATATATATATATATATATATATATGTATGTATGTATGTATGTATGTATGTATGTATGTATGTATATATATATATATATATATATATATATATATATATATATATATATATATATATATATATATATATATATATATATATATATATATATATATATATACTTACCTACAGAGCCGATAAAATGTGGGGATGGATAGTATATCATCGGAACCCAAACATCCATAAGTGGGCCAATGCCGAATAACATTTTTTAATTTTTTTAAAGAAAAAATATTTGTTTGAGCAAGAACTAGGAGAGACCTGGGTGTTTCTTCTGTAGGTTTACAAATGTTTCATTTTAATATCTCATGCTCAAGCGTGCACGATATGTTTATTCCAGGTTACCAATTTACAAGGTCCCATTTATCATCCTAGAATGGTATACTTTTGGAATATTATTCAAACAAAAAGATTGAAATAGTTAATTAAAGATTATGGTGTTTGTTTACTAATTGTGTACGTGTCATTTTCAAACAATTCTCCTATATAAACGTCAAGCCATTGGATCAAATCTTCATGCCATTTCCAGTCCTGTTCTTGGAAACTTGTATTTGTCTTTAATGATGGTGTCCGTCGTCACTGAAGCAAACCAATACTCTGATAAATTGATTTCATTATCACTCTTGTCAATGTTTACCCAAACGTGCTATGAAAATATTTAAATAAATCGTCTGCATTTCTAATATAAGTCTTTAATTAAGATCGGCAAAGTGTTTAACTGCAGTCTTTTGATAGCGCAGACAGTAATTTTCGACACTTTACTTCTTACGATGAAATGGCGCTTAGAGGCAGGGATGAATTTCCTTTACATGAGATTTACTTTGTAAATTAAATCAGCGGATTTCTTCATTAAATTGTAGGTTTCCCAGCTCCGAAAGCAAATATCTGTCTTTAATTAATCTTCATTCGTCTGACCAATAAACTGTCATTGGTTTCCTGGAAGAAATCGAAGACCAGCATCATATGATGGAAACGACGGGGTGCAACAAAACGGAGAGTGAATAACCCTGCTCTTTTATACCTGACCGAAATTAAAAGAACAAAAGTAAATTACGGTGAACGAAAATCTGTTTTAAAGCGACGTTCTTTGCAAACATTTGCATCAAAATGGGTTGCTAAACAAACATGATTGTATCATTGCTTGGAGAGAGATCGATTGATTTTAAATCTAATTTATTTGTTTTAATCCTCTGTTGCTCTAATTCCTTGTTCATAAGAAGCATGCACGTCAGACGTTTATATTTTCTGTCTTAAAATTACAAAATCAAGAATGTTTTCAATATTAAGAAATTTATCCGATTTAAACATATAGTACATTAACAGATACAAATGCTTTCAACATTTGGTGAACATGTGTACTTTCAATCGTTGCCACCAAATTTTGATAATTACATTTACAATGCCGTTTATTTATCATTTTGTGTAAACTTCCAGTGTCAAATAGCAAGTCAACAAGGAGATAAATGTAGCTTAACAACGGATAACTTTAATCACGATAATATTCAAAGTTCAACTTGTAAGATAAATATGATCTAATAGGTAAAATCAAGCATGCTGCTGGACGATTTGTGGAAAACCCATTCGTATACGTTATTCTAGTAAACATAAAAATTACAGCTTAGACATTTAATCAATTTATGAAATGGTAAAGTTAAATATAAAAGATGCTCTCGCCACTTTACGTTCTCCAACAACTACACCAACGACAAGCAAATGATTTAGTCAATGTTTTAAGAAAATTCTCAAAATCTTAAGTCCATTCTGAAAAGGACACAAATTACACATGCAAGTCATCTGGTTGCAGATTTTTATATTCCCTCCATTGCTTTACGGAGCTCACATTTGGGCACATTTCGAACTCTACATAACATAATTGTTTAAATTCAGAAGATTACTGTACGTGGCATTTTGTAAGTCAATTTCACATCCGCATTCTAATGGGGTTCTCCAAAAATATCATTATCGCCAGGTGGTACTCATCAGCAATCCAGTTCATTTGAAACCGGAAGAGGCCATCAACCATGTAGCATCAGCGGTAAAGAGCGAGAAAGCTACATGAAGTAGTTTTTTATTTCCATTTTATAATAATGTCAACGGAGTGTTGCGTACCCCAGTGCACAAACAGAGGTGGGGGGGGCATATATTTCCCTGGTCTCAAAAAGATCCGGCTACACCTTCGATGGTGTTTATGCTGATAGACTTTTGGAAGGCCAAGATACACAGTGTTATGTGTTTCAGCCACTCTGACTGATTATGTCTGTGAATCATTGCCTGGTAAGTTCTGTTTTACACAGCGTATACCTCTAATCAGTTCTCATAACATTTTGATTTTGCAATACATTACAGAGATAATCACACAATACAATTTAAACAAATTAAATACATTTCTAGAAAAAATCAAGACTTAAAAACTAAGGAATGTATGCGCAGACTGTACCTGTACATATAATGTTCAAACAATTTTATTTTAAAAATCCCAACCTATCCACCCTAATATCAAAACTAGGGCATTAGTCATGTTATTATGATGGATGAAAACACTGATGATGGATGTCCAGAAACAGTTCCTCAACACCAACAGAAGAAACAGTCAAGAATTTATGACTTTTACATTTGGGGGAGGGTGATTAACATCTAACTTGGTACTAGCCAACACCCTGGGCCAACATTAAGCTTCACGATGCTGGACATGGCACGCACCAAATGGAACCCATCATAACCAGATCGACTACATACTGGTTCAAAACCGTTACCGATCTGGCATCAATAGAAACAAAACAAGAACGTTCCCAGGTGCTGATGTTGGGAGTGATCACGACCTCGTCATTATGAACTTCCGAGTGAGGTTGAAGAAAATTAACAAGCCAAAGAAAATCAGGCTCAAATTCAACCTTGAACAACTGAATGACCCTAACATCTGCAAGTCATTCCAAGCCACAATTGGAGGAAAATTTGCTCCCCTCCTTGTGATGGATGTTGATGTTAAAGTAATGACAGACACTTTCAACACTGTCATGACAACAGTTCCCAAGGACATCATTGGCCTCCATCGCCCAAATAAAAAAAACCTGGGTTACAGAAGAGATTTTGAATCTATGTGATGCCCGAAGAGACCTAAAAAAAAAACACCAGACACACAACAGGGGCAGTGGAATATCGAGAAATACACAAGAATGTCAGAAACAAATTGAAGAAAGTAACAGAAGAGTGGATTGGACAACAGTGCACAGAAATAGAGAGCAGTCTGATTAAAAATAACAGCAAAAAAGCATTCCAAATTGTGAACGACCTCACCAGACAGAAGCAACCAAGAGTCAGTACCATTCAAGACGAAAATGGAAAATGCCTCACAGAAGCAAGTGAAATTGCAGAAAGTTGGACTGAATATTGTAAGGAACTCTACAACCATCCGTCCACAGCAGACCCAGAGGTGCTTCAAGTTCCAAACTCCACAAATAATGATGATTTCCCGATTCTCAAAGAAGAGGTGGAGTCAGCAATAAGAACACTGAAGAATGGAAAGGCAGTTGGAGTACACAACATCCCAGCTGAACTTATCAAAACTGGTGGGGAATCAGTGATAGAACTACTAACAAAAATCTGCAACAAGATCTGGCAGACAGGTGAATGGCCAACACAGCGGACCCAGTCACTGATTATAACACTCCCCAAAAAAGGCAATCTCCAGCTGTGTAAAAATTACAGAACTATCAGTTTGATCAGCCATGCTAGTAAGGTGATGCTGAAGATCATCTTGAACAGACTGAACCCACAAGCAGAAGAAATAATCGCTGAAGAACAGGCAGGGTTCCGGAGTGGAAGAAGCGCAACAGAAAAAATTTTCAATCTTAGGGTTCTGTGTGAAAAGTATTCACAACATCAACAAGACATCTATCATGTGTTCATAGATTTCAAAAAAGCTTTTGATAGAGAGTGTCATGAGGCATTGTGGGCCACAATGAAGAAGTACAACATGGGTCAAATGTTGACCAACACCATCAAGTAGTTGTACGATAAGGCATCCAGTGCAGTAATTGCACAAGGTTCTGGTTCAAGACAAAAGTTGGAGTACGGCAAGGCTGTCTCCTGTCTCCTGTCTTCCATGCTTTTCAACATCTACTTAGAGCGCATCATGAGCGAAGCCCTGGAAAACCACTGTGGGACAGTCAGCATTGGAGGGCGTAACATCACCAAACTCCGCTTTGCAGACGACATTGATGGGCTGGCAGGCAGTGAAGATGAGCTTGCCACCTTAATGACGAACCTGGATTAAACATCTTCCAGATTTGACATGGAGATAAGTGCCGAGAAGACAAAGCTGATGACAAATAATGGCAAACAAATCTCAACCAAGATTAAAGTCAGAGGACAGGAACTGGAAACAGTGGGCCAATTCAAATATCTTGGTTCCATAATCACGGAAGAGGGATCAAGAGCAGAAATTTTGTCACGAGCAGCACAAACAACAGCAGCTATGTCAAAGCTAAGACCCATCTGGAAGGACAAGAGCATCTGTCTGAAAACTAAAATCAGACTATTGAGAGCACTAGTCATCTCAATCTTTCTGTATTCATGTGAGGCCTGGACCCTGACAGCAGAATTACAACGAAGAATTCAGGCACTTGAAATGAGATGCTACAGAACCATCTTTGGCATCTCTTACATGGACCACATCACAAATGAAGAAGTACGCGACACCATCAGGCACAAAGTAGGCCATTATGAAGACCTCCTCACCATTGTCAAAAAGAGAAAGCTGAAATGGTATGGCCATGTCACTAGAGCCAACAGTCTATCCACAACAGTACTGCAGGGTAGTGTCCAAGGTGGTAGGAGGAGAGGTAGACAGAGAAAAGAGTGGAGTGACAACATCACAGAATGGACCAGGAAAAGTTTTGCAGAGACACAGGCATTGGCACATGATCGAGTCAAGTGCAGGGAACTGGTCAGATGTTCAGCAGCACATTGCCTCAACAACCACACTAAGTCAAGAAATGATGATGATGATGATGATGATGATGATGATGATGATGATGATGATGATTAACCTCCTCTGTGGTGTGCGTACCACCAATACTGCCATTCATTATATCATAAAACTAAGAAAACTTTGCTGAAAATACCTGTTTGATGTTTGTTCGTTTGTGTTACATTCTGTCAATCACAAATAGATCATTTTAAGACTGTACCATTTCAACACTTCCATGTGAACCAAATCCTACTTCCAAATGAACTGTTAAAAATAAAATTGAAGCACTTGTTTTTGTAAATTAAAACCTGTTACTCAAATGTTGTTGCAAAATTTATTAGTTATTTCTATAAACCTATGATAATTCTGAAATTCACCAAATACAATTACAATTTTATTTCAGTGGTTCTAGTCTACATCTCTGGCTCAGCTCAGACTGAAAACACCAGCACAACGGATTGTGGGACACGAAGTGGTAATCAACAAGCGTTTAGTATTCAGATTTTAGTAAATGATCCTCACGGCGTACATTTTTATACCGGACTAGAGAATTGTCAGAAAATTAGATTTGTATTAGACACCTTATATGCAGCCGAATATATCACCGCAACTACTATGATGGGACATAGTTAATGAAAATCAAGTTTTTTGGTACATTAATTAAAGTCCGACGACACATTACAAATTTCGAGCTCAGTCGCCTTTTTAAACTAAATGTGAATGCGTTTGTCACATGAATACATTTTGTTTCACCAGTAGAATGAGGTCAACAGGTGGCCATCCAGAGTTGAAGAAACACATAAGAACAGAACTTTCAATGCATGATGAACACAATAACGTAGATGAAGACAGACAAGAAGCATATATATATCATGAAAAACGGTACAAAAATCGGAGCCGCTGCTTCAAGCCGGTTAAGCGATAGCGGCAGTCTTGTACATCCGGGCTTGTTGACGTAAGACCATAATTACAATGTAACAGATATATCGTTGAGATCACTGGTCATGCTCTAGAGGAAGTAAAGCCGCGAGTGAGGCTGGGTCGTTATTGGGAAACTGGGATCCAAAATTAAGATATGAACTCTTTACCTGAAAATCATAAAGATTTCCAACGACAACCCTAATGAAAATGGTTTTAATCTAGGCAATGTTTGAAACTATGACAATTCTCGTGATAATTTGGCACACTAGCCATGTTAACATCGTTATAATTTAATTCAAAATGGATTTTCATAGTTAACCATTACTCAAGTTATATGATATGATATTTTCATCCTAACATATTAATGACATTTTAATCGTTTAAAGAAATTATTTATATTTCTTGCTAAAGAATATTTATGTGCAACAGCTGAATGGGCTGAATTTGCTTCAAAGCCTGATTAACGTTATAATTATGTTAATAGTTTACGAAATAAATATCAAGTTTATCAAGACCTAAAAGTTTTGTTATACAGAATTTGTCATCATTACATTAATATTGATTTCCTCGCTTTTTGCACTTGACAATCGGCCCAGGCCCGATATTAAAAGCGTTCATAATCGAATTTTTTTTTCGTATTTCGCTTCAGAGGAGATGAAAGTGTGGGTATTTATTAATGAACTTTATCTAAGTCTTGACAACAAAGAAGATTTTAGTTAGAATGTATTTAGTCCAACATCAGGATGCACACAGAGAGCCATGTGTAGAAACCTAGGTCTAGAAACATACGATAATGAATGCACAATCGTATGTACGTTCAGCATAACCAACGAAATCCGCCTGAGATAAATATTAACAAAACTGGGTGGGACATCATGCTACATGTCTGCGGCATGATGCCCCAGTGCTAGACATCACAATATAATGTCACACTGCAGACATCGTAGCGATATTACTGAAACATTGTGAAAGCTGTGTTAAAAGTCAAAATCACACAATCACACCATAACGTATTTACAGAGAGAACACTACAGTATTATTCCGCAGACGTCCGTCGCAATTCAAATAAATTTTATGAAAATTGCTGCGATAAATTACGGTGGTTTTAAATGAACTGCATTAGTCAATGAAACAAACAAGTTTTGCGTCTTCAGACTAAGAAGCATAATGGCCGCGATGTCGATAGATTTTCTTTTGAGATTTAATTCGCACGTGCTGTGCGGCACACACTGGGGGAAATCAACTACACGCTTCACAACAAACAAGAAAGGCGCGTGGAAACGTCGTCTTTAATCATTCTATTTGCTATAAATTCATGAACAGCTATCAGAAAAGCTCTTAAAATTTTAACTGCCGTGAACTCCGACATCTTCCAGTGAGCGGTTGCGTTAATAACATTGGTGTATTCATCATTTCAGGTTGTCATGCGTACACGACCTGATGTCAGTTTTAATGGAGGTCACGTTTTAATTTTTGAAATTGTGATGGTAAGGCCAGTCAAGTATTTGTGTCAATGACATTTGATATTAGAATCCAATATTTTATCCATATAATGTTTCACATACAGAGAGATGTGTTCTCAGTATGTTTTGATTTCATAACATTAAACTTACAAACATGTGTTAACGTCAAAATGAACTCAAAACCAAGTAATTTCGGAATCTCGGAATCTCCCGATTCCCATTTCTAGCGTACAAAACTACACCTGGCGACTACATACAGGAACACACCCAAACACACACAACATGCAATTACCATCTCGAATCTACATGATGTTTGCTCCATATATTTACACAATTTATCCAATGAAATAATACAGCAAACGAGCAACGCTGCTACATTATTGTGCTTTCTGGTATTATACACGTAAGACTGATGTCGCAAGAACAAAGGACTCCGATTGATGTCGTAAAACAAATAACGTATTTTGTAAGCCTAATAATATATGGACATACACCACAATTAATTTTACTATATGTTCTCTGCATATATTTCTCAGTGCTGACCTTTCAACTGTGTGACAATCAATACAAATCATATGTTAATCTAAAATACATCCAAAGATGACTTCACGGTGAAGTTCTTGTCAGGGGTTCACCGGCATTTTTTTGAGCGGCTGCACTGTAAACAGAACAGCATGTACACAGAACACATATTTCACTTCCGGATCATCACCAAAGCCTTATTACTCCATGTGCACTGTCGCCAAATTACACACTGACAACCAATCTCTCAGCTCATATTCTCAAGAATAAACAATTACCTTTAAATCCCTACCAAAAATGCATCATTAAAACTCTTCTATCATCACCAAAATGAGAGAGGAAAAAATGTTTTCAAAATAGACTAGAACTACATTCGTACTGAACTGGAAATAATAATTGTGATGTGATTCCATATGCTTTCCGCCAGTTTCCGATAATGATTTATTAGCTGTGGCTGTTATGTAGTGTTGATACCGAAAGGAAATCATAGAGTATAAAAGGTCACTTCGTCTAAATACCCACCAGTCAAGTGAAGATTTGGTAAATTTTTAGTAGTTTGATAATATGTCGGCTTCTCTGATTGAGTATTTTACTAATCAATAAAATGGTTCACCAAGCGCAAAGGTTTTTGCAATTATGTGGAACTTGTTTGTATCGTCAATAATCAGAATCAATATCCTAATTTTATGCAAATGAGAAGAGACTCAATGTTCTGTTACAATGTTTGCGTTTTAATTACAACTATTCCCACGAAGCATTGTCCTTGATATTAGTACAGCAGGTTTTGTGTCGCAAGAGAATTAACAAGAGTTGATGGAAGGCGAAGCGGGGAGGGGGGCTAATTATAAACAGAAATCGCTGGTTGATTTGTATCTGCCTAAGAAATATGTATAGAACGTTTTGATCTTTAAAGAGACGATGATTTTTTTGCGTTTTACAACTGTATATTGAGTTCTATATAACTTGTATTACTAAGCGAGTATTCATTTTTTATTCTTACTAATATCAATTTCTTGCGACATTGCTGATGTAATCTTTTCATTATGTTTAAACAACTATTGCCTTAGAGAATGCTCAATGTAAAATGTACAGTCTGTAAAGCTAACATAATTCTAAGAATAAGAATGTTTAATCGTAAAATACAAATATGCCACTCAGAACAGTAAGAACAAAGAAATTATACTTTTCAAAAGGTATATGGTAGTCTCCATTTTCTCCCTTCACATTAAGGGATTAATAAGATCATTAAGGTTAATTAAAACCGGAATGCGGAATAAAAGAATCATATTGAAGTGTAAATATAAAATACATTTATTAATGCAGAGATTGTTCCTGAAGATTGACGTTTACTTTTACACTATATTTTGTTAGTGACGGATGGAGAGATGTGTAATATATAAGTTGGTATATGATTTACCCCCACCGGATATGGTGATGTGGTTAACATTATCTAGGATGGATGATCGACCATTATGATATTGTCAGGATCGAGCAATTAATAACATAAAATAGGAAAGTAATGGGTGGAATAATCAGACCTAAGCAAATATATAGAATAAAACAACAAGAACCATCGTATGTAAAATATGAACCTTTAATCATTTACATAAACAGAATGAAATTGAACATGGCATTTTAATTATACACGTTTTCTTGGAAATAAATTATACAATTCATGCGAAAAGCAATTGGCCGTTCTGGTATATCGATAAAACAAATTGTATCATATAATCCAGTAACTGGTCGAACTAAAATCAACGCATGATAACATAAACTGATTGCTTCCGGTCCTTTTCAAATCACTGTTACTGACATGTCAGCGTTGCCGTACTTCTTTACATTTTATCTTAAATTATATCTGTCTTTCCCAACTCTCTATCCATCATCTTCTGGTCATAAAGCGTACTTGATTGTTTAGTTTCTATTCCCACTACGTGGTATATAGGTATGAAGCTATTTTTCCTTCAAAGAAAAATAAAACACAACCTAAATATTTTGTTAAGATTTCTCTTCTCCTGGGATCGAACAATATTCCCACTCTTTTTCCATCAGATTTTGTCTCATCGTATTTCAGCTGAACTAAGTATAGTCAGATCGTAGCCCGATTCTGATACACATCCTATTTACGTGAATGTATGTCATTTCTAGCGGCTAATTCTCTCTCTCTCTCTCTCTCTCTCTCTCTCTCTCTCTCTCTCTCTCTCTCTCTCTCTCTCTCTCTCTCTCTCTCTCTGTAGCAAGAACATGAAGAAAGATATACTTTTTATAATTATACATAGGAACGTACATGCACGACTACACCGGTAATAACTGATTTCCCGATCAGCACATTTTATTTTGATTTCCTGAATGGATAGATAACCATTTAATAGGATTTCAGTTGGAAACGTAGAATAGAAATAAAAATAAACAAATGTGTAATTTTTCTCTGCAGAAGGTTGCCAACAACAAAATTTGATTAAGATCCATCTGAACGAATTTAAAATAATGAACAATGTAATGAAAGTCTAAAAGCATGGGGTTCCTGAAAGAACTATTTTAGATTCTATATTATATCGCCACCTACAGAGTACGTTTTATATTATTTGTTTGCTATTCAAGAAAATTACACTCTCATTATCCCAAAAGACATCTGGAGACGTCTGTGCCAAAATGTTTGGTGCATGAGTAGAATACATAGTTACAAGAGTCGCTGATGAGGTGCAATCGGTTTCTTTGGCATCCAGATTTCTTCCCACGGCAGTATCATAGCTCTGTTTGGAGGTCAATAGCGGTTGCTTATCCTTTAGACGTAATGGGCAACACAATACTGTCTTATCTGTGAATGTGCAACGCCAAAATGATTCAAAGTCAGTGAAACATTTATGAAGCATGAAGCCTTGCCTCGCGCAGATAAGAAATTGAATATAGTCGTTCAATTTTAGAAGAATTTGAACTTCAACCTTTGCGATAAAAGTAGCTATAAATTTCTAGCCAAATCACGTAGTCTTGATTCCCCTCGTGACCATTCCAGCACAACCGCTGAAGTAACTTCTACTCATTCATTCAAATTAAACGACAGACATAAATACATATTTGCCTTGGTTTACTTCGGCATAAATCGTTTTCATATCTTAAGTTTCAGTCGCAGTTAAGGTGGTTATTATCTAGCTAACAAAATGTCCTGTCACTTCTATGAAACTCTCGTTTATCTGTTGCGGAACTATTTTCGTCAACGCATGACAATTTCGTTGCAGAGTGGACTCGCAAGGAAAATGCAGTAATAAATAAAACGTCACATATGGAGACAATTTTCCATATGCACACACACACACACACACACACACACACACACACACACATACATACATACATACATACATACGTACGTACGTACGTACGTACGTAGTACGTACGTACGTAGATACATACATACATAGAGCATCTAACTAGCCTGATCGCTTTTGACTACAAAATGAGTCTTGTCCAAAAGCAAATACAAAACATAAACAAGACAAACAAATAAAACATAAAAACCCTTGTGGTTAAAAAACTTTACGTGACTCTTTTCTACAGGAATAAAACCGTTTAATGTATAATGTTTCAATAATTGTTCTTCAACTTGATGCGGATGATGAAAAATATTATATATGGACCTAGAATGAAACATAAAGACATCTTGGTTTTTTTAGGTACATTTATGGGAGTGTAAATTATATCCCGGATATTTCGTTGTTATGGTACTAACTATGAGCTATTAGGTGAATAATAAGCAAATTTATAGACTTTATTAAAAGAAAATGTATCAGCTGCGAAAAGAATTTCATCTGTGCATAGCTGTGTGTTTCTCTAGTCTTCTTGGTTTAAGCTGCTTGGTTTTTAGAATCTTACCGAATACGCTGCTTGTTCTGTTCATAATATTTGCCAGTTCCTTCAGATAATCAGGCTTTATCAAAGATTGAAAAACGTCATCACGTTTAACGCATAAGTTTTCTATGCATATTTGCGTCCTATAGAATTTTCAACTCTTTGCTGAAATATTTTACTGAAAGAATTTAAATATCCAGCCCTTTGCTCAATCCATGCACAACAAACCTCCATCTGGTTATAATATTTTAGTACGTTTTTATTTTCATCAGGGAGGATTAACATGGCATAGCAAGTGTAGGAATATTTAGGCTGATATCAATGTGCAGGAAACTTAACTGTTACGTATATCTGATTTAATATATATTTTAATTTAATTGTTTATTTGTCAGTTTTAAATAATCTTTATGTTTCATTGCATGCCATTATAATGTAAATTTAGTCATAGAAATGTTTTTTTTTTCTTCAGAAAATCAGTTGACTTGAATTATTCTTTGGTAATCAACTAATGTTGACTAGATCCTGACCTTGATTCAGGGTTACTGGCAGCCACCTAAACAGGTTTCTTACATTAAAATGATTGGTTGTTGTCAGGGTCAAGTAGGGACTAGTGAAATAAGGAATAAATAACATTTTATTCTTAAAGTAAAATGATTGGATCTCGTCAGAGTCATGTTATATAAACCAGATCACATGACTCCCTCTTTTTTTCTCGATTTCGCAATTTGGAGATTTTTTCGAAACTGCGTAGTAGAATACGGTATAATTTTTTTTATATAGAAATATTCTCAGTTTTGGGCTTTTACACTTGACGTTATGTCATTTTCTGCTTTTGTAGTCAGTTTTTTTAATTCATGTTAACCTTTCTTCAGTTCATTTGGATTGTAAAAGACTAGCTCGCTTCTCTGGAAATATTTGATGTGATCAAACATAATTCTTGGACAAAGACAGCTTACCAAAACGTTTTTCGGATTTCGAACACTGGAGTGTTAAATCTTGTGATTCTACAAGGAACTGTAGATAGGACTTGAACTTGAATTTATTAGAACATTTCATTACTTAGACTTTTGTATTTGAATTCGTGGATTACTCTTGGATTACTTTTTAATTTGATTCTTAAAACTGCAAGTTCTTTTTCCATTTTTACAATCTTTTCCAGGTAAATAAATTATTTGTTAAATTTTTAAACCTTGTTGTTTTCACTTTTTCTGTGTTACTGTTTATTAGAGCCTGACCTAACATAACTAAAATATAATTGACAGACAGGTGTGTAGAGACGCTCCTGTCAGAAGCGACAAATATTCCTCAACATCCATAGTTTTGTATCACCATTCTAAACGGTTGTGGAAATGAAAGGATAGAAAAAGAGAGATTTCTTAACAATTTAATCTAATATTTATCTTTGGTACGATTATTACCCAACACTGCCAGGTATAAAAATGATTTCCTAAACGGAATATACATGCATAAAAACGAAAGAATACCAGATCTATTATATAAATCTATATCGTATTTTCATACTTTATAATGTGGAATCAATTAATGTGAAAATATATGAATATCATTGCTACAAAAAAATTAGAAACTTTATTAGTTCTCCATTCACTCTAACAGCGTTTTCCAAATATGTGCATTCTTTACTGACATTAACATGGAAAGACAGAGAATATGGACAGTTCAAACTGAATACTTTCTAACTTAATTGAATTTTTTCTTAACGTCCCACATTATATTGAACATTTCAAACATGGCTTTAAGTTAAATACAGTTTTGAAAAAAAATAAAAAGTTGTTTAAGATGTATTCAATTTCAGTGACTTCGACAACTACAACATTGCAATAATCAATCACTCTCATTTGTTTAGTGATGTTTTAATGTTTTAACTAAGTGTAATTATTTCGTGTAGATCTGAGTAAATTGTATTACGCACATTCGATAGTTGAGCAATCTATTAAATCGACGCGATGTTTAATTTTCGTCTTCTATTATCTCTCTCTCTCTCTCTCTCTCTCTCTCTCTCTCTCTCTCTCTCTCTCTCTCTCTGAATTTCAAAATAAATTACCATCAAAAGTCACTGCTTCACAGTCTCAATTAACCAATACAATGTAAATATAACGGATAAAAAGGTGTTATAAGAGTTGACAGAAAGATCCTAAAGCTAATGTATATCCGCAATTGAAGCCAAATGAGAGCTCTGGTTTTTGTGTGACTTTATTGTCCCGCCCAGAAAGCTGGAAGGAGGATACTGAGGATTGACGACTCACTGAGAAAAGAATTGAAGCAAAATTTGTCGAAGAAATTTAAGAATTCTGTAGCCGTAGTTCAACAGTAGAAAACAAAGTGCATCTAGAAGTTAAAAGAAGATGGGACAAATGAAAAGTTGGCAGAACGATTATTGATGGCATCATGAAACAAGTCTTTTGTCGATACGAATTAGGAAAATATACGAGATCAATACGTTTCCAGATACGCTTAAAGTGCGACAGGAAAGAAAAGACGGTCAGTAGAAAGTGGTTGATGACCACAATGCCAAAACATATTAGGGACTTCCATATTAAAACATGGAAGATCCTATATGCTAACGGTTGACTAAGGAATCTGACGTAGAAAATAAGCATGGTTGTCCAGGGAAACTCATATTGGCATAAAGCGTAACGAGCAGGAAAAATTAACTGAATACAATGATATAGTCACAAAGTAAATAGAAAGGTCTGCAAAAAATAAAAATAAATGTGTACTATGGATGCAACATGTAAGAATACATCGCAAGAAATGACTGTAACTAATGAAAAATCACAATGGCATGACCTAATGGAGCATTTTAAGAAATCTAAATACATTATGAAAAGTACTTAAAATCAAAGATTCTTGAAGTTATCATTGAAAGTAAACAGCAATCACGACTACATTCCAACGGAGACCGTAGAAATAATAATAATAATAATAATAATAATAATAATAATAATAATAATAATAATAATAATAATAAATATACATAACAAATTTAACGTTACTATGAAACGGGTGAATGTGCTTTTATTGTAATATGCTAAAATAATATGCGCGGACTCGTTGATGAAAGAAAAGATGACGGAAGTAATGTTAACGACACGACAGTGGACGGCGAAGAGATAAAAAATAAACAACATGAAAATATTTCTTACTGCTTACTGTAATAATAGGCGTTTTGTACGTGTAAATGAACATATCTTGCTCTTTTTAAAACCGAAAAACTACAAAGGATGCGTCAACAATATGCTATTTTGTCGATTTTAAACATAATCCAAAGTATGTATAATTTCATTTTGATCCTGAAAGAATACAATCAAGGGAGCCAAATTTAAATTATCTAGTCCGATGTGACAGTTGATAGCATTCTTGAATTGTTATCAGTCGTTTAATTTTGAAGAATAGACTCTGGAAGAAATTTGGAGTACCCGTCTATTCGATGGAAATGATCTTTCTAATTGTGGTTGTAAAACGAAAGACAATTTCATCATAATTGAATTCATGACATTTTGAAAGTTCGCGATATAATGAAAATTCCTCCTAGCACAACTGACCCATGGTTGCTTGCGTCAATCATTTCGATTCCCAGGGGCGAAGTTATTTCACAATAACATTCCCACCTGTCCCGTACCCTGTAAAAGCACCATCTGATATTAATTATTCACTTTAATTCAAACAGCATGCTTGTTAATGGGATTTAATTTCCTTCTCTGGAAACTACATAGCCATCGTTGCCGTGGAAAACATTTATTAGAACTAAAAAGCGTGTCACTGATACATTGCATTGCAAAGCCTCCGTGAACGGTTTAAAGCTATCATTATCTTTAAATCACGATGATAAATGGGTGTTCTTATTTCAGAAATGTTAGGCTTCACACTCCTATGGCTGCAAATTAATTAAAAATGATCCATCAAGTTATAATCCATGGATTATGTTTCGAACTTTTGTAAACGGAGATGTGACGCAGTCTAACCAAATTACTATATCAGACCGTTTGATGTTATTTTGTAAAAGTATATTTAACATTGATGCATTAGCAAAATTAATCGTCATTTAAGTGACATATGTGTACTCGTTGCAAGATAATTTCTCACTATCATATGCAATTATATTTTTGTTTCTTATCACAACAATTACAACAATAACGTATCGTACTCTCGAATGAAAACTCAGAGTAAACCATGATATTCCAGAACAAATTCAATGCAAAATCACGTATGTATTGTGAGAGGTGGTTGAAGTCCAATGCAATGAGACTCCTACATTATTTTGATTTAGAGGTTGGTATATTATTATGCGAAATGAATGATTAGATTATTATATTTCCTTTTAAACACATGAAAGAGTGAATAGGTTACGATGACATTATCTGAATTCACAATTAAATATTATTTATTTCATGTCAGACGGTTAAAAATAATCTTGTTTAATTTATTCCCGGATAAACCATGAATTTTAAGCACGTGAACTAAAAGCTTGATTCCAGTGTTAATCTATTTAGCACTTAATAAGTTCATTGCGGGATTATAGATCAATTCAAATTTTAATTTTCCTGCATTATATTTTGAAACCAGCCTTTTAATTTTGGACGAGGAGATATACCAAACGAAATCATCAGCTGAAGAAAATGCCATGAATGGCTCTCAAATTTTCTTAATGGACTATTGGAATTTTAAAACTGATATTAGATTATATAGTCACAACACTGTTTCCTAAATGTTTCATTTTGAAACTGCATATTTGTATAAATTTAGAATGTTCATAACACGCGTCTTTTGCAAAATGTAATTAAATAAGTATCGCTATCCTTATAAACTTTAAAAAATATATTAAATGCAGCAAAACTGAAACAACACTGAGTATGTAATAGGAGACACATCAGTAAAAATATGTTCTGCATTTTAATTTAGAGTGTGTACCTGGTATTTGTGATGATTATGGTTGAGGGTTGTGACTGGAGTTATGCCTACCTGGCTTTTGTCATAAATTTATGTGATTAACATGATGCAGAATTCAAGAGTTAGTGGAATTTTCCACAATCTATAGCGTCGTAGGTAAGGTGGGTGTTTGTATATATGGAGCTTTGGTAAAATAATTTATTCATTCCTGTTTCATTTCAGAAATATATGATCAGAGTTTGTATTTTTGTCAGATAGAATTCCATAAAATTTCTTTTAAATTATTTATTAGAATTATAAACTGTTACATCAGGACACACAAGTGTATTCGTACATTACTATTGGAATTTATTCTGAACATTTTATACTTTTAGATTTGTGATAGGACATTAGAAGAACTTAAAATTTAAATCACTGTTCTTTATGTGATAATTAAAATTAGATGATATTACAAAACTTGTTAGTTTCGATTCTAGTTTAAGACCTAACGTCGTAACAACTAGCAGAGAAGCTTTAATCATATTGATTTTATATTTTCACAAGTAAAAACGTATACGTGTGTTTGACAACGCAGACTGAGGAAGTAAAAACAGAAGTTCTACGTGTGGTTGGTGTAATCCATTTGTGCGATCTATTACAGTGCTGAATGTTCACTGCAGGACCTATAGACAAAAATAGCATAACCGATACTTGATAATCGACACTGTTACGCATATATACTTGCACAAAATTAGCTTTTCATACGGCTGAAAATGCTTTAGAATGGAAGACACTTAGGGCATTGTTGAAAGATCCATAGTTCTAGGTGGAAGAACTTGGATTTTGGTAAAATGCCCATGGCTCTAAGTGGAGGACAAATATGGCATTTTGGAAGACCCATAACTCTAGGTGGAAGACGCTTACAACATGGGGAAAGACACATAGCTCTAGATGGAAAAACGCTTGCAGAATATTGAAAGACCCATTCCTTTAGGTGGAAAACGCTTACAGCATAGTTATAGACCCATAACAAAAGGTGGAAGACGCTTACAGCATGGCAAAAATACCCATAACTCTATTTGGAACACGCTGACAGCATAGGAAAAGACCCATGCCTCTAGGTGAAAGATACTTACTGCCAAACTGATAACCTCTATCTCTAGGTGGAAGACATCTAATGCTAGTGAATATCACATAATACAGATGACAAAGGGATTATGGAAAAGTAAAACAGACCTTCTCTTGTTCTCAGTCACGAAAAGGATTCGGATTCTTTTCGGGGGTGGGGGAGAGATAAATAACACAGAACAACCCAAATTTAATTTACACTAACGTTAAAAACATGATGAATTTCCACTAATTTTGAATTTCATAAAAATAAAGAAAGATTATTACATTAAGGCATTGCAGTTTCAAGCGAATCGTATCCCTCGAGCATATTTATGATATTCTACCTATGTAATAAAACGATACACTTTCATATTCGCTTGTCGCAAGACAGAAAATATAGATAAAAACAAATATAACCATAAAGGTTTAGCGTCAAGAAAACATATTTGATCGTATTCTTTCAGGGCGTGTAATGTCTTTGATAATCTCTTCTTTTTTTTAAATTATGTCAATACTTTTGATGGATCGCCTATTGAGGGCGATACCTTAAACATTACAGGAGTACCTTGACACAACGACAAGGAGGTATAGTATATAGGAATTAAAATTTCTTTCTGGAAGTGACTTTGATAGCAAACATAATCTAACTTAACTCATAATGTAACAGTAATAGAAGTAGTAGTCCTCGAAGCATTATTTTAATTTCAATTAATCGCTGTTCTAAACAGTTTTGCGTTAACCGCAAATAAAAGAAAACAGTCATCCACAATAATCCATTTTCAACCACATGTTATCCACCATGAATTATTTAAAATGTACATATTATTGCTCGTAGAAAACTTCTCGTCCGGCAATATGTGATCCATCATATGTTTCTCTTATTTGTGTCACTTCTGCCGTATGAACTGATTTTCTAAACTGTTTTCTTTTTTACTTGTACATACAATTTGTTTCTATCCGAAACCGTCTCAAATGCAAATGTTTGACGAGATTATGTTATTATGGAAGGTTGATTTCCTCTATAGGGACAGATAGTATTAATAGCAAACGACAATTCATTCATGCACAAATATATTTTGAATAATGTTTTGCAATTATAAATGTTGGAGTGTCGATAATTCTCACATTATCGAAATGCATGTTCATCGGATTTTTTCCACACTTTTATAAGCAGTCGTCATTATTTTATGCTCTTGATTTCATTGCTACAATATTTTGTGTTTCTATGAAACCATTTCTACAACAAAAGTAATAATAACTGCTGCTGCTACTACTACTACAGCTACTTATTATAATCGAAGAAACCCAAATACGGCGATAGCCACATATTCCTGCTATCTATTTTGAACTACATTTATGACTTGTGGACATTTTTCAACTGCATAGATATTAACACATCGTGCATGTAATGATGTAATGGCGTTCACAAACATTAAATTCAGTTCGGTTTCATCTGCAGTTCAACATAGCAATTTCTTTCAGAGTATGATTTATAAGTACACTTTGTTGCTAATCAATGATGTGATTGGTTTTGCACTGAGCAAATATGGGTACGCCAACAATATTTCCGCTGCTATATCGTTTTGGACAACCAATCAAATATTGAAACTTGTGATTCATTGCGGTTCTGAATGGTTCCAAACCTTTTACTTTCAATAAGATGTAGAAGTGAGAGAGAAAAATTGATAGCATTTAAGGCACCCGCATCGATTAGTATTAGATGCGTCCTATTAACGCGAATACAACCAGGAAAACCAAATACTCAACTGGCATTTAATGAAATAATCTAACATGCCTGAAGTGATCATCATTTGCCTTTCTTGACACTCTCTTTGGGAAATTTCACCTCAAATATAAATCATCTCCAAAATTCTGAATGGAAAGCAATTTCTCGTCATCTTGCTCCTTACCAAATCTGCCATTGCTGGTAAATAAAGGCACTTATCTCACCTAATGTGGTTAGATTTTTTTTAAAAAAACCTCTTTCGTTTCTGAGAAATATTATACGCAGCCCATTGGTATTCATGTATAAATGTATAATTTACATATTTCCTTCTAAAACGAAGTTTACTCGAGTTTGACTCTTCCAAAAGATGTGGTTACCTAATTGTTTCTGAACGGTACCTAGACTTTTCAACACAACGCTCAGAGTGGATTATAAGTTTGCTGCCATTCGTTGGACAAATAATCTCATCATCTACCCGGTCATGATCTCGAAGGTTGTGGTGTACTGAATATAGGTGCAAATCACCTTCGAAAAAAATGCTTATATAGGAACGATCGAATACGTAATAGGTGTTCCTAAACGAAATCTAGATGTTGCGTATTATACGAGATCGTCGCTTTGTAATTTACAATGACCTGTTATACCATCTCTTTGCCATGCTCTCATGTAGTTGTTGTCGTTGCCAATACTTGTTTTCATTAAATAACAGGATTCACTTTTTATCTATTATTTCGATAGGGATCCTAGGCGGCCGAATGGTCAAACGCGCTCGCCTCTACAGATCCCTGCCATGTCACCTTTGTCCACGTAGATTAATGTCACAAGGTCAAACGAAGCTTTGCTTGGGTCGGTATTTCTTATCGGCTTTTGTGGGGGTCATCCTACACCAGTCATACTGGCAGCCATACAGAGCCTATCGAGTGCTGATACTTGTGTGAAATGGTAAAACAACTACAATTATTTTGATCCAGTGCAAGAAAAAATACATGAAATAGAAATTCTTTTCATCTCAAGAGTCTATTTTAGCAGTAATGTTCATCGGGGTTTTTTTGACAGTCTCTGTCGTAAATATTTATGACGGTAATATTTTTGTAGATTTATTTTGACAAAATCTTGAATCGGGTCCAACTTGTATGTCACTGAAAAAGCGTATTTCATATCATTCGTAGCAGTGTTAATAGTAGTAATAGCTTTGGTGGTAGCGTTTGTAATGCTGGTTGTGGTGCTGACGTAACATTTTCTCAAACAAGCTCACACATTATATGTAAAACACGAGGCGGATTGTTATACTTAATCTAACATTTTAATGGTGAAATAGTGAAACGAAGTAACTTTTCTGACTTAACTGATTACAGGAATATATTTCTTTTCACCGTCAGACTGTTAAACAAAACATTACATATATTACTCATAAATCGAGAACAATTTTTATGAACGATTTCTAAAAACAGTTTTTTTGCCATTTTCTTTTTACTGGAAAAGAAAATGTTCTAAATACTCCTTACATGCAAGGAAGATGATGTAAGACGATCACCAGTTTGCCTTCAAATCAGTTACATATATACATGGTTCCTCTTAACTTCGATCAACAAATATGGCAAACCCATGTGAATATTAAATATAACATAGCACTAACAAAAAAAATCATGTCCGAAGAATATTGGATGATAAAAGTACAACTTCAAACACATGACCTTATTTTGCTTGATTACTGACGGACATTTATGATACCCTGCACTTCCATAAAACAACTGGGTCAAATGATTGTAATACCATTACACAATATTGACCCAAACAACTACAGAGAACTCACGGGACTAATTCAGTTCACATAGCAAACCTATTCTGCAAACACAATAATAATAATAATAATAATAATAATAATAATAATAATAATAATAATAATAATAATAATAATAATAATAATGATAATAATAATAACAATAACAATAATAATAATAATAATAATAATAATAATAATAATAATAATAATAAGTATCAGGTCTTTGTATAGCGTTTAATCTTTAAAATCTCTAAGCGCTTTGCAATATTTATAACGATATGACCAACAACAACAAAATAGAAATACAAAACACCATGAAATTAGAAAACATACAAAATGCTGAAAATATTTAAGGTAGGAAAGGAAACATTATTACGTCTTTACGTTTATTCTTGCAGTCGAAAAAAGGTGAGTTTTAAGAGCACTCACTGTGTTTGCGTTTAATTTGAATGGGGAATTCATTCCACGTTGCTGGGCCCTGGTATACAAAAGAATGTTGTTCATATGACTTCGTTTTCATAGTGGGAATAATGAGTATACGAATGTCAGAAGAGAAGCGTAAGTATCTTGCTGGTGTATACACATGGGTAAGGCCAGATAGGTATGTTGGACTTTAATCCGTCAGTGAAACGTAGCACAGATACACAATTTGTGTTGGATTCTGGATCGAATGGATAGCCAGTATAGGGTACAGATCAGCGGGGAATAGTGCTCTTATCGTGGTACTCTAAGGATGATCCGAGCAGCTGTGTTTTGAACTTTTTTAAGTTTCTGGAGTAGATATTGAGACGATCCAGATCGAACTGAGTTGCAGTAGTCCAGTCTGGAAAGTACGAATAAACACACAAGTATTTTAGTGGCATCAACTGAAATATATTTACGAATGGAGTTTATGCGTACCAGCTCAAGATATGCAGCCTAGCATATGTTCATGACAAATTGGTGCAACGTGAGAGTAATGTCCAGAGTAACACCTAGGTTTTGTACTGCCTGTGTGACTTTAATGTTGGTGTTGCTGATATATGTATTGTTTGAGGTGAAGGATGTGAATGCGAAAGTCTTTGTGTTATAATCAGAATTGCCTCGGTTTTATCATCATTCATCTACAGCTTGTTACAAATGTAACATCATCTATGATTTTACATCAGCAATGCGCCTCTCTACTCCTTGGATGGTAGTATCAACTTCAGTTTGGTGGCCAGAGTTCTATATTGGGTGTCATCAGAGTACAATTGGTGAGACACTGGATGATGATCTATGACACTTGAGATCGGCTGAGTGTATAGAACGAAGAGAACAGTTCCATGAACATACCCTCGAACACCAAAACATAGATCAACTGTGCTGGAGAGTATTCCATTTGCAAATACAATTTGTGTTCTGTTGATTAAGTTGGACTTGAAAGACAGTAAGGCTCTATTGTAAATGCAAATACATGATGCAGACGGTGAAGTAATATATTATGTTCTATTGTGTCAAATCCTGAAAACAAATCAAGAAGCGTGAAGACTGTAATCTTTGCGCTATCAGAAGCAGAGAGAATGTCATTAAATACTTTCAGAAGAGTAGTTTCAGTACTGTGGCAATGACAATATGCAGACTGTACATTGCTGAAAAGACTGTTCGAATTCAGAGGAGATACAAGTTTGGTTATAACAACTTTTTTTCAAAGATTTTTTTTATATGAACAGGAGATAAGAAACTAGTCGTCGGTATTTCTTTAAATCGTTATGGTCAAGTGTTGGTTTCTTAAGCAAAGGCTTTACAATGGCAGTTTTGAAAATGATGGGAATTCACCGGATGAGATAGGCATTAACACAATCAGCTTGTGAAGGCAATTTTGGATCTAAGAACTCAAGCTGCAGTGATGTTGGAATTGGATCAAGTTCACGTGACTTTGGTGCACTCTTCATCACGATTGTCCGTACTAAATCCATGGAGACAGGTTCAAATGCTGCTAACGGTTCTCGCTGAACGTCTGTTTCATAGTTGTTTGGTGACGACGAGTCAGTTGAAATTGTGATGTCAAGCTTATCTCTTATGGCTGGTACATTGTCAGGAAAAATATTTCAAACAGGTCCGGAAAGTCTACTGGAGAGAAGGTTGTTGGAAGTGGTGTACATTTGTTCATTGACATTAGTTTGTTAGTAATCTCAAAGAGCTCTTTGCAGCTGGAACTTTCCGTGATCTTAGTACTGTAGTTAGATAATTTGGCTAAATGGGCAATGTTTGTGATGGGTTTCTTAGCAGCTTCAATGATTTGTTTCTGAATAGTGAGTCTGGTGGAAAGCCAAAGCCACTCGACTTTGCGGCGGTCTCTTTCAGCAGTGCGAAGCTGGTCCCTAACACTGCTATACCACGGAGAACACTTTTGATTTGATACTCTGCACTTTGCGTCTGGGGCATGTTTTTTCAAGCAATGAACGAAGGCAGTTATCGAGTAGTTCTGCTGCAGGTGGTAAGCAAGTTGTTAGGTTTGCTTCAATGTCATGCATTAGTTTAGTTATATTTATCAAACGGAGGTTTCTCTTAGCAGCAAATAAAAGTGGAGGGTTGGGGACTGATGCGTCCAGATGGCATATAATGAAGAGGTGATGTATGGATGGATGGATGGATGGATACGTTGAAACATTTATTCACTTTTTTCTACAGTTTCTTCCACGTCGATCTTTTGTTACAACAAGACTTACAGACAATGTAATAACTATATATTCTTATTACAATTCGATCTCATCTAGGATTGTCCTGATGTTTTGTAATTAATATTGACTTTGTTACTCATCAGACATTTCTTGATTATGAAGCTAAAATATATTTGTAAGTTAAAATATTTCTTCTGATAACTCTTTTCAAAACAACTAGTCTAAGATTAAAACAGGCGGTATATTCCAATTCCGAATGATTAAAACAAAATGTCTTCTTACAAAGACAGGTTTGGAGAACCAAGAAAACTGACGATATCACATTTAAGAAGCTTGCATGGATTTATATTTGTCTCAATAAATTTATTTGCACATAGCAAAATAATAATTTCCAAAAAATTATTTCATGCAATCATCAATAATCAAATCCATCTCATTTCATTTTATTTTATTTTCATGTGGTAGAGTATACTTAACTTAAAAGAAAATATCTGCAAAAAGCGGCGAAGAGAGCAGTTGACTTCTTGAAACACATTTCCGCAAGTAACTAACAACAATGGTAATAAACATTATTTAGCGTATATTTTGTAATCAAATACATAGTCATTTCGATGTGCTACATTTCTTGCAGATCTCAGCAAATTAAATTTCTCCTTTCTTTATATTGTACCGTAGTTATGGCTTTGACGCATTGTACAAATGTTTCCTTCCGAACAAAGGTCATGCAATTATAGGATTACTGTAAAAGAATCGTCATGAATTCCTCGTTCCAAACGATATATTATGGAGAGTTGGTTGGAGCATTTCCAAGAGGAGGCCACATGGGCACTTCTTGCAAATAATTCACAAAGAGTGACATCGAAACAAAATGCTTGAATAATCAATATCAATAATGCTGCTTTCCTGGAAATGGTTCACCGTTTGCTTTTGAAACAGTACTAACAATTTCGGAACACCACAATGACCGGACATTATTTTTCACCCATCTCGGTTAGGAGGGAAAGTCTTGACACATGATTCAACAATTCTGTGTACTGTGCTTTGATTAACAAATGCATAACGTGATTAAATCTTTTGTGTAATATATGACTTTGCATGAAAATTTGCAAATGGTAATCAATTTCATAAATTTATGAATCATTTATTACAATTTGTTGTACTGTTCAAAAGTTAAAACTTAGACAAAGCACTAAATTTATAGGAATAAACTTGGATATGGCTCTTACTTAATACAAATTACAGATCATCCAGCTATACATCTTAAATCACTATTTTTGATCATCCAAATCTCTTTTAATGAATCCCATACTGAACTTTCATTCAATATTTTTTCTACCTATTGGTCTTTACGCAAAGCAACATAAACCCTTAATTCTAAAAGCAGTAGCTTCAAACCAACAAAATTGTTTACTAATTTACATTGGTCACTTAATTAATTACAATTAGTTACAATTAAATTAATTACTTACAATTAAATTAATGTAATTAGAGTATAATAAACATATGAATATTGATGTGAAAAAGTTTTATTAATGTTCTAAATATTTTCTAAATTAAATACAGCGGTGTTCCTTTTGTTTAAATATTATAACAAATGTTCATTTTCTTGTTCCGTTTGAATAATAGTATCGAAAATACAATTTGTTTAAATTGGTCATTTATTATTTTTAACTAGTGCGTATTGGGTCTTCATATCGACTTTTTTATTGGGTCTTATTCATGACAAAATTTCTGCTTTTCACCTGGAACTATTTTTCTTGGTATTCTTGACTGAACAAGCCGCCAGACTTTAAAAACCATGCATCTGGAATATTTTTAATTTTTTAAACAATTTAAGAGAAATAAAGCTATTATTTTTTTCTTCATTTGTATCACGAGCACAACTATGATATTCATGTCCAAAATAAAACCATGTTTTACAAACGACTTCTTTCCTAAGGCACGTTTATGAAACTGGGCCATATCAAAATCTCAGTAAAGCAGTAAGACAAATTAAAGTTGTCTTTCACCTAACCAGATCCATTAGGAACAACGGACTGGGCTAATTAAATTTCTGAACAATATTTGTACAGATTCAACATCCATGCTATCGCATATTCCTAATCAAGTGGCAACAATAGCATGGAAGCCGGAAAACCAATGATTATATTTTTTTTTAATTTTCTTACCCAAAACATTCTGAATATAAAATACAGGTAAACTGATGCTTCTTCATAAAGCATTTAAAGCGAACACGTGCATTCATTATCATTCGATGTAAAACGTGACGCCTCAACTAGATGCGATTTCAACATATCTGTTTTTAATTGCGACATTTATCGGCGAACACATATCGCAGCTTCTGTTAAAACATTGTTAAGATTCGATGAACAGTATATTGTAACATCACACTCATAATTCGAAGAAAAATCATAGCTTTTAAAATCTAGATATAAATGCTTCGCTACAATCGTTAATAAGCAGTTTAAAACAGTAATCGGGTTTACGACTGTTTTAGCTAGCATTAATATGCGCTTGTGACGATCTTCATTTGGTAATTATGGTACTTGGATTACGTGTTGTGATTTAGTATCTTTGATGTAGAGGTTTTCGTCTCCTTATGCTGCAATTTATTCTTCTATAATGATTAAGGATCTGTTTTATATCTCATTATCTAATATAATTACTTTTCAAACTTTACCTAAAGTAAGACCTAGTACTTTATTCGGTCGAAACCTTAAATGACTCTTATGTAGCGGCAATCTCTACTACACTCTGTCTGTCTGTGTGTGTGTGTGTGTGTGTGTGTGTGTGTGTGTGTGTGTGTGGTTGTGTGTGTGTGTGTGTGTGTGTGTGAGAGAGAGAGAGAGAGAGAGAGAGAGAGAGAGAGAGAGAGAGAGAGACTAAATGAAGAATGATAACATAGATAAGAGGAGAGCTCTAAACCCACAGTAGACGACTGAAAATATTGACAAATTGCTCATCGTCGAAGTGTTAAAAATTTCATTTTTCCTCGTTGGTGTGTGTGTGTGTGTGTGTGTGTGTGTGTGATTTGGATTTTTTACGTAGCTTTAACATGTTTTCAGTCATAATGCTACCAAGTCTGCTGCTTGGCAGTTTAGAGTGATTTTAGCACTGGAGCGTTATGTCCAACACAGTCACATTATCCAGACATCAGGTCTACACTAATCTCTTAATGCTGAGCGCCATACGAGGCAAATGCTAATAACATTTATGTAAGTCTTTGCTTTGACTTAACCGGGGTTCGAACCCGCAACCGATGAAGACTCTCTAACCACTTAGGATACAGGAGCGGTGTCCTCGTTGCTGCAACATAATAGCTGTTTATGTTCAACAAAAATATGTAAACTACTCCACAATCAAGATTTTCAATGACTTCAGAAAGGGTTAAAAGTGTGATTATTTATCGTCAGATTTGTAGTTCTGATTATGTCATTGATCATCTTGAATAATTACACTCAATTATGAATGATATTAACAACATTTAAAAAGAGATTCATCAACATTATCTATTTTAAGGTTAACAAGTATTTTCTCCCGATGAAATCTTAGTTCCAAAATTAGGATTATCTCAGTCAAAAAACTGAATTTCAGAATTTGTTCATCTAACCTTAAAGATTCGAACTCCAGTAATATTAATCAGACATTGAAAGTTTAAAACAATCTAAGAGCGACGTGATACGTAAAAATCTCGCCACCTACTCAGGTCTGTTGTTTTTTCGTTCCGGAAGTTGACATGATGTTACGTACGCTTTAAGGTTTCTCTAGATTTTTGAGGGCATTGGAATCGAGAAAATGTTTCAAACCCTATGAATGCACTGATTATTAACATTTCGTTTTAAGGAAAAATGCAGGAAATACATACATACATACATACATACATACATACATACATACATACATACATACATACATACATACATACATACATACATACATACATACATACATACATACATACATACATACATACATACATGGGCTGATTGTAATGATGAGAGTGGAGTACATCTTGTGTTTTGTAAAATATAATTAAATTCGGTGATACCTCGAACACTTTCAATACAATTTCTCATTAGTGGGTATGTCTCGTCTATACAAATCAAGTAAAAAGCATATTAATAATGGGGTTGGTCTGATCTAAGGTTATCTTGACCTAATCAAGGATTAAATTGATCATGGGCTTTATAAACCGGATTTATTGCAAATTTCATCGCATTTTGAACCCTTTGTTTGGTTTTGCTCTGAGTAAATATGGGTGCAACAACGATATTTCTTCTGGTAAATTGTTCAAGACGACAAGTCAAATATTAAAACCGGTGATTCACTGCCGACCCGAATGGTTCAGAATTTTCTTTCTTATTAAAGAACCCTTGGAGTAAAAGAAATCTGACGGAATTACATTTACGAAACTTTGAGATATTTAATTGTAAATGCACCATTATAAGAGGCATACAACCAGAAAAACCATATCCCACAAATGGTTTTCATGTAATCGTACGTAGCCCACAATTGAAATGATTCCGTTTAACTTGTCACGACTCTTTTTTGTTGAAAGAGACAACTTTAACATAAATATTTATCTGAACACCAGTAATGAAAGGCACCTTTTTACATAATGTTTTATCAGAGAATTCTGTTCTTAACTTGACATAAAAGTGCTCACAAACCACTTATTCCCACGAGTGTGATATAAAAAAGACCATTACGTATAATCATATCATTGTGCCTGAGTCATCGGCAAATGAAGCCTCATCTTCTTTATTCAACTTTTGACGTTCTAGCTTAATGCATTATAAAATGACCTTTTAAGCGACACATATGCGTATTTTACGATCATTCACAAAGGTCATGTTATAATACTATTTTCTAGTAATGATGTGAGAACATAACAAGGTCTTCGCAAAAAGCAAACAAATGGACCTTCTGTGCAAATAATCCCTAAGGATTGTAATCGTAAAAATACGACTTGTAAATAATCAATATCAATATTTTCTGTATTCCTTGAAAGGTTACGCAATTTACCTTGTACAAGGCATATTTGTTGTCAAAAAGGTAACGAAGGTTCAGGAAACGGTAATATTATTCACTTGAATCTTTGATACATAATATTAAAAATAAATCAAGTAGTTTTGATATTTTCTCGTAAACAGAAACGCTTATTCATTCATTTTAGCCTAGTAATGACTGGACTTTGCCTATAACAAACCTAAATACACGGGGATACCATGGGATCCTATGGGACTGTATAGGATTCATATATATATATAGCATTATAACTGCCATTTTCAAAAGGACGACCATCTCGGGATGGCATATAGCATTACCATTCTCTGTTTGATGGAGTGTAAGCATCCACAACTACTGAGCAAAATCCAAGTCTACTAAGCAGCAACTACTGATGAACAAATACATCTGCCGACCAACACCACGCCGACAAACACAGTCTTAATGACCATCAATCACTCATGCTGACCAATATCATCTCTGATGAATTAGCAACACCTACGCCTACTGAGAAACGCTGAGTTACTGAGCGGCACCCATATCTACTAAGCAAACACCATGTATACATTTTTATAATACATTAAATATGTGCATGTATTCTCTGGGAAGCATTCTGTTTTTTAAATTTTCATCCCTCTATTTAGTTTGTAAATGTGTGAGTGTTTAATGATGAAGAAGTGTTGTTGTTTTGGGGTGTTAAACGCAATTTCTCAGCGCACGATAGTCTATATATGGCGGCCAGTATATCTGGTGGAGCAAGAACTCAGAAGAACAAAAAAACACGTATGAACCTACCCCCCACAGGAAGCTTTTTGCAGTTTTCTCACATAAACAAAAATGACTAAAACTCACTCGAACAGAGTTGAGATGCCATTGATAGATAAAGCCAAGCGCTTTTGACAATCCG